>JAVJIF010030686.1:102500-303496 GCA_038442645.1 Agave tequilana
AAATAGATGGCTACTTAAATTCTTGTAACAGGCCTTTGAATTAATCCAAATCTGAAATTTGTAAAATAATAGAAGAGCCAAGTAAACTACTCTCATTAGTGGAATACAGACGGTACTAAGCAAATTTGTGAAACTACTGTATGTAGACAATAATGCGGGATGTCAGAAACATCACAGCAATTTGAACAATTATCAAAAAGAAAAACCATAGTAATCTTAAGACAAATCAGAGCGAGACTTAACAAATTCACATAGAAAATGAAGCAAACATGTAATAAATTGAAAATCATAAACAGCAACCGCCATGACCGTAATAAGATCTCAATATTGCAGGCCAAGAAAATCACACAATCCAGTAGCACGCATCGGAAACCATAAATAATTCTGGTGCCAGAATACCATAAACAAACTGATGGTGTAGATACACAAAAGTATTCCAGAATTGTGCATATTTGTACCGCACTTGACTGAAATCTACGCAATGATAAGAACTCACGAGTATGATGCAAGTCTGATCCATTTACATGGAGTAAGATTCATAAGTTCCAGTAAATACATATGTTTTATATAGAAAGTAAATCAAATGTAATTATTATGTTGGAAATAGCTTTAAACCTATTGTAAAATTTTGAAAATTGCAAGAAGTTTTAACATTTCTATAAATATATTAGAAACATACTTTAATATTGTTAAAATATAAATACCTCAACTCTCATCTTAACTTCGGAGTTCTGGTGGAGTGGCGAGACTTTAATATGATATGAGAGCTACCCATGTTCAAATCCTATCAGGAGCGTATTCAAAAGCGGATTTAAAAACAAAAATGCTGCTAGCGCAAAGCCCAGGTTTTGACTCATAAAAAGGACATTTGACTTGCGGGGACATGTAAAATATAAATACCTTAACTCTCATCCTTCGAAATTTTGGTTAGTAGCAGGACTTTAATAAATATATTGCAATGATTCTTTTTATTATTTTGAGCTAATAAATCTTATTTTTAGGATGTATTGGTAAACACATCCTGATAAGGTAAAGTTAGGTTAGTTATTGATTGACTATCTTTATTAGACATTAATTTGTTTTGGTGATTGATGAGAGGTTAGAAGAATATTAAACGATCAAAATTTATGTGAACTTGTATGTTATTACTTTCAGATTTTCATTAATTTAATGGCACACCTCAAACAAATAGTTCCACATGAGATATATGTTAAGAGGCTGTTTAGTATAATTGAGCAACCGCGAAAAAACTGCATAGTTGAGAGTCAAAGATGGAGCCAGAAAATACGCGTTTGTGTGTGTGTGTGTGTGTTTGTTTTGTTTGGGGGAGGGGGGTTGATGTTCTTCCAAACCATCAAACTCATCATTTATCGAGTATTTAGAAAATCTTTTAGTTATCTTCTTTCCGAAGAAAAGAAATTAGTGTTGGGGACCTATCGGAGATCTTGCGCAAACACCAGAGTATACCGCAGAACAGTCATAAATACTGTGACGCCACGATCCGCGGGTACGGAGACGTCACTGCGACGTATATACGCAAGACAGAAATACCCTCACATATATATGCTAAGTATCAGTACATGCAAGAATCAAAATGCGGAAACACAGTAGTAATATACATTCCAACAGAAAAGTATAAGTACATAATTATCACAGAGAGCGATACAATATTACAAGAATATTACATCACCAGAAAATATAAAAGTATATTATACGAAGAGATATATATAATAAAAGCTGAAAGGTGCTCACGAACAGCAAGAGAGGCCTCGAGAGCCAATCAGAAGAAGAGCTACGGCGATGTCCAAGCTTCTGTTGCACTCTGATCGTCGCAGAAGGATCCACTGCGCACTCTGATCAGCTACAGAAAAAGCACCATGGTCCAGACTTTAGGATCTGGACATAAGGATTCAGGATTGTCGATGCAACCCAGCGAGTACAAGAGATAAGGTCAAGTGACATGCATATCAGGCATACGTATACAGGAAAGGTGTATAGTGAATAGAAGTACATATCAATATGAATGAGACGGTAAGTAAAATAACTATAGAAAAACTAGTTATACAATCTTACATTACCGATCCGTGTGATTAGTACGTCGAAAAAATAATTCAAATAAGAAAACTCTCATATATATACCTTACACCTTACGTCACTGTAATCTGAGTTTATATAACCTGAATTTGCTTTCACAATAATAGAATAATGAAACAGTATGAAAACCCAAAAATAAGCAATCAAGTAATTCAACAAAGTAGCACATGTGTTATGTGTAAGTGGTGAGCAGGATAATGCATTGTATCACAGGTCTTCCAAGTATAGATCAAGTATATAACTAGTCAGATATCAAGAGCATGCTATTATTATGTTATTAAGACTCATCTGATTTGTATACATTAGTATGTATCCTATTCTACATACCTTAGCATATAGACCGGAGAGTAAGTTATTGAAAACTGATGGAGATCGACGAACCATGCTTAGAATGGGTCCCATACATGCCTGGGACAACGGTTAAGGAGTATCTGGTACTGAGCCGGAACGTACCGCTAGGTACCGGGACTTATTGTACGCCCGAATAGGAATAGGATGTCACCGTTCCCATAGGAATATGCCCAGGGGTTTATGGCACACCCGGCAAGCAGGGGAGTAGGGGTGCCAGTACACCCCATGGAAACACCTGGTTGCCTCTAGGTCGAATCCAAATATGTGGCCGCGTGACAATTTAAGACCATCATAAATATGGAGACTATATCAGTACTCATTAATTTTTCCCATCCCGGTGTAAGTTATTTAGTTATTACAGATTGTCCAGTAATAATGTCCATAGGGTATTCACAGTAATCCTATATATTTATGGTTATCCAATTACGGGGATCAACAAGAGTATAGTATCGGGAGCATAACATTAGGAGTCTCTCTATTATAGGGGTTCAAGTATACAGGAGTTCAGGAGTACTATATGGTAATATTATAATAATCATGTCAAATTTCTGTAAAAGTGATAATCATTAATAGACATTATAATACAGGTGTAATAGTAATCCAGTCAGGTGTCACATCATCAGGTCTACTATATGGTAATATTATAATAATCATGTCAAATTTCTGTAAAAGTGATAATCATGAATAGACATTATAATACATGTGTAATAGTAATCCAGTCAGGTGTCACATCATCAGGTCGAATGTATCAGTACCAAGTGATAGCATATGTCAAATATCAAGTGATAGCATATCAATTGTCAAGTGTCAAATATCATGTGTCAGGTATCAGGTGTTAAGTGATAACATGTCAAGTACTTGAATTAGATATGAAGTGTCAGGAATCAGGTGTCAAGTATAAATATATCAGCGTCAGGTAATTAACATGTCGGTATCAGGTGAGTTGAATACAGAGTTACAACATCATATATCAGGTAATCATTCGGTCATGTAACATGGTACATGAGAACAATATAGTTAAACATTTCAAACTCTTCACAACCATATCTATAACAATAATAATTTGATCTATTAATTAACTATGCGAAGCCGAGCGAAGCGGGAAAGTATGTAGGCATACCCATTACAAGTATAATATCAGTCTAATGAGTTATAATAAAGGTCAACAAGTATTCATATAACATGTTAATTTTAGAAAATTACTCGCATATCATATATCAACTCGCATAATGACACATTATGTATTAAAATCAGAATAGCATATCCTAGAAAAGGTACTCCTTTAAATTTATATCAAGCCCTAGAATAGAATTAGAAAGGCATGAAGCAACACAAAGAAAGTACTAACATAAAATCACCAGAAAATGCCGTAAAATTCTTAACTACCATAAACACGTACACGCTACTAATCTATAATATATATATATATATATATATATATATATATATATATATATATATATATATATATATATATATATATATAATATTTGAGAGAATGAGAGAGGGGGAGAGAGAGGATTAGTTAAAGAGAGAAGAATGAAAGAGAGATGTTGTAGAGAGAGACTTGTGCTGGATATAGTAGAGGGGTCAGGGAGAGAGTTTGATGGAAAAGAAGGGAGTAAAAGAGGAAAGAAGAAAAAGAAAGAAAGAAGAAAATAAAGAAAGGAAGAAAGAAAGAAGGAAGGAAAGAATAAAGGAGAGAGGGAAGTGGGGTGGGTGGTTGATGGTTGTTGGCCGGTGGCGGCGCCGCTGGAGGGGCGGCCGGCGAGGAGGGGTAGCCGGCGGCGCCTTGGGTGGAGGAGAGTTGTTGTTGTTGGTGTTGTTGTAGTTGTTGTTGATGGTGAAGATGGCGGTGGTTGTTGTTGGTGGTGGTGTTGGTTGAAGATGGTGGTGGTTGTTGGTGGTGGTGGTGTTAGGGAGTTGGAGGAGGAGGAGGAGATGGTGTTTGGGTAGTGAGAGTGAAGGAATTAATAAAATTGAAGGTGCATTGAAGAAGAAGGAAGAAATGGTGATGATGGGTTTTGAGAGAAATTAGAAAAAAGGATGGATGATTGAAGAGGAGGAAGTGGAAAGGAGTAGAGGGGGTCTTGGGGATGGGCGTCGCTGGCTAAGGGAGACGGCAGCGCTGGCGGCACTGGTGGAGGCAGCGGTCAAGGGGAGGAAGGAGGAGTTGGTGGGGGAGAGAGAGAGAGAGAGAGATGGAGAGAATAGGAAGAAAAGAAAAAAAGAAAGGAAAAATAAAGAGAGGGAGAGGGAGAGGGGGAGTATGGGGGAGGAGTGGGAGAGGATGGGCTGCTGGTTGCTATCGACAGGTGAGGCAGGGGATGGGTTGACATAGGGAGCAGGTAGGGGAGAAAGAAAAAGAAAAAGAAAAGAAGAAAAAGAAAGAAAAGGGAAGAAAAGGAAAAGAAACAAGAAAAATTAATAAATAAATATATTATTAAATAATTAAATTAATAGGATAACCTGGGAGTGTTAAGTAGAGGAGTGGAGAAGAAAAAAGCAAGAAAAGAAAATAAACAAAAATAATATTATTATTTAAATAGGGTAAAATTTGACTGTTTCAAAAATATTCCCAAAAAATTTCAAAATAGAAAATATTATTTTAAGATACTTAGTGAAATCGGATTCGAGAAATTCAATCTGGTTTTCAAATTAAAAATCTTAGAATCTTCAGGCGATACTAGTCGACACCAAAATCAGTCAAATTTTGATAAATTAAGAAAATTTTGAAAAATGTATTTAGATAGAAAATGAGATTCTAAGAAGTAATGTGAAAGTCTATCTAAAAATTCAATTTTGTTTGAAAAATAAAAATTCGGGAATCGGTCAGCGATACCAATCGACACCGGTTTTGAAGATTTTGCAGAATAATTCTGAAAATTTTCAAAAAAATCATGAAAAATCTAAAATATTAGAAAATAATATTTAAAACTGAAATCAGTCAAAGCAGACTACCAGAAAGATCAAATCAGGCAGTATGCTGGTATCGGGTTCTTGGTCCAGGTCAAGACTGACTCTAGGACTTAGAATCCAGATCCGATACCAAATAATATACGTAATCACAACTCAAAAATAAATACTAGAAGAAATTAAAATAATACGGTCAAAAAAATTGGGACACGTATCTGGGTACATATCCTGAGAACGGGGTGCTACAAATACAACAGGAACAAATAAACAAGAAATCGAGAAACACAATTTTAACGAGGTTAACAATTACCTACGTCCTGGGGCAGAAAGGGAAAGATCTTATTCAAATCAATCGATTCATATTTCAAAATATGTGGACAATAACCCTCAATATATAGTCAAAGAGTCCACGAAAAAAGAAAACCAAAAGATCTGAAGGATAAGAAACGAATCTAGAATCCAACTCGGAAGTGTCAGGCTGGCTCCATTAGTCGACTTATTCAGATCAGTAGTTGACTAATCATCTCACCAACAGAAAGTTGGCTTGCTTCATTAGTCGACTAGGGCAAATTAGTAGTCGACTAATTACTCTAACAGAAAGTTGGGAGATCTCAGTAATAAACTTATCCACAAGCTAGTCGACTAGGTTGTGCACTTGTGCATGCTTTGTCACTCCAGCTCGCCCATACTGATGTTCCTCTCTCTCGACCATCGCTAATGAGTTAAAATACTCTACCAAATAGTTTTTAAACTCTCCCGCAGGTCTCCACAATGGTGAAGATATTTTAAATCTGAGCTGAACACAACAAAGCGGTATGTTGAATCAACCGAGCTGCCAAATGTGGTTGCCTATGTACCTCTACCTAGGGGATCAAGACATCTGTGGTTCATCCAAATGAGCTCTACGAACTCAAGCAACTGAGGATATGGAGAAACTTCTTGTAATTCTCAAACTTTACCTGGAACAAGTTTGGTAAGCATATCGGCTGGATTTTCTTTTATGTGAATCTTCTTTAACTTGATGTCACCCTCGTTTGAATCTCCCGAATAAAGTAGAACATGACATCGATGTGCTTCGTACTCGCATGTTAGACCTGATTATTTTCCAAATAGATAACATTCACATAATTAATCTTCAATAGATCCTGATCAATCTCCAAGTCAAGCAAATCTTGAAGCCAAATTGCCTTCTTCATAATCTCTGTTATGGCCATATACTCGGCCTCCGTATAGACAAAATGATAATAGACTGTAGAATAGAGTGCCAACTCATCGGTGTTTGGGATAATATAAATACATATCCCGTCATAGATCGGCGCTTGTCGATGATCGGAATCCACATATATGATACACTCTTGCTTACCCGTTTCTCAAACATCAAATTAACATTTATGGTACTTTTAATGTACCGTAGAATCTACTTCACTGTCTCCCAATGATCCCTACTGAGATCGTGCATGTATCTGCTAATCATCGAGACAATTTGTGTCAAATCAAGCCTTGTACACACCATCACATACATCAAATTACCAACTGCACTAGTATAAGATATGTGAGACATATGCTCACACTCTTCAATTGTGGTAGGAGACAGTAGCTTTTAACTTGAAGTGAGGGGCTAACAATATACTTATAGAATTTATGTCGCCATTGATGTTGAACTTCTGAAGTATCTTTTTCAAATACCCCTTCTATGTCAAGCAAATCTTGCCACCTTTTCGACCTCTCTCAATCTCCATGCCTAGCACCTTCTATTCTTCACCAATATACTTTATCTCAAATTTGAAAGACAATTGTTTCCTTAGTTTATCAATAGCCGTCTACTTTTAGAAGCAATGAGCGTATCATTTACATTTAATAGTAGAAAAATATACTCTTCACCCGATAGCTTGTTGTAATAAACACATGAATCATAATAGATTCGTGTGTACCTCTTGCCTTTCATGAAGCTGTCAAAATGCTTGTATCACTACTTGGGTGATTGTTTTAGCCCATAAAACGATTTTTTAACTTGCACATCATATTCTCTTTTCCTGCAGTCTTGAACCCCATAAGCTGAGACATAAAGATCTCATCATGATCACTATGGAGAAGACAGTATTCACATTGAGCTAACCAAGCTCTAACCTATATTGTGCAAGCAGTGCCAACATTATCCGAATTGACAAATTCTTTACAACAAGTGAGAATACGCCATTGTAGTTAATGTCTTCTCTTTACGCGTAACCTTGAACTATCAATCTGGCCTTGTTGCGTACAATATCACCATCTAGAGATTCTTATTTCTTCGCGAACACCCACTTACAACCAATATCCTTCTTTTCCTTGGGTAACTCTGGCATTTTCTAACTATCGGTCTTGTGAAGAGAGTTCATCTCTCTATCATGACATCCTTCCATATCTTAGACTCTAAACTGATTTCAACTTCCTTATATGTAGATGGGATCACCTTCTCAATAACCAGAAGAGCATATGCCACTATCATGTTTATAATGAGCCAACTGGGTTTACGTGAATTTCTTCGGGTTCTTTCTACTGTAATAGAATCTTGGACATCATCCACAACCTGTCCTTGATCCTTTTCGTTATTAACATCCTCATTGGCTACATGATCACCACCTATGTCACGTCAGGTGTAATCTCAAATGATAATTGATCTATCTGGAGATGGAGTAGTATCACTCTCTATCTGTTGTGATATCCTACTGGTCTTCTCACTCTTCACCTGCTGAGAGTCTGTAGGCTTCACCGTTGAAGCCTCGTCAAATGTGACATCCATGTTCAAGATGATCTTATTGTCCATTGAATCCGAAATTTTTTGTAGCCTTTCACATCTTTCTTGAAACCCATGAGCACACCTTTCTTCGCTCTCAGACCCAACTTATCTTACTTGACATGATAATAGACCAGACAGCCAAATGTTCGAAGAGAGTCATAGTCTTGAGCAACCTTTTTCGATTCAAAGGAGTTTTACCTCTTATCGCATATAAAGGCAACTTGTTAATGAGATGGCAAGCATAAGCCAATGCCTCATCCCAAAAAGATTTGATGATTTAGTGTTGAATAACATGTAACGAACCTTCTCCAGTAAGGTCATGTTCATCCTTTCGACCACTCCATTCTATTGCGGTGTCTCTTACTGTGAAGTGCCATTTTATGCTCTCACCGTGGTATAGCTGTAGAAAAAATCGCTAGTGTACTCATTACCATTATCTGAATGGAGTACTTTGATCTTTCTTCTTGTATTCTTCACTATATTCTTTTTTCATTCCACAAGCAACTCTAAGACTTCCCCGTTCTATCTCATGGTCTATACTCTATATCGCCTAGAGAAATCATTAATAAAGAATACAAAATAGTGATTATCTCCAATAGATGTCGTCTTGGTAGGTCCCCAAACATTTATTCCTCGGTGCAATGAATCACGGTGTCGAATTTCACCTTGGTCTACTTACTGATGACGCAATGCTCACAAAATTCTAATTTGCAGGTCTTGTTACCCTTTAATAAATCTTGTTTTGCTATAGCTTGCAAAGACTTTTTATTTGTATGTCCATCATCTGAACTAATAGAAATCACCACTTGCCTTGTAATCGTATTACCCTTAAAATAATAGAGGTTCTTGCATCAGACACCCTTCAATACAATCATCGAGCCTCTAAGCATCTTGAGAACACCATCTTTATCAAATATTTCTAGACCTAATGTTTCCAAGGCACCAATAAAGATAAGATTTTTCTTCAATTGAGATACATACCTCACTTTCTTCAGTTCTCATACTATCCTGTCAAACATCTTGATAAAGACTGTATATATTCCTTCCACATTGAACGAACGATCATCACCCATGATGACTGAACAACCATTTAGTTTCTCGAAGTTAGAAAACCAATCCCTACTGGGACACGCATGATAGGTAGCAACCATATCCAATATCCACTCAGAATCACCTGAGTAGCCAACAGTAGGAGTAATGACTGAGAACGAGAATACTGATGAGTCTGAATTCAATCCACCTGTCTATGAAGTACCATCATCCTGTGTACTGACCACCTGTGCAATATTTGCCTCAGGCTTCGACTCCCTTTTCTTATCATTGATCCTTGGACAATTAATCTTTCAGTGCCCTATTTCTTTAAAGAAAGCACACTAGTTCTTCAGATCTCTGAAATTGGTTCTGGACTTTGATATTTCATGATCACTTTTGTTCTTTTGACTGAAACTCCTGCCTCTTATCATCAATGTGTCTGCCGATGTACTATTGGAGGACTTCTTGTCTTTCCTCCTCAATTTATGATTTACAAAAGCAGAAGAAACTTCATTATTGCTAAGGGATTGTTTACCGTTGATTATGGTGAGAATGAAGCTCTATAGTTCTCGCCAGGAAGAGAACTCAAAAGAATCAACATCTTGTTCTCGTCCTCGATCACCACATCCACGTTAGCTAAATTCGCAAGAAGCTTCGTATATTTATTCATATGTTCACCAATTAGGATACCTTTCTTCAATTAGAAGGGATAAAACCTCCTCTTCATTTGCAAGTGATTCTCTATGATCTTAATCAAGTACTTACCCTCTAGGTCCCCAAATCTTCTTCACTGAAGTGTCTGTCATCACACGGTACTTGATATCTTATGTTAAAAAGATGTTATAACGCAACGCGTCGTCTTATTCATCTTGTCCCAGTCATTTTCAAAAGTCTCCTCTGGTTTTCTCTTCAAAAGTAGAGCATCTCAAGATTTGATGCAATCAACGCATCCATCACCTCGCATCTCCACATCTTAAAATTGCTCATGCCATCAAATTTCACCATGTCAATCTTTGACTGATGAATATTCACGGTTTTCACTGTGGATTGACTATTCACGCCCATCTCTTCCAACAAATCCAACAAAGCAATATGGAACCAATTAGTAAAAATAAATCTAAATAGATAAAGATTGGATTTTTACCTCCAAATGAAATCGTCGACTAATTTTCAAAGTTATTTGATCCACCCGAACAAAGCTTCCCAATGAAACATGGAAAGCTCTGTTACACTTATTGGGGACTTGTTTGAGGTCTTGTGCAAAAATCAGAGTATTCCACAGAACAATCACAAACACATCAGGAACAAATAAATGAGAAAGAAAGCGAGAAATACGGATTTAACGAGGTTCAACAATTACCTACGTCTTCATGGCAGAAAGATTATTCAAATCAATCAATTCAGGTTTCAGAATATGGAGACAATACCCCTCAACATATAGCCAAAGAGTCCACAAAGAAAAAGAAACCAACAGATCTGAACTTAGATCAGAAATGAATGCAGAATTCAATTCGAAAGTTTCATGCTGGCTCCATTAGTTGAATTATCCAGATCAGTAGTCGGACTAATCACCTCTTTGACAGAAAGTTGGCTTGCTTCAATAGTCGACTAATCACCCCAACAGAAAGTTGAGTGATCTCAGTAGTCGACTTATCCACATGCTACTCGACTGTGTTGTGCACTTGTGCTTGTTTTGTCACTCCAGCTCGTGCGTACTGATGTTCTCCGATGTTCCTCTGTCAGTCATCACTAATGAGCTAAAAAACTCTACTAAATAGATTTGAGATTCTCTCTCCCACAATTAGATAATTTCACAAAGTTCATCCATCATTATTGCGAAGCCATGCTTTGACAATTTTCATTGCTACAAAAGCCCGTTCAATCGTTGTTGTACAAGTTGGAATTTAAGATTGAAATGAAATAGTCGATCAACTAGAAAAAAGCTTTCATACTTTTTTGTGTTGAATAATCCTTGACAAAACTATGCAACAGTTAAGAAATTTTGTAGATTTGAATCTTGAGAGACCATTGGTCTTGTAGTGTTTTAACTTGTACTCCGATTGAATCTTTTCTTGCTCAATTAGTTTTCAGAATAATTTTTTTGACTAACTTATTGCTAGGATTTTAGAAATAGAAAACTTACCTAGATGGGGATATCCCTCTCTTTTATGGGGCCGTTTGTTTCGCGTAAAGTCCGTAATTCGTAATGACTTACAACCCAGTTATAACTACGGCGTTTGTTTGGACCGTAATTCGTAAAAGACTTACACAACCCAATTGCCACTCACTTGCAACCCAATTACCACTCACTTACAACCCAGTTACAGTTAATTTTGTGATCATGCAAATTTTTTTTATTTTTTTATGTTAATATTAAATTTTTTTAATATTAACATTTTTAATATTTATTTGTAATATTAAAACTTTTTAAATCACCAAATAGTTAATTTTGTGATCAACTTTTTCACTTACGACTTACACATTACGACAACCAAATACCGTAAAGCACAATACACTTTTTCACTTACAACTTTATATTATCAACCAAACACCATAAAGTTTACATGCATGTAATTCATTTACAACTGTAAAAGATTTTACCAATTACAACTTACGAATTACGGCCAATTACAACAACCAAACAGACCCTATATAGATAATAAATAAATACAATATTACAAGAATAACATCAAACACACCCAGTTTGGTTACAAAAACTAGAAAAGAAGTCCTGAACAAACTTTTTTGTCAACAAAAAAAACTAAGAAATAAGTAAATATTGAAATAGTTGAAAATAATATTGAATTATTGATGTTGACGTCAAAGTTGCAAATGAAAGCAAGCTGAATCTGAGTCAAAACCAAACAGTTGAGTGAAGACTACACATGAAAAGTCAAGATTCATCTTCTTGGACACAATTAGAATTTTAGATATTTCAAACTCAGTAGAAGTAAACGTTTTAGAGACCCACAATATCAATAAATGTGGAGGCTTTGAGAGACCCTCAAATTAAATAAAAGATGATGTTTTGAGTGATTCTCAAACTCAATAGTAGAGGTTTCAAAGACCTCAAACTCAATAGAAGATAAGATTTTGAAAAATTCTTAACTTAATAGAAGAGGTGTAACCCAAAACCTCTTCTTCTTTTGAGTTTGAAGATTTCTCAAAATCTTATCTTTTATTGAATTCGGAGTCTATCAAAATTTTCACTTTTACTGAGTTTGAACATCTCTAAAACCTCCATTTCTATTAGTTTGAAAATCTCTAACCTGTTCAAGAAGAGGAATCATTGACTTTTCATGTGCAGTCTTCGCGTAATATTCAGATCAAGATTGCTTAAGTTCGCAATTTCGATATCAACTGTTAATCTCATGTGAAGGTGGCCCACTTAACCTTGGTTATTTGCATTGGATTCCTATTAAAGTTAACTGATATTAAGGGTGCCCATATTAAAGTCACATTTATATAGTTATTTGGTCACTTGAAATATAAAGGGTACCATGATGGAAAGGTTTATTTCAAGGGGACTTATTTGCAAATGTGCGACCCACTTTTCTCCTCCTGAAAAGAAATCAAAACATACGCTCAATTTTATGGTGAGTATCTCCATCAGAAAAGAAAGAGAGTTTTGAGAAAGGAAAAGGAGCAGAGAAAAGAGGATCCATTGCAATTAGGGTTTGCAGATTCAAGAGCAAGGAATTAAGGGTCTTCTCCAACCTTCATCCAATCTTCACCAATGGCTTCAGGTATGGTGATTTACAGTATTGCATATTTAGGATTTTCATCTATTTCTTGAGATGCATTATTGATTCTTGATCCATGGTTTCAATTTAATCCGCATTATAGATGTATAATATTTCTAACATTTGGTATCAGAGCCATGATTAAAGAATCAATACATCTTGGATTTAGGAATTATGAAAAGTTAGGGTTTTTGATTAACGATTCAATTTTTGATCATTTTAATTGTGCAATTTGTAGAGGATTTAATAGCCCTAATATCATGTTCATATTCCTCTAATTATGCAATTAATAGGGATCAAAATTTAGGATTTTAGAAACCCTAATTTTTCCTAATTTTCCCGATTTTCCCCTAAAATTTTGGAATCGGGTGATAATCTGGAACTGCTCTTCGGTAACTGTTTCGTGGAGTATTAGTCGACTATAGTTATGGATTAGTCGACTAATAGTCCATCCAGAAAGCTACCCGACTCTCTGTTGGATTCAGGAGTCGACTTATAACTTTTGATTAGTCGACTAGTAAAGTGTATAGTCGACTAACCATTTTGTCAAGTCGACTAATTTTCAACCGAAAGTTTGTCTTCCCACAGGAGTCGACTAATTAAATGTCAAGTCGACTTATAAAGTTTATAGTCGACTAATAATTTGGGTATAGTCGACTAATTTCCTTTTGTTGTAGTCGACTAGACCTAATCTGTAGTCGACTAGTCCTTTCTTGTAGTCGACTAATACTTGTTTAAATCAATCATTAAAGTATGTTACACATTTAAGTTATTGTGTTAATATAGATTGATGCTTGGTCAAGTAATGTATTGAGATATTATGGCTTTACTCAAATGAAAGAATTAGAGAATATTATTGGTTAGTTTTGTATTCATAAGGCTTATTGATTTAGTAGTTGCCAAAGTGACCTAGGTTAGTAAATCTTATGAATATATAACTACATAAAAGACTTGTCAATGTAAGTGACATTAAAGACAATAATATTCTCGATGGCGGTTCTAATTAGGAGATTGGGACTGGCCCAAAGGAAAGTCTCTTTCAAATAATTATGAACCGGATAGGGTAGTATAATTTATGTAACTTAGTGGTGTGGAATTGGATACCCAAAGGTAACATGACTTACTAACTAAGTGACATAAATTATATTAGATCTACATAGGTGATAAAAGTTCTCACCTAAAGAGTGAACACTAGATATGCTTAGGTTTCGCCCAAAGGAGAAATCAAAGTGATATCAATAGTTCATCTTAATTAAATTTAAAACTTGTATTGATTCGAGGCATTAATATGAGCTTGTCCTATTATATTTCAGTGAACGTCCCTACTTCCCTCCACACTCATGCCACTAGCATTCCAGCCTTGGACGGTACAAACTTCTCAGAATGGTTTGAACATGTACAGTTTACACTGGGTGTCCTAGACCTAGACATGGCCTTAATAGTTGACAAACCTGATGAAGTAACTGCTGAGAGTACAGCAGAACAGGTCAGCCATGCCAAAGCTTGGGAAAGGTCTAATAGGCTCAGTCTTATGTTCATTAAGATGACCATAGCTAATAACATCAAGACTTCACTCCCTCCTACAACTAAAGCATCTGAACTGTTAACTGCTGTCAAAGACCGATTTAAGTCAGCAGATAAGTCATTAGCTGGTACCTTAATGGCTGAACTTACCACCATGAAATATGATGGTAATAGAGGAGTTCAGCAACACATTCTAAACATGTCTGATAAGGCTGCTAAGCTAGGATCACTGGGTATGAAGGTTGATGAGTCCTTCTTGGTTCAATTTATCCTCAACTCACTTCCTTCACAGTTTGGGCCATTCAAGATCCACTACAATACTCATAAGGATAAGTGGAACTTAAATGAGCTAACTGGTATGTGTGTTCAAGAGGAGGTGAGACTGAGGCAAGAAGGACAACACTCAGTGTTGGCAGTAACTTCAAGGGGTATCCATAAGAAAGGTAATATGGAAGAGGTAAGAGATTTCCATCAAATAAGGAAATGACCATGGGGAAAGTAGCCAAGGTCATAGAAAAGCTTTCACTGTCAAATGCTACTTCTGTGGCAGAAAAGGACATGTGAAGAAGGACTGCAACAAGAGGAAAGCTTGGTTCGAAAAGAAAGGTACATATCTTTCTTTTGTATGTTATGAATCAAATCTTGCTGAAGTTCCTTCTAATACTTGGTGGATAGACTCTGGAGCCACAACTCATATAACTAATTCAATGCAGGGATTCCTTACAACCAGGAAACCGAAGGAAAGTGAGAGATTCGTCTTTATGGGGAACCGTCTCAAAGTGGAGGTCGAATATGTTGGTGTTTATCGACTACTCTTGAAGACGGGACATCAGATGGATCTTGAGGATACTTTTTATGTACCTTCGATTTCAAGAAACTTAATGTCTTTATCCAAATTAGATGTTTTTGGATATTCTGTTTTGTTTAGTTGTGGAAAACTCTCTTTAGTGTATAATTCAATTCCGGTTGGACATGGAATTTTATTTGATGGTTTATATAAAATTTCATTGAATGATGAGTTTGCACAATCTTTATTATCTCTGCATTCGAATGTTGGTATAAAACGTGGCTTAATAAATGAAAAATCCTCAATCTTGTGGCATAGGCGACTGGGGCATATCTCCAGGGATAGAATTATAAGATTAGTGAAGACTGGGATTTTGGATAACCTAGACTTCACTGATTTTGATGTGTGTGTGGATTGTATTAAAGGAAAACAAACCAAACACACTAAGAAAGGTGCCACAAGAAGTAAAGAACTCCTTGAAATAATTCATACAGATATATGCGGACCACTCTCCATTCCATGTTTTACTGGAGAGAGGTATTTCATTACCTTTATAGATGATCTATCACGTTATGGTTATGTTTATCTAATTAATGAAAAGTCTCAGGCTGTTGACATCCTAGAGGTGTTCATTACAGAAGTCGAGAGACAATTAGATAGAAAGGTTAAAATCATTAGATCAGATAGAGGTGGTGAATTTTATGGTAGATATGATGAGTCAGGACAACATCCTGGTCCATTTGTCAAATTTCTAGAAAAGCGTGGCATTTGTGCTCAATACACAATGCCAGGTACGCCTCAACAGAACGGTGTTGCTGAAAGGCGGAATAGAACTCTTATGGATATGGTTAGGAGCATGTTGAGCTTCTCAAATGTACCCAATTCATTGTGGAATGAAGCCTTAAAGACTGCTATGTATATCTTGAACAGGGTTCCTAGTAAGGCTGTCCCAACAACTCCTTTCGAGTTGTGGACTGGTAGGAAACCCAGTTTAAGACACTTACATGTTTGGGGTTGTCCAGCAGAGGCTAGAATTTATAATCCACAAGAAAGAAATTAGACTTAAAAACAATATCTGGGTATTTCATTGGTTATCCAGATAAGTCTAAGGGATACAAATTTTATTGTCCTAACTATAGTACAAGAATAGTTGAAACTGGTAATGCCAGATTCCTGAAAAATGGTGAAATTAGTGGGAGTGCTGAACCAAGAAAGGTAGATCTTGAAGTGGTAAGGGTAAATATCCCAATACCTTTTCCTTCAAGAGAGATTGTTGTACCTCAGCTTGATCATCAAGTTGAGATTCCAGAACAACAAGTTAATGTTGGTTCACCACTCCATGAGGATATTCCCATTGAAAATATAGTAGAACCACCACAACCGGCAGCTTTGAGAAGATCTCAAAGGGAAAGAAGATCTGCCATTTCAGATGACTATGTGGTGTATCTACAGGAATCTGACTATGATATTGGGATTAATAAAGATCCAGTTTCATTTTCACAAGCCATAGAATGCAATGATTCTAGTAAATGGGTTGATGCTATGAAAGATGAGTTGAAATCTATGGACCAAAATCAAGTCTGGGATCTCGTTGAATTGCCTTATAACTGTAAGAAAGTCGGGTGTAAATGGGTCTTTAAGACCAAGCGCGACTCTAAAGGCAATATCGAACGATATAAGGCTAGACTTGTGGCCAAAGGTTTCACTCAGAAAGAAGGCATTGACTATACAGAGACCTTCTCTCCAGTATCAAAGAAGGATTCTCTTAGAATCATTATGGCACTTGTAGCTCATTATGATTTGGAGTTACATCAAATGGATGTGAAAACTGCTTTTCTTAATGGAGATTTGGATGAGGATATCTACATGGAGCAACCTGAAGGGTTCGCAATTAAAGAACAAGAACACTTGGCTTGTAAATTAAAGAAATCTATATATGGACTTAAACAAGCTTCCAGGCAATGGTATATAAAGTTTAATGATACCATTACCTCTTTTGGATTTACAGAAAACACTGTTGATCAGTGTATATATCTAAAGATCAGTGGGAGCAAGTTTATTTTCTTGGTTCTGTATGTAGATGACATCTTATTAGCCAGTAGTGATCTTGATTTGCTGTATGAAACTAAAAGTTATCTAACCAAGAACTTTCAGATGGTTGATATGGGTGAGGCAAATTATGTTATTGGCATAGAGATCTTCAGGGATAGATCTCGAGGATTGCTAGGATTGTCTCAGAAAGGATATATCAATCGAGTCTTGGAAAGATTCCATATGGAAATGTGTTCAATCAGTCCTGCACCCATTCAGAAGGGTGACAGATTAAGTGGTAGCCAGTGTCCCAGAAATGACTTAGAAAAGGGTCAAATGCAGAAAGTTCCGTATGCATCAGCTGTTGGGAGCTTGATGTATGCAAGCACTTGTACCAGGCCAGATATCAGCTTTGCTGTTGGGATGTTGGGAAGATACCAGAGCAATCCAGGAATGGAGCACTGGAAGTTAGCTAAGAAGGTTATGCGGTATCTTCAAGGGACGAAGGACCATATGCTCACATATAGGAGATCTGATCAGTTGGAGGTGATCGGCTATTCAGACTCAGATTTTGGTGGTTGCCCAGATAGCAGGAAGTCTACTTCAGGCTTCATTTTCTTGCTAGCAGGTGGGGCAATCTCGTGGAAGAGTGTGAAGCAGTCCATTATTGCTTCATCCACGATGGAGGCTGAGTTTATAGCATGTTTTGAAGCCTCGAATCATGCATTATGGTTAAGGAATTTCATCTCAGCACTTGGTGTAGTTGACTCTATTGCCAGGCCGCTGACGATATATTGTGACAATACAGCAGCCGTATTTTTCTCTAAGAATGGTAAGTACTCTAATGGTTCTAAACACATAGAACTTAAGTACTTGGTGGTTAGAGAAAGAGTTGAGAAACAAAATGTGTCAATTGTAAGTATAAGTACCACTTTAATGGTTGCTGATCCAATGACAAAGGGATTGCCTCCAAAGACATTCAAGGAACATGTTGTAAGAATGGGTCTTTTGGGCAATCTGTAAATGTGTATTTTGGTACTTATGTAATTGACATTATTGTACAAATAAAAGTTTGTTTCTGTGTTTCCTGTTATCCAATTATGTGTGCACATATTATGTTTGGATGTTTGTTAAACAGGAAATGTCTTTACAAGACAATTACAGGGGTCATTTTGGTTATGGACTCAATTAGTAAGGGTTATCAATGTTGTGGTACATAGAAGGGAGTATGACGTGGATGTTGTATAACCGCTATGACTCGCATTGGTAGTCCAAGCTAATTGCAGTATTACAGTTTTTCATATTTGAGCTTATCAGTTGTTGTTTTTAAAATTCGTGCACGTGTCAAAGGTTTTTCAGTATGGAATCCAATGGAGTCAAAATGATTTTGAAAATGAGTCTTTTCTTTTATTTTGTTTTCTAAAGTTTTAACCTAATCGGTTAGTGGCCCAAGTGGGAGAATGTTAATCTCATGTGAAGGTGGCCCACTTAACCTTGGTTATTTGCATTGGATTCCTATTAAAGTTAACTGATATTAAGGGTGCCCATATTAAAGTCACATTTATATAGTTATTTGGTCACTTGAAATATAAAGGGTACCATGATGGAAAGGTTTATTTCAAGGGGACTTATTTGCAAATGTGCGACCCACTTTTCTCCTCCTGAAAAGAAATCAAAACATACGCTCAATTTTTATGGTGAGTATCTCCATCAGAAAAGAAAGAGAGTTTTGAGAAAGGAAAGGAGCAGAGAAAAGAGGATCCATTGCAATTAGGGTTTGCAGATTCAAGAGCAAGGAATTAAGGGTCTTCTCCAACCTTCATCCAATCTTCACCAATGGCTTCAGGTATGGTGATTTACAGTATTGCATATTTAGGGTTTTCATCTATTTCTTGAGATGCATTATTGATTCTTGATCCATGGTTTCAATTTAATCCGCATTATAGATGTATATATTTCCAACATCAACATCAATGATTCAATATATGTTTTCAATTGTTTCAATATTTATTTGTTTTTTAGCTTTATTTAAGAAAAATTGTTTAGGGGATCTTTTTTTAGTCGTAACAAGTTGGGAATGATTGATATCTATGCTTCAGCTTGGGGGGACTATTAATGTGTAATATAAGAAAGGTGTTCTTGTAATCTTGTATTTATTTATTCTCTATATAAAAGAGAGGTCCATTCTCGAGTAAGCCATCTATTCTAAAACCCTAGTGGTATGCTTATTTGTTATTACCTCCTGAAGTTGTGTATCTATTGCTGGAAAAAGATATCCGCTCGACAATGATGCTCGATGATAACATGTCCAAACACGACCATGACCCACATATATCATGCACTCCATGCATGAAACTTTTGCATCATGTCCTTACATAATGTCTCTACCTTCTCAAAGACTCTGAACACCATTAAACTTCCCTAAAATTTTGAATAAAAATCTTTATAGTGAAAATTGAATGCATGACATTTAAAATATACTGAGACTGATGTTGTAAAGCTTGGCACAACTCATCAATCATCCCTATATTAGTTCTTTCATTAGATGTAATATAAACACAAATTCAAAAGATGTTATCCGTTTATAAGTTACACATGCATCTGCACCTCATCTTTGGGATATATCACTCCCTCATTTGTTATATTTTTCAAAATTGCACCCCTTGCATTGAACATTTCAAGAGACTCATAATAGAACTTGAATGAGAGCCCCCATTGAGTTTCTCAAGCCCGTTGTAAGGTACCAATTTGATTTAACTCTCTTTATGTCTCAAATTCATTAATCTTTGATTTTGTGCTACATCTATTACTTGATCAACTTGCAATTCATCATCTCTACTTGCAAGATGTGCCAACATTGTTTATAGTAACTTTCAAATCAGAAAAGAATTGATGCACATGAATAATCTCTCTTCATGCTGCCACTAAATGCAATCTGTAATCGATAAACCATGCAATGAAATATAGGTAACTGGCCGTAATTCGTAGTTGTAATTGATAAAGTCTTTTACAATTGTAAATGAGTTACATGTATGTAAATTTTACGGTGTTTGGTTAGTAATATAAAATTGTAAAGTGGGAAAGTGTATTGTACTTTACGGTGTTTGGTTGTCGT
This sequence comes from Agave tequilana, assembly GCA_038442645.1. Classification (NCBI taxonomy): domain Eukaryota; kingdom Viridiplantae; phylum Streptophyta; class Magnoliopsida; order Asparagales; family Asparagaceae; genus Agave; species Agave tequilana. The sequence goes on from JAVJIF010030686.1 coordinate 122,870, forward strand.
AATGTATAAGTCGTAAGTGAAAAAGTTGACTACAAAATTAACTATTTAGTGATTTTAAAAGTTTTAATACTGCAAATAAATATTAAAAAAGTTTAATATTAAAAATTTTTAATATTAATATAAAAAAATATTACAAATTTGTATGACCACAAAATTAACTGCAACTGGACTATAAGTGAGTGGTAACTGGGTTGCAAGTGAGTGTTAGTTGAGTTACGTAAGTCTTTTACGAATTACGATCCAAACAAACGCCGTAGTTGTAACTGGGTAATAAGTCATTTACGAATTACGGAGTTTTACGCGAAACAAACGGCCCCATAATATGGAAATGGGCAATCTATCAAAAACTGCTTTTAATCCATTCTAATATCCATGCATATCACTAGCACAATCATATCCTTGACCTCGCATATTTTCAATAAGAAAGAACACCACATATTTCATTCTTTAATTCAACACGGAAGTTTCAGAACCATGCACCGAATCAATACAAATCATTCTTTATCAACAAATTTTAAAACAAGAATCATTTGCTCTCTTTTAGTTTCATCTCGAGCTTTATCCACTATCACACACAATTCTACAACACCAACTTCTTCATGAATTGTTCTTCACACTATTTGCAAAAGAAATTAAACTTGTGGAGAACTTTGCATTGTGTTGCTTCAATTGCTTCACAAGTTTAATCGATAGTTTCACACTAAAAGCAAAGTTCTCCACAGAGAACAATGGACCACGGATTACACCTCGCATTAGTTGTAGCATCCAGAGTTTCTAGTGCATCAATTATTTTTCGATTTCACATTCACTATAAATATTTTTGACACATCTTGCAACTAACGTGATGGATTGCAATCGCTCAAGCAACTGATATCACAAAAGTTAGAGATGAATGAATCAAGTTGGTATCTCACAACAGGCTGGAGAAACTCGATGGAGCTCTCATTTAAGTTCCATTAAGTCCCTTGAAAATGTTAAATGCAACGTGCATAGTTTGTAAAATGTAACTGGGGGATGATGTATGTTCAAAGAGGAGATGCAAATCTCACTTGTAAAAGAAGCAATATATATGTCGACATCTTTTGAATGCGTTTATATTACATACAATGAGAAAATTAAAGGGACGACTGATGATTTATGCGAATTCCACATATGAAATGCACAATATATTATGGGTTAAAGTCGTATGCGAAATGGATTTGAACATATCAAGATTGAGTATAAATATCAAGTAGATATTGTTTCTGCGATAACGATACACAATTGCACGATCCAAATAATAGATTTAATGAGCATATCATGGAACTCTTTAAGCTTAGTTTGGCTTTAAATCCTAAAGATAACTTTGAAACTTTCACCGTCGAAGATATTTGCAGTTTGGTGGGAAAAAAAATTATCCCAAAGACTTGAGTATAGTTGAAGTATTATAAAATTAATGTCTCTCAAGATCGAAATCTAAAAAATTTATCAACTGTAAAAGAGCTTTATCAAAAATTATTTGAAAGCTTTTCTCTTATTGATCGACTATTTCATTTAATCTTTCCAATTTCTACATCATCGAATGATTTGAGTTTTCTCAGCAATGAAAATTGTCAAAACACGGCTTCACAATATGTACGGGATGGATTTTTATGGTCCCTTCTGCCCCGGGAACGTAGGCATCTTGCCGAATCCGTAAATCTTGGTCTCTGTGTGTGTGGGGGGCAACGCTTGGGCTAAATTTGGTAGATCGGATCGTTGATTAGAAACTTGAATTTTCAAAATCTGAAGCTTTTGTTGGATAAAAATCAGATTTTTATTAGATAAAAATTGATTTTTTATCAGATTAGATCTGGTCTACAATCGTTTGGTGAAGTGAATCTTTGGTTTGAAGCTTGGATCTTGGAGATTGAAAGCTTCAGTTGGATAAAAATCGGATTTTTACCATATTGGATCTCGTCTCAAGCTTTGGTGAAGAGATCAATTGAAAACTCATCTTTGAGTATCAATTGGAGGTAAAAACCTGAAATTTATCATTTATAGTTCCATTTCATAGTTGTTCCATTTGTGTGGTTGTGGGATTTGGAGAAATGGTCGGAGAAACATTCAGTAGGAGTGACTCTTTTACAGTAAAGAACATTCAGAATGTTCATCACATGAAAATAGATGTGATGAATTTTGATGGCACAAACAATTTTGAAAGTGGAGATGTAACGTAATGGATGCGTTGAATGTGTAGAATTTGAAAGATACTCTTGAGCTTCAAGAGAGACCTGCGGAAGTAGATGAGAATGTTTGAAAGAAGAATAGGACGGTGTGTGGCGTCATTAGGTCTTTCTTAACATAGTATCTAAAATATGATGTGATGAATGAGAGTTTTGCGAAGTCAATTTGGAAGATTCTAGAGAGCAAATACTTGACAAAGAGCGTCAAGTACCGCTTGTATTTGAAGAGAAGACTTTATCATTTCCAGTTGATTGGTGAAATCTCCATTAGTGATCACATCAACAATTACACGAAGCTTCTCACGGATTTAGCAAACTTGGATGTAGTGATCGATGATGAGACAAAGCGTTGATATTGTTGAGTTCTCTCCCTGATGAGGGATACAAGACCTTTGTGCTTACATTGATTAATGGGAGGACATCCCTTTAGCTATAGTGAGGTGACCAATGCTTTTATGAACCTTGAATTAAGGAGGAAGGACAAGGAGTATTCTACCAATGACTTGTCAGCAGAGGTATTAACCGCGAGAGAAAGTAGTCCAAACCAACGAAGGGAAAATCAACAGAACTCCAATTAAAAGCCCATGGTTGGTAATCACAAATTGGAGAAGGATCAATGTGCCTTCCATAAAGAGAAAGGACACTGAAAAAGTGATTGTATATAAGTCGAAGAAGTCACGATCAGAGGCCAATGTCATGAGGCCAGATGGTAATAATTCTGACTCTTCTTACTTTTCACTTTCTATTATACCATCAGGTTGTCATTCAGATGCGTCTGAGTGGGTATTGAATACGAGCTCTACTTACCACATTTGTCCCAGAAAGGAATTGTTTGCTAAGCTTTGAGGAACTGGATGGCGGTTTGATATCTATGAGAGACAATCACACATGCCAGTTGGTTGGTAAGGGTACAGTTCGTATTAGGATGTATGATGAGACGTTGAAAGAGTTAAAAGATGTGAGATATATTCCTAGTATGACAAAGAATATAATTCCGTTTGAAGCTTTGAGAGCAAAGGACCTCAAAGAGACTCTTGGAGAAGACATTCTCGAGATGTCTAGCGGCTCATTGGTTGTTCTGAAGAGCATTAGAAGCTTCACCAGATCATGCCACAGTTGGCCGGACAAGTTGACTTGAAGTCAGATCAACCATTTGGAGGTGCATCGAACTACCATTTGACAGCACGTGACAATAGTGTTCTGAACAAGGAGGTGAAATTCGATACCAGTACTCACCATTTGCATGGTCTTCTTGAGTTGGTTCACGTGAATCCTACCAAGACTGTATCACTTAGAGGCCATAGTTACTTTGTCTTAATTGTTGATGATTATTGTAGGCATTATTGAGTATACCCTATGAGATAAAGAGTTGTTGGTGAAGTGAAAGAATCAGATATAAAATCAGACATGTAGGAAGATCAAGGTGCTCCGATATGACCATGTTGAGTATAAGGATTCTTTCCTGCAATTTGGCCAGAACAGTGGTATTGAAACCCACTTCACAATGGAAAGATGGTGTAGCCAAAGAGATGAACTCGTGCCTTGCTAGAGAATGTTCAGTATTTGTTGTCTAATACATCGTTGGACAAATCATTTTGTGTTGAGGTGATTGTGCATGCTAGTCATCTCTTGGATAGGATACCGATGACTGCGATAGGAGGTAAGACTCCATTGGAGATTTGATCAGGTGCTCGTGATCATAGTTCGCTTAGAGTATTTGTTGTTCGGCCTATATTGATATTAAGAAAGACATGTTGGACTCTAAAGTGAATAAAATGGTGTTTTTGAGATAGAAAGAAGACTTGAAAGGCTACGAGTTATGGGATTCAAAAAACAGAGGGCTTATCTCAAGCAGACATGTCACACTGGATGAGGCTTCAGTTATGAAGCCTACCGTCTCCCGACAAGCGAAAATGAGGAAGACAAAAGTAGTATCGCAACGGGTGAAAGTTGAAACTAGGAGGTATTGTCCAGTTGGTTTAGTATCATCTGGGATTCTATCGGTCGTGACACCGGATGGAGATCGAGTAGCCGATATGAATACTGAACATGTTGAAAAAGATGGCTCAGATGCAGCTAGAGAAACCAAAAGGACTCTGCGAAGATCGGCTGCAAAAAAGCATGTATCTCATGTTGATAAGATTCATATGACCCGGCCATCTGAGTTCATTGCTATAAAGAAGAGAGTTGATTGAGCTCGGTTGAGCTCATTTGGATGAACTACGAGAGGCTTGATCTCTTGAGCAGACGGTACGTAGGCAGCCATGAGGGCGCAGCCGTTTAGTTGTCCAACCCATATGAAATTATTTGGGTTCTCGAGAATTGGCTACGGAAGCTGATTTGGACTTTACGTAAAGGTGAAAAGTTGGACTTCACGTGAGTTTGCATAAGGGGGCGAGCATCCAGTTTGTTGAGCTGAAGTTGCAATTCGGTGTACTCTACTCAAATTTAATTGGACCGTCTTAAAGACATTTGCACTGGTGTTTCAGTCAGTTGAGTCATTGTTGGCTCATGATGGGCTCTTCTTGAAGTCATTTGGAATGGCGTTCCATTCAGTTGCTGAATTGTAGACACGTTCATCGACTCATATTATGTTGATTCTCTTCGGTGGAGTGTTGGGAATGCATATATAGCGTATTCCGTTTTACAATTGATATTGGAGTTTGGAGAGGGCATGAGGGATGATGAACTCAATTTGGATTCGGTGTAATCATTTGAAATCAATTGTAAGTGTGTTGGTGATTTGTTTTAGGAACCGGTTGGTCCGTTCGGCCAAGTCGAGATTATATGTCGATTTCGCCCAGAGTGCACAAGCCGAGATCGTGTGACTAATTTCACTAAGTGTTCATTAGAGTTCAGCTCAGATTTGAAAAATCTTCACCGAGATAAAGAATGTAGAGAGGGAGGGCAAAAACAGGAGATAAGAGTTTTTTAAACTCTATAACAGGACTTCGGTCAACTGGACGATCGACCGATGTGCATAAGGCTTAGATCGGTCGACCAACGTTGCACAAGGAAGAGGAACCCAGTTGGGTTAATTGACCGACATTTCCAATAAGTCCTGCAGGGCATTGAGCAGCCCACCGAGCAATCGACTGCGCACTTTGAACGGTCGACCAGTCGGGTCAAAACTGTTTCTGGACCCCACCTGAAACTGTTTTGAGGATTTCTTCTTCTTCTCCTCCATATAAATAGAAGATGTGATCCCATTTTGTGGTAATGGTTGATTTTTGAATGAGTTCTTGAGAGAACCAATTGTAATCTCTTGTAATCTTAGATAAATCATTGATCTCTTCCTTCTACTCCAGGGACGTCTTGTAATCTTAGATAAATCATTGATCTCTTCCTTGTACTCCAGTGACGTAAGTATCTTGTCGATCCTTATAAATCTTGATCTCCCTCTTTATGTGCGCGTTTGTGATCTAGAGTTTGTGTTCTTTACATGCTTCAGCCCCAACAACTAAGACATCCCATTTGATTTTGGATCCTAGACAAAGGCTCCGACTCTTATATTCTCCCCTTCAAACCAAGAGCTCAGTTGCTTCTCTGTTAAATAGAGCTGATGGTCCTCCTTCCCCTCACTACACAACGCATCATTGCAACACCAGGACAATATTGTTAATAATAATAGTGTGTGTATGGTCCATTCCAATGTCAAACATCTCCGAGCATCCAATATCAGACACTTCGAAACACCTGAAACAGTCCAGCTAATCTTCTGTCCTGCAATATTCTCCCTCTTTTGTTCCTCCCTTGTCTCCAAAAACACCTATGGCTGTACAAAGGACTCTATGATTCACCAAAGCAATAACCACTAGGCTAATGCTTGCCATACGAGCACGATCGAAAGCGAGCAATATCAGACATTCATTAGTTATGATTTCCACCTATTCTAGTTCCTCATATGTCATTAATGGCTTAGTCACACAACTATGTTCTATATATTCACACAAGGATCTGAAGTTGACATGATAATCCTTCTATGCCTTCATACGACACAACAGAGGTTGAGTTGTTTGGGAAAATAATATATCCATTGGTAACTAATATCTGTGATTATGATTTTTATTAGGGACTTCTATCCTCAAGTCCTATTCAAAAATTGTGTCGACAAAAGCATAGCCAGTAAAAAGAAAATTGCATTATCTGGCTTATTTATCTGGAAACAAGTAATCTACAAAAGCTTCATCCCCATGTTAAAGCATTACTATGTGGAAAAATTTACCGCAGAAGACCCAGCAAACTAAGTTCATTCGTTAACAAAGGATCTATTTGATTGAAAAAGATACTTAAGAATCAGACACGGGGCTGATTTTATAATGAATGCACATAAAATTAGGAACAAACAACATGAACACTGCACAAACGTAAGCAGATGAATAGACTCAAGGGCTTTACACCATCATCCGACAACTCATATTATATATAGTATTGTCCTCGTACATGTATGTACAAGCATTCCAACTTACAAATACAAACACGCTAACATAAACCGAGATGTATTAGAACGAAACCTTAATACCAAGCAAGGACATCAGCTGAGAAATGAACTCTGGGTGTCCAGGCCAAGCTGCACCGGTCACTAAATTACCATCAGTGAAGCAACGGTTTATGGGATCAGGCTCCAACCATGTTGCTCCCGCCAGAACCACATTGAGCTTCACTGTAGGATATGCTGTGCATTTCTTTCCCTACAACACAAATTGCAATGAGAAACACATAATTAGATTGAAGGATAAGGAGGAGGATTGAACCCTTAACATATACACCCTTAACATATACAAATTCATAGAGAATGAAAGCTTTCCCGAAAGGAGATGCTTATTTCCCCACAAAGGAAAGACATCAGAAACTGTTCTACCAGCAGCCATTGAAACTTGCAGAATGGGCTGGTAAACTTATCGAAGGAAACCATGTGAAGAAAAAAACAAGTTGCTATCACAGCAACCGTTAATGGCATATGAACAGACTAAGCTGCGATTGAACTATGGAATGTCCACAACCTATTGGATTTTTATGTTCCAATACAAACAAGGGACTGCTTCATCTTTAGACTCATTTAACCTGCTCAATGCAAGCAAGGTGTACTGCAGAATGCCAATGAATACAATCTATTCTTTTTAGAGAGTCAATAACAGATAATGAACTATCTGATATGAGTGCTAATTGAGGGACTTATCATACTTGATAAGAGAGCTTAGAACAAGACGATATGAGTATGCTTTTATATGTATAGTTGGTAAAAATAAGAAAAATACACAGATTTACTCATACCTCCGAAAAAGAAGCCCAGAATAGAGCTTCTGTACTATGTTAGACATGATAGACATGAATAACATCAACAGCATAGCCTTTGTTTTTCTGATCTCATGTGAAAACAGGAGATTGTAAGTTGCTTTGCTTCCATTTTACAACATTTATGGAAATCACCATCGTGAACAGGATTATGAATTATAAACAATCAACAGTTACAGCAATTGACCCCCCAAAGCACAAACCTTTTCTTCAGTTGATGCATGTTCATACATGTCCAAAATATGCGTGTACACCTGCTGCACGGCACAGATGTGACTAGCGAAAAGGGGCATTTACGTGTTGAATCGGTCAGGTTTCAAGACATTTTCCATATATACCCGGAACTTTCCGATGGGGAGTTTAGAGGACTAAAACCCACCTATCGGGCTTCAGGTTGGTTCTGATCTACAGACTCTGACAAAAAAAAAAACACACTCACAAATCCAACCCCCCACCCCACCCCCCAATTCAACCAACAAACCAGACACACGCGCACGCATCCATGCACAACCAATTAGTTAACAGGCAACCGCTCTACCATTGAGCTATTAAGGAACAACGGGAGATTCGACCTCATACAGTTCAACTTCTGTTCTCAACCCAAGAGTCTGAAGATTTTTCGTGACTCCTCGAACTTCGTAAATCACCGATCAAACAACAGATGGACACCAAGTCAAAAACTCGGCAGCGAAAGCGGAAGCGTAGAAGATCCACCACTAACAAACAAGCATCATACCAAGGAACACAAGATTTAACGTGATTCGGCAATGTACCTACGTCCACGGGGAGGAAGGGACAAATATTTATTGAAGAAAATACAATAATTACAATGAGATCTATCTCACAACTCTCCATGGTGGAATTCTAAAGTTTCTCTTGAAATCTTGACACACCTTAAAAAGGTCACCCCTCAAAAATTTATATAGGCACATGGGATGATCCTACTCTAACACGAACTCAAATCAACACCTCCTTAGAGTAATAAGAAACCCGTATCCAAACCAAAATAAGAGACAGATCCGTATTAGAAAACTGCCAAAAACCTGAATTCTTCAATGAATATAAGGCACTCCAAATACTAACAATCTCCACCTCGACTCGTGTTCGTTGAGTCCCTCCGTAAAAATTGATCTCTGCTTCATTCACCTTCCTTTCTCCTCCTTTTTGTGACTTCACATGGCTCCCTCTCAAGAGCCTATTCGCCACTTTACCTTTGGAGAACCTTAATGAAGTTCAGATATGCTCTGAGCTTCTCCACCAGGATGATCTTCGTCATCATATCCGCTGGATTCTTCTCCGTGCTGATCTTTACCAAATCGACACCTTATCATCCACGACCCACTGACGTATCTTGTAAAATCTCACATCAATGTACTTCGTCCGCTTGTGATACATGTGATCTTTAGCGAAATGAATAACACTCTGGTTGTGGCAATGAACGCTGTCGCAATGAACTCAAACTGAATCTTGTATGATACTGAACGTCTCAATCAATTCTCACCCACAAAACTTCATTTGACACCTCAACTGCAGTCATGTACTCTGCTTCTGTCGTTGAAAGAGTAATTGTATCTTGTAACTCTTCCAACTACTGACGCACTCAGCTACTGTGAACACACCCGTCGAAGATCTTCGCTAATCAAGATCTCCTGCATAGTCTGCATCAACATAGCCTTATAGTAACCTAGATTTCCCCGTTTCCAATCTCTGACTGAAACACCAATCCTAGTCTCAATCCCTCGCAGATATCGTAGCACTCACTTCACTACTTCCCAATGTTGCTTCCCTGAATTGGACATGAACCGACTTATTGTACAACTGCATAGGCTAAGTCAAGCCTAGTGCAGACCATAGCATACATGAGTGATCCCACCACCGCACTAGCATATGGTACTCGAGACATCTCTTCCTCCTCTTCTGGTGATTGTGACACTACTTGGAGGATAATTTAAAATGATCTGCCAAAGGAGTGGTGACTGGTCTTACTTCTGTCATGTTGAATTTCTCCAACACCAAAGTCTACATGTATTTGGCCTTGATCATGAAAGAGTCGAACCGTTTGTATCACTGCCTGGGAGACTGCTTAATGCTTAATGAAAGGTAAAGAAAACAGTGTATCTTCTAAAGAAGGTAAAGAAACAAGCAGAATGTAACATTCAAGTTGTTTTATGTATATTGAAGGTTGTTTATGTATATCTTCTCCAGCTCACCGTGCAAAAACGTTGTTTTAGCATCCATCTGCTCTAACTCTATATCAAACTGAGCAACTATCGCCAATAACATCTAAATAGATGTATACTTGACTACAGGAGAGAAAATCTCATTGTAGTCAATACCCCCTTCTAAGCATATCCTTAGGATACTATCCTTGCCTTGTATTGCTCATTGTCCTTGCGATAGACCCATCTGCAACATAATTGGAGTCCTTTGAAAGATCGACTAACGTCCATGTTTGATTTCTATCCAAAGACTCCATCCAAAGACTCCATGGTTGTAATCCACTTGATGTGGTCATCTACTGTCAGGTTTTCCTGTTTCTGTTACTAATGCGAAAGAGATATGATCTTCATCCTAGCCATATCTTGTTGGTGGTAAAACTGGCCACCTCAGCGGTCTAGGTTGCTTTTGAGTAGCCTCATGTTTGTCTTCATCTGAATCTGAGGAATTCTCTTCTAACCCTTCCAGGCTTTTTAGGGCTATCTAAGAACTCGACTCCCTTTTCCTGAGTGTCTGCTGTCGAACTGTCTGAAGCTCCCCCTTGCGCTTTATCCTCCGTCTGACTTTTCTCGCAACATTGAATTTTCATCAAATACCACATCTATGCTGGTAAAGGTGCTCCTTTTCTCGCGATCCCAAAGTCTGAAACCCTCGACTCTTTTGGTGAATCCGATGGAGATACACTTCTGAGACTTAAACTCCAGTTTGTTCCTTTTCTGACTATCAACTCAACCAAACTATATGCCGGGCAACCGAAAATCTGTAAGGTTGAATAGTCCATAGATACTCCTCATTATATCTCCTCTGGGATCTGAAGATCAATATTTGTTGATGGTGACATGCTTACCAAATCACTCGCTTGATTCACTGGCTCTGCCTAAAATCTTCTTGTTTGCTAAGTAGTCTTTGAATTCTTTGGAAGTGTACTCTCGCGTCCATTATCCGATTTCAAGACTTTCTCCTTTTGCCCGGTCTGATTTTCCACCAAAGTTTCACTCCTTGAACTTCTGAAATACTTCCGATTTCTGCTTCAAGTATACCCAAACTTTCCTTGAAAAATCATCTATAAAAGTAACAAGTACCTAGCACCTCTAATGGATGTTACTGGCGAAGGCCCCCACACATCCGTGTGTATGAGATCTAGCAAACCCTTTGTCATATGCTGATGTAAAGAAAGCTACTCTACGGTGCCTCCCTATAATGCAAAATTTACAAAAATTAAGTTTGCAATATTTGATACCTGGTAGAGCATCATTCCTTTTGTGTAGGACTTGAAGATCGCTCATGTGTCCAAGACGCATGTGCCAAAGTCTTATAATATCCTCCTCCATTGTTGCTGAAGCATCATCACTAATAATAATGCTTCCTGTCAACTTGTACAAGTTTGTTGTTCGTTCTCCTTTGAAAATTATCATGGAGTCTTTAGCAACTTTCATTGCTCCATCTGCACCAGAAAACTTGTACCCACGAGCTTTCGAACCTCTCCATCAAACATCCTCATACGGATGTTGCCGATGCTAACAGTCTTACACACGACGTCGTTTCCATCAGAACAGAGTCTCCATCATAAGGCTTGTAAGTACTGAACCACTCCCTTTTTGGGCACATGTGATGTGTGCACCCCGAGTAAATTAACCAAGCATCTGAGTATTTAGCTGTCAAAACATCACATGAATCCTCATCTTCTTCTTCGGCAACCCCGGCTTGATCTGACTTTCCACTGGTACTAGCCCCATCAGAATCTTTGCCGCCTTTCCTCTTCAGCATCTCCTTATATTTCATATAATTTTTCTTGATGTGCCCTGATTTCTTGCAAAAATAGCAAAAAAAACTGCTAGAAGCCTCTGGATCCGTTTCGGGTCCCCTACTCTTTGATCTTCCCTTTTGGCCCTTGACAAAATCTCAAGGCCTCCGTAAAATCTATCTTCTTCATCACCTCGTTCTGGAGCATCTATCTGACATCTAACTCTAAGGTCTCCTTTACCACTCGTTCTGGAGCATCTATCTGACATCTAACTCTAAGGTCTCCTTTACCACACATGATGGTGGTCCCCAAGTGGTCATAACTTGATAGAAGAAAGAGAATAACAGAAGAGCTCTTTCTTCTAGCTTAACCTCTAGAGCTAACAAGTCGCTTAAAATTCTATTAAAAGCATTGAGATGTAGAATAGAGCATTGAGATGTAGAATAGGCGTACCTTCCTTCATCCGAAGATTGTATAATTGCTTCATAAAGAATTTGTTCGACAAACTCTTCGTCATGTAAAAACTCTCCAGCCTACACCAAAGACCAGCAGTTATCTCCTCGTTCATCACGTTATAGATGACCTCATCTGATAGGCACAGTATGATCGTCGCCTTTGCACGAAAGTCGATTTCATTCCACTCATCATCCTCCATCTTCGATGGCTTCTTCTAAATACCAAGCAACGATGTTACTCGCATCTTCCACAACAGGAAGTTACTTCCCGTTGAATTTCTCCACCTCGAACTTGGTTGTCGTGATCGTCTTGCTGGCCATCGCTCTGATACCAATTGTTGATGATCTATCACCGATCAAACAACAGACACCAATCGAAGACTCGACAGTGAAAGCAGAGAAAGCAGAGATCTACCACTAACAAGCAAGCACCATACAACCAAGGAACACAAAATTTAACGTGGTTCAGCAATGTACCTACGTCCATGGAGAGGAAAGGAGAAATATTTATTGAAAAAAATACAAGAGTTACAATGAGATCTCTCTCAACTCTCAATGATGGAATTCTAGAATTTCTCTTGAATTCTCGACACACCTTCAAAAGGCCACCCAGAGGGGTTCATATGGCAACTGAGATGATCCTAATCCAATACAAACTCAAATCAGCACCTCCTTAGAGAAATAAGAAGCCCGTATCCAAACCAAAATAGGAGACAGATCTGTATTAGATAACTACCAAAAAACCTGAATTCTTCTCCAATGAATATGAGACACTCCAAATACTTAACAATTACGATCCATGCCTCATTTCACATGGAATCTCAAAGTGGCTCTGCTCTATTTCATTATATCTCATATCCATACCAATTCCATTCATTTAATACCCCTTTGCTGTCATTGACAAAAATTGTCATTCAATTATGGTCCATCTCTTTCTATATATGAAAAGTTACCACCCCCCCCCCCAAAAAAAAAACCACAAAAATCCCCCCAAACAAAAAAAAAAAAAAACCACACCCACACAACACATTACCTGGCCACTGAGCCATTATCATCTGTGACCATGAATAGGCTATAAAAATTATGAAGTTTATAGAATTTTCTTCAGGAAATTTGGAATCTTAACATTGTCTTTGTATATACAGTGATTTGGTAGGGATTTGAGCTATTCCATTTTTGTTTTTCTTTTACCTTTTATTTGGGAGGGAGAACGTCAAAGAACTAGGTTAAGCTATTTCATTATTTATGTAAATTTCTGATCTCCCTGTAAAACCACATCACACAAATTCAACAATAAATAGGACATATTGTACGCACCTTAAGAACTCCAGCAGCTGCTAAGATCTGCGGTCCATGGCAGATTGATGCAACTGGCTTCTTTTCATCCATGAACTTCTTCACTAAAGCAAGGACTTTCTCATCCAGAGCAAGATACTCTGGAGCCCGGCCTCCAGGTATCACCAGTGCATCGTACGACGAAGCATCCACATTATCAAAGGCTGCAGTCATGGTGAAGTTGTGGCCTGGTTTTTCACTATATGTCTGATCACCTTCAAAATCATGAATGGCTGTTGGACAATTTTCACCTGCAGATTTCTTTGGACAAGCTGCATCAACCACGCAACCAAGAGCCTGGAGAGACTGGAATGGAACCATAACCTCATAATCCTCCATATAGTCCTGCAATTTATGATAATAGAAATATATTACATGAAATCTATATACATTGCTGCAAAAGGAATTCAAATCAACGTTTAGAGTTTACCAACAAATACAGATGAAATATTCTCCCAAAAACAGAAACAAAGATGAGCTTTCTTCTCTAATTTACCAAAACCAACAGGCTTTAAACAGGAGTAGCAATCCACAAAAGAATCTGAGAACTTCAGTGTTAACAATAGATTGAGCTCAAAAATAAAATAGGTGCATGAAATAAAACCTGCAACTGAGCAGTTTTCTTTCTATAAATGTAAGCAAAAACAGAAGTAGCCAAATGATAACCACAAAAACTGAGATCATAAAATCATAAGGCAGGAAGTACAAAATTATAGCAAAAATGATTCAACCTATTTCAGCACTGGATATAAGGCTTTTTTCTGTGGATCCTGGAGGCTTTAAAGTGTATATGAGGAGGAGAAAGAGAATGCCCATGACTGAGTTTGATGCTTTCTATCAGAGTATTGAGGTTTTTATTTGTGTTCTATTTCTACTGGTTTCATAATTTTTTTACCAATTAACGGACTGAGGAATAAATTGTACATTTTACTGTAAATATCTACCTTTTCATGTTAAGGTTCTCCGTATAATCTTCTTTTGATCTTTGCTTACACCATTCACTTTTATTATAAAATGTTTATTAAATACCTTTGACTTAAAACATCTAACTTCATCATTAAAATATTTACATTTAAATGTAAATTATCTACTTTTATTTTAAATGTACTACTTTATTTTTAAAAAGTATACATTATTTACAAGTAAACAATCTACTTCTATTTTCACTACATTTACATATAAACTATTTGTCTTTGATTTAAAATGTGTGCTTTTATCTCTAAAATAACTATATTTATATGTACATTATCTACATTTATTTTATACTATCGACATATATCTTTTGATTAAATCTGTCTTCTCTTTCATATGACAATATCTACTTTTTAATTCCGCAAGTGGTTTTATATGAAACTGTCTCTTTCTAGTTCAATAGCACTGATAACAAATGAAAGTAAACAGATGGAAATATTGCTGCAACAAAAAATAGAAAATATAAGTACAAAAGTAAACAAGCCCAGCGTATCGCACACACTGCACAGTTTAGTTAAGAGGTAAATAGCTTTTAGTAAATTTATGAAGCGTGTGTATGGAGATGCGTAGATTGCTCTTGTATAAAAATACACTTTTTTCAATGAAGCACATGACAAGGCAAAAGATAAATTAATTATGAGAAATGGTGGATTTATTAAGATAGATTATAAGAAAGATGGATATACTAAGACCACAGTTATTGCAACCAAATAAAAAATAAAAAAATTCCACACATCAGCTCCAATTAAGCTAGTGACGTCTACCACTTTTCAAGTGACTCGTCACTTTAAATAGGACATGGGTATTGTGAAAATTTATAAAAAAAACAATATACTCATTATATCTTAAAGTATGTGAGAGGGCTAAGGTGATGAAAACGACAATCTCGGGAGTCATGGTTTGAAGAGAAGCCAAGGGAGCATGAAAATGTTGTAAAATCTCAGGGGTAGAGACATTTCCCCCAAAGAAAAAATTGTGTTGTGCGTGAAAATGTGCTAAATGCTAACGTTGAGACCAAGATGAAAAGAAAACGATCCACGCTGAATAAGGGTGATGCCCGTATTATACAACATAAAACCAATGCATGTCCTAATAGGAAGAGGAAACACCAAAATTACATAAAAGTAAGGGTGGTAATAGGGCCGGTCTAATTGGGTCGGGTCATTTTCAAGTCGACCCATATATACCGCATCCGGCCCCGACCCGACCCAATTATTAAAGGGTCAAAATGTGAAACCCAAACCCGATACTTAGTTCAATGGGTTGACCCAACCCGACTGACGTGCTTATTAAATGGGTCGGGCGGATCGGGTCGAGCCGACCCGATGACCCATTTAGAATTTTAAACCTTTTAAAAATACATTACAATATAATTATCATTCAAATTTACAAAATAAGTTAAAAAGTTATAAATTCAATCAAAAAACAAATAAAAACATTCATAACATCAACCAAGAGTCCAAATAATAACATATTTAGCTTTCACAACACATACATTATGCATGATATTTTTTGAACGGGTCTAGTCGGATTAAACAAACCCATACCCAACCCATTTTAACTATCGGGGCAGGCGGGTCAACCAATTTACAACCCAAACCCATACAGGTTAAATCAGACTCGGAAATTCCGGGTTGGGTTCGCGTCGGGTTAATAGGTCGGTTCAGAATTGCCACCCTTACATAAAAGACTTCACTTTAACTAATATTACTGAATTATTCTTATACTACTCTAGCACTCCTAAATTGGAGCATATATGTTAATTATGCCTAGATTGCTACAAAGAATAGAAAAACTTTCTATACAAAGCTTTAGTAAAGATATCTACAAGCTGACAACTAGACATAACAAACAATTGACTATTTGATGTCGTATCACCATGTCTAATAAAATGAGGGCCCACTTCACTATATTTTGTCCTCTTATGGAAAACAAAATTATTGGCAATGTAGATAGTAGCTCCATTGTTTCAATTCATCACCATCACCTTTGTTGGATAGAATGCCCATTTCACGAGGAAGAGTTTGAACCTATATCAATTCACAGCCATGGCTCTGTATTCTCTCAGCATTAGAGAGAGCAACAATGTTTTGCTTCTTATGTCTCCATGTCACTAAATTACCACCAACAAAAATATGATAACTAGTAAAAGAATGAATATCAAAAAGGACCACTAGCCAATCAATCAGGATAACCCTCCAAATGAGAAGGCAATAATACAATTCAAAGCCCCTTAAGATAACACAAGACAGTCTAATGAAGCTGATGCTCAGTACCTCTACATGTACCAACTTAACACACCAACGAACCCAATACTACTCCAATAACAAGCTTAATATAAAATGACTTTTCCATCATTGCATCAGCTCCTAATTAGCTAGGAATAAAATTAGGGTTTTATTTTGCAAAATGGCAAAGGCAATCTTTTCTGTAGAACCTCTAACCCTCTTCCTGTCGCAAGATGCAGTTCACCTCCTTAACTTTCTACACCTCAATCCCCCTTTCCCTTTGATCCGCACTACTACCACAAACCCCTCTATTCCTTATCCCTCAAACATTAAGCATCTCCATTACTCTTATATCTCCTCATCATCTTTTCATGGTAGTTTCTAATTTTCTTATAATTTAGCCATCTTAAAAATATAAATCAGAGTGTTGCTTTAAAGCCAACCTCAACAAATTTGGCATAAAAATGTTGCATTGTTATTGTTATTTTTATCCTCGTCAACACGTAAAACTCTAATTGCAAGTATAGTTCACTATTGTACTAAAAAGAATGATAAATTAATGCTGATTTGAGTGTATTTGTAGACGCTGTATCTATATATCTCATACAGTCTATCTATATATAGTACTTTATGCTCCACAAAACATCTTGCAACAATTCTACTACACTAGAAATAGCACATTGATTGTACAATAACCAATTCAAAGATTTTACTTTTTTTTTATTTCTTTTTGTCGTTGCTTTAGTAATAATATGTACTTGGAAAGTTAGATGATGGTAAAATTCTGTCCAAGCATGATACTAGT
Organism: Agave tequilana; assembly: GCA_038442645.1. Taxonomy (NCBI): domain Eukaryota; kingdom Viridiplantae; phylum Streptophyta; class Magnoliopsida; order Asparagales; family Asparagaceae; genus Agave; species Agave tequilana. The sequence goes on from JAVJIF010030686.1 coordinate 140,125, forward strand.
ACACAGATAGATATCCAGAAGACATACCCCACAGAGAAACAGAATTCTTTTATCTGATCCTGAAATGGAGCCACCTAGTGCTTTTAGAAAGAGCTCAATAAACTCGGGATGCTCCACGTATGTTGGTCCAGTTATAAGATTACCATCAACAATACATTTAGCTATTGTCTCTGGCTCTACCCAATGAGCACCTGCAGCAATTAAAACTGGTTTTACTGGAGGATATGCAGTACACTTCCGACCTTTCACCACATCTGCAGCTGCCAGAATCAACTGTCCATGGCAAATGGATGCAATTGGCTTGCGACTGTCCTGAAACTCGCGCACTACATTCAAAACTGATTCATCCATTGCAAGATACTCTGGTGCTCGCCCTCCTGGGAGAATTAAACCATCATAGTTGGCCACATCAATCTCATCGAATGTTGCATTAAGTGTGAAATTGTGGCCTCGTGACTCGGAATACGTCTGCAATCAAAGACGGTTATTGCATGTGAGATGAGAAGAGCTTTAACTAAAATATTCGGATACTTCAACAAGTTTGATGAAAAGAGAGAATCTCATGTCAGAAGCCTAAGACAAGACACATGCCCACAAATGGTGGGTTGTCATTACAGATCAATTTGCACTGGTGCGAAAGAACTTTTGACCTCAATCAGCCATTCAGAAAATAGAAAGAAAGCACTCTATGCAGGCTCAATGCTGCATATTCCAAATTTTTAACTATGTCTTTTGGCCTCTCTGTCAACTGATCTGTCAATACTACCTCTTAACCTAGATGACAGTAGCCATAACTAAAGCTGGCATGGCTATGATTTCAGGAAATCTTTTTTAAAAAAAAAATTAAACCCACAAATGGCTTATTAGACTTTTTCTCGTTAATTATCCACATTTATTCATCAGTTTGGTTAACTAAGTCGATTTCCAACTAAACACACTCACATCCAATCATTAACATAAAATTTTCTTCTGAAAGATGATGAAGCAGTGCAAGAATTGCCCATAAATCAACATCAAATTAGTTCCATATTGATAATGCATGGATTAACGGGCCTTTAAGGCCCATCAACCCAAGCATAAAAACTCCACCTCGAATCGGGCTGGCCCATAAAAACCATCATAACTGGGCAAGGACTAGGTATGACCTGTTCCTCGTCCGGTATGACTATTATACCCTTTCATGTACCCTATATAAAAGAGGTCACAATCATCAAGACGCATGTTATATCATTTATTACTTCACCAGTAATAACTTTCTGTATTTACTGCTCATATCTCGGATTCTAACAAAACCGCCAGAGGGGCTTTGCTTGGTACCAAGACCTGATCTCCTAAAGACTCCATCTTGCAGGTCTCTTCGGACTCCCGTGAAGCTCCCCCACCCCCACCCCCAACCAAAAAAAAAGTAAAAAAAAAATAAATAAAAAAAATCCAGATCCAAGGTGGGCCTTGGACCCGAGCCCAATAGGCCCAGACCCATCTTCCCATAATTCATCAGACATTTTTCATTCAGTACTATGCCAAAATTAAAAAGGTTATATTCCCCAAAAAATCAATTATTTTGATATAATGCCCAGAAGACCTTAAGTTGTTTCCATATACAACCCAAAAGATGACTGAAATATACTTACTTTCTATATGTTGTTCATGGCTTCTTTGGGTTACATTTGAGATAACTTACACGATTTCTTTGAGGTACATATCAAAATACAAAGATTTTTAGGAGTTACATCAAACTAAGCAGATTAGGGCCATATCTTGAAAAATAAAAGGGGATCGCTACAGCCCCCTATGTCAAACCGTAATTAAGAAAAAACTTCATATTTTTTTCACTTCAGCCACCTTTTAAAAATCCACACAATACTTCCATGTGTCCACATCTAGGGCAGTTATCAGCGCCTAAAGACAAAAATACCCCGCCCCTTTTTTTATACTCTGAATGCGATCATTTTCTACCCTAATTTCAAAGTCTGCGAGTAAAATCTGCGCAATGCGATTGCAGCGAAAGAATTTAAGAAAAAATTGCTAAAAATCACGTTCATCTCTATCAATTTACAGATCTTCGAGCGATCTTGGAGCTATTTGCAGAAAAAATCAGAAGAAAAAAGTACATTTTCAACATAAAAACCCTAGAAAATCCTTAGATCTCAACAATCATTAAAAAAGTTTTTATTGATGAATGCAAGCCTAGTTTTTTGGGTGGGTTATTTTTTGTTTTTTAACAGGACTGCAACCATGATCGCCTACAAAAATTGACTTGTTTTCTCTTCACTAGGACTGCAACATGTCGCATTCCTTTCAAAAAAAACTTGTTTCTTTTCTTCACATGGATTGCGATCATGATCGTAGTCCATGTGAAAAATAAATTTTCTCATTTTTCAACAAGACTGCTATTATGATCGCAGTCCCTCCAAAAAAAATTGCTTGTTTTCATTCTTCACATGGACTACGATAATGAACTATTTTTGTTCACATAAACTGTGATCATGATCGTGGTCCTTTCCAAAAAATAAATTATTTTTCATTATTCACATGAACTACAATCAATCCTGTCAAAAAAATAATTATTCTTCAATAGGAATGCGATCATGATCGCGGTCCTTTCAAAATATAAACTGTTTCACATAGGGCTTGTTTGGTTAAGGGTGGAAATGAGGAAGTGAAGAAGTGAGGAAGTGCTAATAGTTCCCTTTGGAACTTGAAAATTGGTTAGTAAATTTTCCGGTATTTAGATGTTGTTGGGAAGTATGGTTTGAAAAATGTCATGTCTTTTTTGGTGTTTGAATAGTAATGTGAAAGTGGAAGTGGAAAAGTGGACCACAAAGTTGACCACAAAATAATATTAAAATAAAAATTAATTAAAAAAATAAAAATGGACTATAATTAGAATACAAATGAGATTTACATGATCAAAAAATTAACTATTTTGTACTACAACTTATTACAAATGAGATTTACATGACCACAAAATTAACTATTTTGTACTACAACTTATTACAAATGAGATTTACATGACCACAAAATTAATTGTAGCACTCTGGAAGTGAGAAAATGGTTGTGTAAAAGAGAAAAGAGAGAAGGAAAAGGGGTTATCTTATTTTCTTTTCCGGTGTTTGGATAGATAGGGAAGTGAGCAATTATACTTCACCATTTCCTTACTTTCGGCCACTTCCTTGCAACCAAACACGCCCATAGACTGCAATCATGATCGCATCGCAGTTCTTTCAAAAAGACAACTTGTTTTTTTTCTTCACATGGATTGAATTCATTATCGCAATCCCTGCAACAAATAACTTGTTTTTTTTATTATTTATATGGACTGGGACCATGATTGTAGAACATGCAAAATGTCATAATCATCATTCTTTGTTGTGACAGCGATCACCATAAATACTAATATTTCTTTTGATTTTTTTCTGCTTCAGGGAAAACGTCCCAGAAAAAAGATATTCGACAATTTAAGTCGAGTTTGAAGCCTATGAGCAGCTTGATTGATCAACTGAAAAAGAAAAGGTTCATATAGATCAAGTTAATGATGTTAAGGAAACACCATTTGGTGAAATATTCATGATCTTCTACGAGAAAATATTTGAAAAAGATAATAGAAGACTCAAAGTCAAACACGGGGATATCAAAACTTTTAGACAAATATAAGGATGCTCAACACTTCACAATTGGAGGAAGAAGTATTAAACTATCAACAGAAAATATAGCGTTTACATTTGGGTTGCCTGCATTGGGAGTTGATCTCCTTCAGAATAAAAAGTGTAATAAACAAGGAAGATTCTTGAACCATTAGTAAGAGGCAGATAGACCTGCGAGATATTGATGAAGATGAAAAACACTGATAGATCAAAAGAGAAACAGTGCCGACGAACAAGAGATCGGATATGAAGATCAACGAGAAAAGAGTCTAAATATGAATAATGATGAAATATAAATTTAAAATAAAGTCTGATCTGCCGACGTAGATGAGGTGTGGCGGAAAAAAAATATATAAGGATGAATTTTTTTTCCCCTAATTATGATGTAAAGTTGGTGGTTGTAGCAAAATTTTCCAAAAATAAAACCCATTAAAAATAATAGCCACCTAATAGCAACGAACTCATATAGAAGCGATTAAAATGAGAAGAAAAAAAAATACTCCCGAATAATCTCCATTCACTAAGAACTGAATTACAATCAAAACTCAATGCAAAAAAGGTATTTTTATCGGGTTAATCTCAATATTTATCTAATTACTACCTGATGGCCGCAGCCCTGATGCACCGCGGTTCTGATAAGTTCTCCTGATTTTTTCCCAGGACAAACAGCATCGACCGAGATCCCATAGGCTTGCAGAGCTTGGAACGGCACCATAACCTTTAAAAAAAAGAGATTAATTCAGAGGAGAGATTGATTCCAACAACAAAAAAAAAAATCGATAACAGAGATTGATTCCAACAAAAAGAAACTAATTAGAGAGAGATTAAATTGGATGAGAAGATCTCTAGTGGCAGGGCACCTCGTAATCCTCTACATAGTCGCCGCAGATCATCAGAACATTTTTCGCCATTTTTCTTTTTTCTTGATTGATTTTGTGGGGGTTCTTGCTTGCTCTGGAGAGTGTTAGTGAGTGAGATTAGGAAGGAGTGAGTGAAATAATGACTGAAGCCGGCGCGGTGTATAAAAACAAAATTTGATCTCAGCAACGGACGGTTGGATGGCACGAGTGCCGGGAAGAGGGTCCCAGAAACTGACACGTGGGAAACCCGGATGGGCTGAGCTTTGAGGATTCGGAGAGAATGCTGAAGTTTCTGGAGTCACTGTTGCAATTCTAGAGAACTCCAGAGTCTTCGGTTATTTGGATGATTGTTTTGAGTATTTGTTTGCTAAACGTGGACATTTTTTTTGTAAAAATAACTTAATACTAAATTATCGCATGCGGTGGAACCAAGCAGCGAAGAGAAGAAACGAAGAGGGAGAGGAAGAAGGAGCGAGAAGATGAGAGAGAGAGGGAAAAGAGGTGAGAGGAGTAAAGAGAGGGGGGCTTCTATGTAGTGTTTTTTTTTTTTTTTTTTTTAAGACAGACGGACGGACAAAATGTAAGAAGGAGTCACGTGAGAAACCCTACTTCGTTCGATTTGCTTAGATATTAGGCTTCTAAAAAGATAATTTTAACTAAAAAATATAAAAAGATTCTCTTCTCCTGTTTTTATATAGTTTACGAGCTTTTTTCCTCCAAATATAAATGCTGAAGAATTCTTATGTGACAGGCGTCACATATGATTTGCGCATGATTCCCCGAAATCCATTCAACTTTTTTCAATACTACCTATCAAACTAAACAAACATCCAAAAGCTCAAAAAGGAGCCATTTTAGAGACTTCGAAATTTCTTCTGAGCAAGCAAATGACTCTTTATGTTATGCATGCGATGATGATTTTTAGTTGTGTTTGGTGCGCGAAACGTAAAATTCTCTATAACATTAAATTCTTAAGAATATAATTTCTGCGCATTAAATTCCTTGGAATATAACATTACACTGTTTGGTATAATCTGCGCATTTCAGAGAATCTTTCCATATTTGATACACTGTAATAACTTTACGGAATTTTATATTTATAAAAATACTTTTTACATTTCATTTCTGTGAAAATAAACTATCTAAACACAACGTAAACAACATTTAAATAGTAACAAAAGTCAATTAATTTAAAATATTAAATAGACCTCACATAAATATTCTAATAAACTGCGTCACCACTTGCAAGCATTTCACTATACAAATCAACAAATTGTAAGAATTCAAAGCGATTGACTAAGAAAAAAATAAAACAAAAGTTCACCATAATTAAAAAAATCATATTCAATTTCTAAAATTCAAGATCTTTGAAAGAATAACCTACTAGTAACTTTTAAATATTTTGAAGCAAATACATAATCGAAGTTTGCTCTATGAATTATTCAAAAAAACACTACTAATTTATATTTCACCACTCAGCATCATCTTGACATATTCAAATTTTCATTTCAAGTAGATCACCAAAATGATAATAATTCTCAATGTATAGCTTGTAGTTATCTCGTCTATTTGTTTATTTTTAAAAAATATGTTATATATATGTTAATTTAAATTATCATCATGATAATTTTTTTTATAAACAAGCATATATAACACTACAAACGATTTCTATAAAATTATCTTTCAATTAATTACTGAAACTGTATCATTAATTAAATTTAAGAATATTATGGATATAAAAAAAGTAATAACAACTTTCATAAAACTATGATGGTTCTTAGATTGCAAATGGGTGGTTGATTCTAATCTTAATCTTTACCCTAACTATAGATATTAAATAACCAGGATGGTAAATGATATGCCTTAGTGTGATAAGAAAACCCTAAAAACTCTAAATATAGATAAAAATGAGAGTACTTGATCTCTGATCTAGGATTTTTTTTTTAAGAGAAAACAATTATATTCCTCGAAGATACCTAAAAAAAATTAGCACACATCAATAAGGAATTTTTTTTAAAGAAAAACGATTATATTCCTCGAAATACCTAAAAAAAATTAGCACACATCAATAACATGGAAGGAAAAAGAAGAGGGAAAAAAAATAAGAATTTAATAAAAGAGTAAAAAAGAGGAAAAAAAGGTGAGGAAGACGTAAACATGAGCATCCGATTTATAATTTGAGATCGAGAGACGCAACTCTCGCGCTTCTTTGTTGAGAGTAGATTCCTAATTAGAGAGAGAGAAAGAGACACGAAGAATAAGATAAAAACCGTGTAATACGATTAAGAAAATAAAAAAATGAAAAGGAAATATCGATGAGTAGAAACTATAAATATCTATTATGATGGAAATTAAATTTTTATAAATTGAAATAATTTAATGCTTTCGGAAAATTTATATTCTGAAAATTTTAATAATTATTATGTCTAATACGAGAATTTTCAAGTGAATTCTCGCGTGTCAAACACGCCTTTAGGAACCTTTTCTTCTATCTTTTTCTGGGTAAATTGCTGAATTATATCACTAATTGATCTTTTTTAGCAATCTCCCAAGCAATCATTGCGACTGGAACCAGGTTCGCGCTAGCTAGAAGATTCGCGCGGATCTGGCTCTCGCTACAGGATTCATATATTCCATCCAAGAACTGACAATGACACTGGACTCAGATTCGCCCTCACAAACCCTAAACAAACAAGAAAAAAGATTTTGTGATCTTACATGGTACATATTAGAGAATAAAGTGTACAGTAAAACATTTGGCATTGGAGCCCAAAGGAAAGTGAGACAGCAGGAGAGAACTCACATTCGGACACTTGCGGGCAAACAAATTGCAGATGAAGTCCAGGAGTTTCTCTCTGTATAACCTTCAACTATGGGGCTGTTTGTTTCGCCGTAAAAGTCATAAAAGTCTGTAATTCTTAAATGACTTACAACTAATTACAACTACGGCGTTTGTTTGAAACGTAATTCGTAAAAGACTTACGCAACTTAACTATCACTCACTTGCAACTCAATTACTACTCTCTTACAGCGCAGTTACAGTTAATTTTATGGTCATGCAAATTTGTATTATTTTTTTTATGTTAATATTAATTTTTTTAATGTTTAACATTTTTAATATTTATTTGCAATATTAAAACTTTTTAAATCACCAATATCTTGAGCAGTGTATTGTTTTGTAAGTATGAGTCATGCTGGAAAGTTGGCTTCAATATCCACAAACTTTTTTTTTTAAAGATAAAACTGTGAGGTGAGAATTTTCGGGTGTTTCATTAATAAGAATTTAACAAATATTCAAGATAGAAGGGGTATAAATTTGCATAGTAATACTCATACATATTTATTGCTTTCAAAAAAGAAAAAAGAACAAAAAAATGAAGCCACCGGAACGCTTTCAGCTTTGTTGCGGCTTCTCTCTTCCACTGTAGATGTGTCGTCCGTTGCTCGGGCATATCCATTCCTTGACGGAATTCTTGTGTCGTCACGACATCTACAGCACAAATCCGATCATTCCTTGACCGGAGCTCCCACCACAGAAGTCGTGGAACCACCCTCCACTACATTTGCGGCATCTACAGCTCAGCACCGGCCATCTCTTGATCGGGCACTGCCGATACGATATCTGCAGCGCTGATCCGATCATCCGGTGACCAGATCCCCCACCACCTAGTCGTGATTGGTTCCTACTATCACAACTATCACACTTGATTAAAAGAAGTCCATTTCCGTCAACGGCATCCATTTCAGATTTGGGCGTGTTTGGTTGCAAGGAAGGGGGCGGAAGTAAGGAAATGAGGAAGTATAATTGCTCACTTCCTGATCTATCCAAACACCGGAAAAGAAAATAAGAACCCTTTTTTCTTTTCTCTTTTCTCTTTTACACAATCATTTACTCACTTTCAGAGAATGCTACAATTAATTTTGTGGTCATGTAAATCTCATTTGAAATAAGTTGTAGTACAAAACAGTTAATTTTTTTTGATCATGTAAATCTAACTTGCATTCTAATTACAGTCATTTTTATTTTATTAATTAATTTTTATTTTAATATTATTTTGCAATCAACTTTGTGGTCAACTTTTCCACTTCCACTTCCACATTACCATTCAAACACCGGAAAGACGTAACATTATCCAAACCACACTTACCAATAACATTCAACAAACGGAAAAACTTACTAACCAATTTTCAAGTTCCAAATGGAACTATTACCACTTCCTCACTTCTACCCTTAACCAAACAGGCCCTTTATTGCAATCAAAAGTCAGAGGAAAATGATAGGCACGGATCTTGGCACATAGAAAATTTATTAAGGTACACATCAAATTAGGGCACCCGATAATTAATATAATTAATTAAGAGACAGACAATTTTTTTTAAAAATATTTTCAAACTACGCCCTCCCCAGCCAAATGTACACTCTCCATTCTTTTCTCTTTCTCATTGTCTTCATCTTTATATATCATAGCTTTCTTGAAGAAAAGAAGATGTCGACTCTGACTATCCCTCCGAATCTCAGCTCCCCTCGCCAGGTCGGCGTTGATCTCTAAAAAGCCTTCAAAGATGATCTCTCAATTTCTGATTGTTTCTCCTTTTTCTTATTTTTTTTGGGATTTTCTTTTGATGACCCATTTTTTGTTGAAGCAGCTGTGCTTAACTTTATTGGTTGTAGCTCTGCTGTATATTTGTGGACGGGTTTGATAAATATTAGGTTTTTTTTTTTTTCTTCTAATTTTATTTTCCTCTTGTTATTTTGCCCTTTTTTAATCTCTGGGGTCTTGCGTGTTGAAATTTTTGATAGTAGAGGAATTTTGGATGAATGTTGATTTTTGAGGGTTGGTTTGATGTTGGTTCTATTTTTTTCAGTTTTAGGTTGCTGGATGGTTAGGGGTGTCAAATGGATCAGGCCGGCCCTGAAACCCACACGAGCATGACCTGGGGTAGCTTGGGCCAGACCGGCCCTGGGTTCGCCAAAGGTGGCTGACGGCCCGGCGGTTTGTGCTAGTGCCCAGGCCCAGGCCCGGGCGGTGGCCCAGCCCAAAAAGACACCCAATAGCTGTTGGGTGGACCGACCCGGGCTCAGCTCGGACCGACCTGGCCAGCCCAACAGCTATTATAGACGTTGGGTGGGGCGGCAGGGTTGTTTCTTCAATTTTTTTTTTTTTTTTTTTAGAAACCCCTGCCTCAATCTCAACTTCTATTATAGTCGTTGGGGGGTATTTGTATATAAACCCCTAAGAGGTATATGCTTGTTTTTTTTTTGTTTTTTGCAAAATAAATTGCAAAAAAAATACTACGCTTCTTCTCTATAAATACCTCAACTTCCCCACTCCATTTCATCACAACAAAGTTACTCCTCTTTATCTTTTTCAAATTCTACAAGCTCTCTTTCTCTCTACAAGCTCTCTCTCTTTCTCTACAAGCTCAACAAGCTCTTAATCTGGTATTTATATTCGTGTAAAATTAGAAACTAGCGAAAAGATTTGTAAATGGATTTTTGAATTTTTAAAAAGATTTGAAAGAATAACAAAATTATTTTCTGGTATTTATTATCCAGTGACAAGCTTAGTATTTTATGAGTTAACTGAAATGAGTGAAATATTTTCTAAATGTAGAAATATTAATTCTGTTCGAGAGATTATTGCTCCGATGGAGAAAATTTTAATAAATATTTTAAAGAATTTTTTTATCTTTTATTTTGCTGTTATTATGGATTTTAGGATTAAATTTAATATATATAAGTTTTTACTTGAAATTTTTTATAAAAGGATGAACTATGAGGATTGTTATGCCCAATGTGAGCAGATATGATTCTTCTATAAATAAGTTATATGATTTTTATGAAACTACTTATGAAAATAAATAATTTTCTTCATCTCAAATTTCTTCAGTCTCTAATAGTAGAAGTTCATTATTTTCTTGTTTTTTATCGCTTATAAAAAATCAAGAACTTTAACTCTTTAAATGAACTTCATTATTATATCCAACGTGATGTGACTTCTGAGATCGATCAAGACTCAGAATTTGAAAATTTGATATTTTTGCATGGTGAAAATTACAGGCATCAACTTATCTTATGCTTTCTATCATGGCACGTGATTTACTAACTCCTTTGGCATTTATAGTAGCTTTGGAGCCTGCTTTTACTACAAGTGGTGTAGTGCTGACTGATACGAGGAACTGTCTGACATCGGATGCGATCGAGATGATCATATACGGGAAGGATTGACTGAATGCAAAAAAAAAGTTAAAAACAATAATTGACGATCTCATCGAAGATTCTCTAGAAAACTCCCCAGAAGATGAATGAAGACTTGTATTTTTATTATGATTTATAAAATATTTGAAGATTGAAAACTTGTACTTTTTAACATATTATAATAAATTTTCAAAAATTTAATTTATACTTCAATTGTATTTGTATCCATTATCTATTTTATTGGATCATTAATAAAAATATATTTTCATTTCACACTAGTAATTTTCTTTGCTAATTTTCTCACAATTTGAATAAGTAATTTTTTGGAATTTTTAGATTTTGAAAAAAAATTTAGAATTTTTTAAAGTTTTTTTAAGTTTTTTTTTAATTAGCGGGCCGGCACAGATCTGGCCCGGGTCCGGGGCACCCGGGCCTTGGGCCATGCTCGGGTTCCCGCCTGTTGGCCGGGTGGGTCGGGTTCGGCCTGGCGCGACTCCTGGCCCGCTGTGTTTGGGCCGGGTGTGGCCCGGCACGGCCCTTGACACCCCTAGTAAAAGATGATTATGCCACCTAATTTCTTGTTTTTTAAGAAAATTATAATCGATTTTGCTAATGTTGAAGGTCGATGTTGCCAATTTTGACATATTCATACTATAAATAATTGGCCTACAGAGATTAAGATACTGAGATATTAACCATGCCACAATATTCATGTTTGGGTAAATGGGGTTTTTTTTTTGGAGGGGTGGGGGGTGGGGGCGAGGGGAAGTAGGGAAAGGGTGGCGGAGGGGAGCAGTGGGTCGCCGGCAGTTGCCGCGGAAGGAGGAGGTATAGGAAGAACGAGAAAGAAGGAGAGGCATTTTAGAGTATTCACTGAAGATAAAAGTGTCCCAAAAATTAATAGCACTCTTTGTAATTTTTTAATGTGTGTCTAAATCATTTCTTTTGTGTGTCAATATTCGTAACTGAAAATGATTGATAAAATTATTTCAACTCTGGAACCATTGCGACAATGTGCATGTCTTCTATGAAGCCCCAGAAATGCTTTCTTTATCGATTAATCATATATGGGGGGTGTTATTCATTCGGCTTGAATTTTTAATTTGGACCTTCCTCATGGAAGTTCTTCACATTCAGACCATTGCATCAACAACACTGCAACCTTCCTTATTATAAATAGAAGTGGAAAGTTCCTCATGGTTGACCGACCCAACTGTTTTTTTGCTGCTGCTGCTATTTCCAGCTGTTGTTCCCTTCGTCTTCGTCGTCAACTTCCTCGGCGATCAGTCAACGACCCCTCGACGAACCTTATCAACTTCCCCATCAGTAAACTCTCTCTTTCCAACAATTCTCCACCTCGGCGAAGATTTTTCAAATCTGAGCCAATCTCCTACGCTACCCCAGTCTATCACCTGGCGAAATCGACATACGATCTCGGTGAAATCGACACACGATCTCGGCTTGGAATCTTTGCTCAATTGTTTCCTGGAAAACATCGCACATGCCTTCCCTGCACTTCACCTTAGGAGAATTTTCATACATGCCGATCACCAACATGGCTTCTACTCCTCAACTTCATGACCTCACGAAGACTTCCTCATGAGCCAACACTGACTCTCCAACTGACTAGCTCTATCTAGTCTACCTGTCTTCCACTAACGGTCCAACCAAGTCTGCGTAAAGCCCACCAAACATCATCGGCTTCAACTGGATGCACACCTCCTTATGCAAGCTCAACATCTTCTCACCGGAAGATCACCTATTCATCGAGACCACAACACCTCACCTCTCCGTGAGTCCAACTGGCCACAACGCTTCACCTCTACGTGAAGCCTCTCCACCTCTACGTGAAGCTCCAAACGGTCACACCTCTTCACCTCTACATGAAGATCCAAACAGCTTCTCGAGAACCCAAATAGCTTCATAAGAGTTGCATCACCAAATGGCTGCGCCTTTACGGCTGCCTACGTACCTTTGCCCAAAAGGATCAAACCAACCGTAGTTCATTTAAGATGAGCTTCATCAAGCTCAAGCACTGGTACCTCTATTTGCAGCAGTGAACCTGTCTGACCGAGTCATATGAACCTCTTCCCGACCATCATGGAGGATAACGGCCTTCAACTTCAGCTTGTCACGATCACAAGCTTGAGATTCATGCTTCTTTCCCCACAAGCGTGGTTTCACCTTTGTTCCTATAGCTGCAAACAACTCGACATCCTCAACAATGTCGTCAACCTGTTCAGCATCACTTTGGTATCATGAACTCTACCCGGTGTCACTTCCGCTGAAGTATCCTTTGATGCCGAACCAACTGGAGATGATGGAGTAGCATTAACCTCCACCCGCTGCGATCTTCCCTTGGTCTTCGTCCTCTCCACCTGCTGAGAGACGATGGACTTCCCCTGAAGTCTCTCCAAAAGTGACATTTCTGCTCATCACGATCTTCTTGTCTTCGGGGTCCCACAACCTGTAGCTGTTTCCCTTGACACCCAAATAGACAAACCTCTTTGCTCGCGGATTCACCTTGCCATCCTTGGCACTGAAGTAGGCCGGACTTCCAAACTCCCGCAGCAAACAATGACCTTGAGCAGCTTTCCCAGACCAAATATCCAATGGAGCTTTACCTCCTATCGCAGTCGATCTATTCATGAGATGGCTAGCATACTCTGTCGCCTCAGCCCAAAACGACCTGTCCAATCCTGCGTTAGACAATAACTTCCGAACCTCCTCCAGCAAGGAACGGACTACATCTTTAGCCAACCCATCTGTACCTGTTGTGAAGTGAGTAACAATACCTGTGTTCTGGCCAAATTGTAGGAACTGGTACATGTCTTTTCCAACATTACCAATATGAAGCTCCTTTATCTTCCTACCTATCTGCCTCTCCATTTTTCCTCTCCACTTCACCACACACATCTAGGGCTTCACCCCTTTGTCTCATGGGATATATCCAAACCTGCCTAGATGAACCATCAATAAATGAGACAAAGTACCTGTGACCTCCAAGCGATGCCGTCTTAGCAGGTCCCCATACACTCATGTGAACACAATCAAGAAGACCTTCATTGTGGTGAGTACTGGTGCTGAATCTCACCTTCTTCTTGTCCAGAACGCTGTGTTCACCCTCCGACTTGCAGGTAGCAGCACCTTCCATTTCCTTCTTTGCAGGAGCTAGCAAAGATTCTTCTTCTTCCTGTCCAGCCTTTCCCTGCCATGTCCCCGGGCCAACATCATCTGAAGAACTCGAAGTCTCCACCTGATCTGTAATCGTACTACCCTTCAAGTAGTAGAGGTTTCCTCGGCGGACGCCCTTCATCACCACCATCGAGCCCTTGATCATCCTGAGATCGCCATCTCGAACAGATATCACCATGCCCGATGCTTCCAAAGTGCCAACTGAGATAAGATTCCTTTTGAGCTGAGGTACATACCTCACCTCCTTCAACTCTCGAACTATCCCATCATCCATCTTGATGCGAACTATACCCATCCCTTCTATATTACACGGATGGTCATCCCCCATGACCGTGTAACATCCATCCAGCTTCTCAAAGCTAGAAAATCAGGCCCTGTTCGGGCACACATGATAGGTGGCTCCGCTATCCAATATCCACTCAGCACTATCTGAGTTACAAATAGTAAGGGTAGTAACCGAGAGAGAGAACACTGAAGAGTCATCATCCGATTCATCCGCCTGTGCGAGATTCGCCTCGTTTTTTGACTCCACCTTCTTACCTTTGACCTTCGGGCATTCTGCTTTTCAGTGTCCTAGTTCCTTGCACAAGGCACACTGATTCCTCTTCAGATTTCTGAAACTCGGCCTGGATTTAAATCTTCTTCTAACCTCCTTGCCCTTCCTCGATGAACTTCTGCCTCTTACTTCCAGTGCCTCCACCGATGAGTTTGACCTAGAAGGATGTCTCTCCTTCTTCCTCGTCTCATAACTCGACAGTGCAGACGACACCTCATCATAATCCAAGGTCTGCCTTCCATTGATGAAGGTCAGAGTGAATGTCTCATACTCCTCCGCCGGAGTGAGTTCAGAAAGATGATCGCCTTATCTTCCTCATCTATCGTGACATCCACATTTACCAAGTCTGTAAGAAGCTTCGTATATCGGTTGATGTGCTCATTCACTGTGCTCCCCTTCTTCATCCGAAACTGATACAGCTTACTCTTAAGCTGCAACCTTGACTCAACACTCTTCGTCAGGTATTTCTTCGCAAGGGTTTCCCACAGTTTCTTCGCCGACGTCTCATGTTGTGCAAGGTATTTTATGTCTTGCGACAAACATGAACGATCAAGCCACATGCCGACCTGTTCATCTTCGCCCACTCTTCATCAGTGGTAGTGCTCTTCTTCTTCTCGAATAGGATAGTGTCTTCTAGGTTCGATGCATTCAGTGCATCCATAACCTCACATCTCCACATCCCGAAGTTATTTGTACCGTTGAACTTCACCACGTCGATCCTCGGATGAGGATGCATGGTCTTAACCGAAGTACTTTCCTCTGCCATTGAGATTTCTGATCCTCTATCTATGCGAAAGAATAACCAACTGGAAATAGATCTCTACTCAGATAAAAATTGGATTTTTACCTGTCCCTTGAAACCCTAAATTGAGTTTCTCACCGGATCTACTCCACCACAGATTCAACGAGCCCTCCTTGTGTCCTTCTGAGATCGACACACGATCTCCTCGAACACCAATACCTCTGATCTAAGATCGATACACGATCTCCACCGGATCAGATCTCGAGCCCTTCGAATCCTCAGAAAATCCCAAGCGCAACCTGGAAGCTCTGATACCACTTGTTGTGCGCCGATGTCAACACCCCAAGAGGATCTCATAAATCTCCAAGCATAAAGAACACCCAACAGCACAAATAATCACCGGAGAAAAGAACACACGCAAACAATCAATTTTAACGAGGTTCGGCCTCAACGCCTACGTCCTCGGGGCAATCAGAGAGAGATTTAATTTCTATGGAAGAAGATTACAATGGCTAGCAGCCTCTTTGAATACAAGAGAGCTCCAGCCTTTTCTTTTTCGCAGATCTTCTACAAGATACAACCCTAGAAATCAACATTAGGCTTAAATACCCAAATTTGCGGAGCAGCGATTTTCGCCCAAACCCGACTGTCGGTCGACCCGGCCGGTCGACCGAATTTAACAGAGAGTTGGCTCTTACAGTCAGGGTATTTCGGTCGACCGGCCGGGTCGACCGCCTAAGGCCCTGTGCATGTTGTGCATGTCGGTCGACCGGACCGGTCGACCGACCCAACTGTTTTTCTCTGCTGCTGCTGCTATTTCCAGCTGTTGTTCCCTTCGTCTTCGTCGTCAACTTCCTCGGCGATCACTTGACGACCCCTCGACGAACCTTATCAACTTCCCCATCAGTAAACTCTCTCTTTCCAACACAATTACATGATACAAAAGCCGGAGAGAATAACCCTCTTTATATAATAGAGAATCTCTAAAGAAAAGAAAACCAACAGATCTGAAATCAAATCAGAAATGAAATAAGAATTATAGTAGAAAACTGTCCAGACCTTGTGATTGACCAGGCGGTTGACCGCTTCTATGCGCAGTGTGAAAATTGTGCTATGTGCGGTCGACCGGGCGGTCGACCGCTCTTTGTGCAGAACCAGTTTAGTTTTATGGACAGTTGACCAAGCGGTCGACCAGACCTATTGTTCCTGAGTAGCTCCTATGGGCAATCGACCGCTACACCCCCTTTTCTCCATGTGCATTTTATGTGCGCTTACTGTCTTCGGCTGTGTCTAGTCTTTTATTATACAACGTTGAACTCTGATCTCTGCATTATCTTCTCCGATGAGTTAAAAAAAAAATAATCTGCCATCAAGATTTTATTCTCTCTCTCTCTCTCTCTCTCTCTCTTCCCACACAGATATTTCCTGTCTTCTTGAGAAAAAGGTTTGCAACAACATTTTCCCTGCATCTTAGTTCTTCAGATCTTATAAACAAAAGCATTCAGAGTCGATAACTCTGAGTAGCTCTCTCGAGCACAGACGACGACCAGCGGATTTTCATCGGCTGCCAATGCATCAGAGAGTATTCTTAGAAAGTTGATTTCTCTCACCTTTCTTTAAAACAGCAGCGTGCTGAAGTCTCTCACAGAAATTAGACGGTAAATCTTGGACAACGCTATTCTTCAAATATGCTTCATGATTTAAGAGGGATTTCTTCCATCATTTATATGTGCCAGAAGTGTAGAGAGCCAGTTTTGTTACAAAATGCCCATAGCGGCATTGATGACTTTGCAACCCAATCAAGTATGGGTCTGTTTGTTTCGTTGCAAAACGTCGCAAGTCGTAAGTCGTAAATGAGAATGGAAAAAGTGAACTGTAGCAGAGAAATATATTGTGTTTTACGGTGTTTGGTTGATAAAGTGAAGTGCAAATGAAAAAGTATATTGTGTTTTACGGTGTTTGATTGATAAAGTGAAAGTGTAAATGGTAAAGTGTATTGTGTTTTACGGTGTTTGATTGGTAATGTAAAAGTGTAAGTGGAAAGTTGACCACAAATTAACTGTAACAGTGATTTAAATATTATAAATACTATTAAATTAAATCTACTACTGCAAATTAAATTATATTAATAAATTGGAGATAAAAAATTAATAATCTTAATATTTTATTTATAACAATGATATTAATAAAATATTAGTATAAATAGTAAAATATTACTAAATATTAACTAAATAAATAATATAAATTTTAAGAAAATCTAAAGAACATTAATAAAATTTTAAGAATACTAATAAAATATAAATATTAAAAAATCTTACAAAAATAATAAATATAGTTATAATATTATAATATTAAAATACTTGAAAATTATTATAAAATAAATTTTATTATAATATCAAAAAATCTTACAAAAATAATAAACTATAGTTATAATATTAAAAATACCTGAAAATTATTATAATATAAATTTTATTATAATATTATTGTAATATTATAGAAATATAAAATTAACAAAGTAAAATATAATTATAATTTAATAATAATTATCATTATAGTATTATTATACTGAATTATTATAACAATATTAACATAATAAAATATTAATATAATAATTGAATATATTATGATATTAATAAAGTAATTTTTTATATTAAAAAATAAATAATTAAATATATAATAATTTTATATTAAAGTATAATATTGTTATATTAATAAAATATTAACTCTAAATAATATAAAAAATGGAATAAGTATTAATAAAATAATAAAGTATTAAATAAAATATTAAATTAAAATAGTAAAATATTAAATATTAAAACAATATTAAAACAATAAAACTTAAAGATTAAAATATAAAATAATTAAATAATTAATAAAAATTGAACACTATTTAAAATATTAATTATTTAATAATATTAAATTTTATATTGATTATCAAGTAACTATTTTGAATTATAAGTGTACTACAAGTGAGAGTTACATGATGTAATACCCCGTTCCCGGAATACGTACTTAGTTGCGTATTCAGATTTTCGATCGTATTTTTCGTTTTACCTTCTGTATTTGACCGATTTTAGTTTCAAATGTTATTTTCCAATATATTAGATTTTCTATGATTTTCTGGATTTTTCCTGAATTAAATTGAATTCCTTCAAAACCGGTGTCGGCCAGTGCCGCTGACCGATTCCCGGATTTTTAATTTGCAATCGAATTTGAATTTCTAGAAAGTCTTTTAGGCATTATTTCTTAGTATAATATTTTCTACCTAAATACTTTTTCTGAGAATTTTATAAATTTATGAAAATTCCACCGGAGTCGGTATCGGCCAGTATCCGGGATTTTTAGTTTTAAAACTATAAAGTATTTCTTAAAACGGATTTCACCATGAGTCTTAGAATATTATTCTTGATTTTCGGTAAATTTTGCGAGTCGTTCCGAGATACTTGATTTCGGGACGATTCCGGTATTTTCCCGAAAGTTTTCCGCATCCGCAACTAAATCCCGGGAATCCGCCACTATTATTATTTTCACTTTTACTTCCAAGAAAATATCTTCCATTTTCCATTTTCTTTTCCTTTTCCTTTTCTTTCTTTCCTTTAGCTTCCACCAAAGCTTCCTTTTACTTCCACCCTAAGTTTCTCCAAGCTTCTCCAACAAGCATCTCCAAAGCTTCTCCAACACTCCACCAAAATATCTCCACCTCACCCATCTCCATGGCAGGCCATGATTGGTCAAGAGAAACACCTCACCCCCTTCCACTTTGCAAATAACCCCTCTCTTTTATTTATTTGCATCACCTTCACACATCCAAAACCTATAAATACCTTTCCTTCTCCATTTCATTTCATTTCTCTCTTCACCACTTCACCAAAGCCAAAACCTCCACCAACTCCTCTTCATCTCCACCACAACACCACACTACAACTTCTCCAACCCTTTACCCTCATCTTCTTCCTCCTCCATCTCCATTCAAACCACCACAACTCCAATACTCCACCAAAGCCTCCACCTAATTCCTCCTTCATCTCAACTCAACCACCAACTCTAAAACATCACCAAGGCCATCATCTCCACCTCAACCACTACTACTTTTGGATTGGGATCGTGTCTATTATCGCCGAGGATCAAGTTTGTCGGCAACGATCTCTTCGAACGCGTAAAGCTTCAAGTAACCGATCTATGTGAGTATTTCTACTCACCAAGACTTGGCTAATTCCTAACATATTGGTGTTTACATATCTTGTACATTTGTATCTTCAAAATCATGTTATTTGATCATCAAACAAACCATCAAAATCTGTTCTGTATTCTGTTTCCAGACGATTAGTCGACTTGACCTAGGAATTAGTCGACTTGAAACCCTTATTTGAAACGTAACCTTTTCTGGAACACAGTTTTAGTCGACTTACCTTAATTATTAGTCGACTATAAATCACTGTTAGTCGACTACCCATTCTATCCTAGTCGACTAACTTTTCCTGAAACCAAAACCCAACTTTCTGTAACTCAGTATTAGTCGACTTGACATGACTGTTAGTCGACTTGAGATGTCTGTTAGTCGACTACTCTTTCCACCCTAGTCGACTAACTTTTCCTGAATCAGAATCCAACTCTCTGGAACCCAGTTTTAGTCGACTATACCAGATTATTAGTCGACTAACCCCTTTATTAGTCGACTAACCATTCCACCTAGTCGACTAACTTTGGCTGTCTGTTATAGTTGATTTCTTCTTGAATCTGGATCTTATCCTTGATGCATGTGCAATATATTATTCTTACTTGTGCTTCATGACTGATACTTCATGACTCATTACTTGATGTATATCACCTCTTGTCACTCCATATTTCCATGTCTATGTATTGCCATGCAACTGCTTGTTTCATTCTTATACTTGTACCATGCCTGTGCTATTCTTACTTCTTTATCGCATACCATGCTTGGCCGACCCTTCGTGGTCGTTGACCTTGGGTTACTTCTATGTTACCACCTGCCATGTCATTACTTCAGACCTGTCGGTTTCATGCTTCCATTTAACACATGTATATCACTTGGCAATTGATTGTTATCATCTACCACCAGACTATCATCAATCTCTTATCATGATTGGTTGCTTGTTAAATATCACCATCCTGTCATGCTATCTCTTTACACCAAGCATGATACACCTGTTTCTTATAATTATCACGATAACGGGAATGTAGTACCTGATTACTTGTTATGATTCCAGTTATGATTCTTGTTATGTATTCCAGTTATGATCTTACTCATTCCCGAAATCTGATAATTATGTTAATAAACTATAAAAAGGACAACTTGTATGGGGAATGGGAGGAAGTGATGGATGCCGGAATGATACCTTGCTTATAGTGATGGAATAAAATATTGGCGGTAGTGTTAGTGGGACTCAGGGCCCACAGAAGATGCGTGTTAGGGGGACTTAGGGCCCTCAAACTGGTCCCAGGTGTATGGGAACTACTATGAGAAGCTCTATCAGTTCTCCATCTGCTTCCGTTAACAACCCTCGCCTAGCTTATATATGGATGTATGTGTTTTGAGGTATACACCAGGACACATACCTAGATATATGGGTCAGACGAGTAATAATAATAACGATGCCTGTTGTGACACATGCTACTCCTGTTATGATTCCTGTTACACCTGCTATGCATGTTATGATTCCCGTTATGTACTCCTGTCATGCATGTTATGATTCCCGTTATGTATTCCTGTCATGCCTGTTATGTGTTCCTGTTATGACTACCTTGTAACTCGGGTTGTATGTGCTTGGATTACGATGATATGAGATAAGGGTATATAGATGAGGGTTTCCTTGTTTGGATTATTCCTTCGATGTACTAGTCTCATAGAGCCGTGACCTAAGCTTATACAATCAGTTTTGCTTGTAACCGGCTTTATTTCGGATTTCCTGTTTTATGATGATTATGTTATACCTGTTCATACCTGCTCTCTACCTGTATTCTAACCCTCCTGTCTTCTGATTTTATCTGATCATATCATGAGTACTTCCCACTTGATATCATTTGTTATACGCGCACTTGTGCTCATCCTGCTTCGCCACTTGGCTTTCATATCACACTCGCCTGGGGAGTGTCACTGACTCCCCTGGACCTCACGTCCAGGTTATGGAGCTAGGAGCGTGTGGATTCTCCCAGTTGCTGATCAGAGTAGCGCAGCGGTAGCGTGGATCTTCAGCAGACCGTTCAGAGCTCTATCCTTCCAGGCCCCTTGTTCGCCTCTCGAGTTTTCCCTTTGTAAACTCGTGAGTGCCTTTATACTGTTCATACTTGTGTATTTCCTTGTATTCCCGCAATTGCGCATATCAGTGATGTGATATTCATGTAATATTGGATCACCTCTGGTGATAACTTTGTAATTGTACTCATGTGTTGGAATGTATAATGCACCACTTGCTTCCGTACTCTGATTCTTGCCTTTACTGATGCTTAGCGTATATACGTGGGGGCACTTTCTGACCTACGTATATACGTCGCAGTGACGTCCCCGTATCCGTGGGATCGGGGCGTTACACATGACCACAAAATTAACTGTAGCAACTGCAAGTGAGAAAATATGAGTGCAAAAGTGATATTTATATGACCACAAATTTAACTGTAGCAACTGTAAATGGGAAAAGAAGAGTTGCATTTTGCAACTTATTTTTCAGCGAAATAAACAACGAAAAATGGAAAAGAAGTTTTACGACTTGCGTTTTGCGGCGAAACAAACACGCCCTATGTCATGCCCGTTTCATAATATCCTCAAGAGTTTACCATTATGAATTTAACAATGGATGCCTCCTGAAACATTCCAGGGACTGTTTCCAAACAAGTATCTATGTACCCCTGACACCATGGCATTTAATCATTTCAAAAAGTGTGGATTTTGTCCTAAAAAAGTACTTTTTAATTCGAGCATGATGATGCAAAAAACATGAGAAACTCGACAAGATATAGATAACAATGCGGAGATATGTTATATAATAACCCTATTTTATAACACCAGTTTTAATAGTAAATAATAGTATTTTTGAAATTATATATATAATTTGTATTAATTATTGTATATTGTCTGATGTTGGTTAGTATTATTAACTATTATTAATTACAGTTATTATTATTATTTAAATTACTTATAATTATCATTCTTGTTATTATTCATAAATTGTTATCCTTATTGTTAAGTTAATGTCTATTATTATAATTTGTATCGAGATATTTAAATCATTATTCCGTATAGCCTATTATTATTAATTGTTATTAGTCATTATTATTACTAATCATTATTACTACTTATTCTTAATGTATTTTATTAACATTAAAAACTATTGTTAATATTAACTATTTCTATTTCTTTTCTTATGGTCCTAACTCACTCCCCCTTTTCTTTTTCTTCTTATTTTTCTCATTCTTTTCCTTTCAAGCCCGAGCCTAACAAAAGCCTAATCAAGTCCAGGCCCATACCCAAATAATCCTAACCCATTACCTCAACTCATACCCATTATGATTCTTTCCCTATATAATCCCTATTATCCCTAATTTAAACCCTAATTAATCTTCTCTTCCTCCTCCTCGCACAATGCGCCTCCACCATGGACGAGCCCCAGCAGTTTTCCCCCTATGGCCACGGCACCAACCCCGGGTTCCTCTCCTCTGATCCCTGGCAGCGCAACACCTCGATCTCCTCCGCGAACGCACCCCTGGCCTCCTCCTCACCATGCAGGCCACACCCTGATGGAACCCTTGGACAACCGCCTCCTCCATGTCCTGGCCAAGAGAAACCCAACTAGGCCGCACATACTCCTTCCCCAAGCCTGTCGAACCCCCATCATGGCCACGCACACCACCGCGCACCAACACCCCATGCTCCACGCTAGATCACTCCACCACAGCCTCCACCCTTGTTGCCATCGCAAGCCCCCCGGCTTGGATCCACCCTGGGATCTCCATCCCATGGCGAGTCACCACGGCAGCGCCTTCAACCTTTTTCCCCTTTCTGGTGTCTGTTGGCCTAAAGGCCCATCACTCTAGTCCTGATGATGATTAACTCATGTAGTTATAGTACTAACGATCTTGTATTTATATAGTTTCAGATTGTCTATCAAGATCTTAGTAGGTGCTTAGATTCAACAAAGAAATTTTGGAGCCAACACATGTAGATTTAAGAGCTCGCGCGTCAAGATCGCATCTAGCACTCGGTTGGAGTCAAGCTCATTTGGATCGTATTTGGATCGAGTAGTCTTGAAGATGAAGATCAACAAGAAGA
Organism: Agave tequilana; assembly: GCA_038442645.1. Lineage (NCBI taxonomy): Eukaryota > Viridiplantae > Streptophyta > Magnoliopsida > Asparagales > Asparagaceae > Agave > Agave tequilana. The sequence goes on from JAVJIF010030686.1 coordinate 163,605, forward strand.
CTTTGGTTGGTTTAGTTTTAGTTTGTGTTTAGATCTTGTGTAAAGATAGACTAGTGTTGATATGCTCAAGTTCACACACGCACACAAGTTCAATACGTTTGGTTTTCGTTTAACCAGTTTTAGATTTCGAATATACATATATATAGTTTTCATGAATAAATAGAAACAAACAAGTTTACATGATTTAATGTATATTGAATTTCATCTATATACATCTACGCTTCATATGTTTAGAAAAACTTATTTTGATGATTCTATTTCATGTGTTTAGAGTTTTGTAATTAACAAAACTTATGTTGATGTAAAAAACATAGAAATATCTTTTATATATATTGGATTCTATCCATACACTCTATGCTTCAAAAGAGTTTAAATATCGTGTTTTTGAAAATAATACAAGTTTAGAAAAAATTGGATTCCCATTTCAAAGTTTAGTTTTTGAAAAATACCGATTTTGTATTAAGGCTTAATTTCTAAGTCACAAAAATAGTTCAAATAGTTTATAATATGTGTTGATTTTTGGTCACACATATTTCTTCTTCAAATATTTATATGAATGTATTTTTGTGAAATTTATGAGAATTTATGGATTTTACAAGTGTTAAAAAGACCAAGTTTCAAACCCTTAATTCCAGCCAGAGCCTGCTGGCGGTTGACCGGTCGGTCGACCGACGTTCATAAGGCCGGTTAACTAGGCGGTCAACCAACTGTAACTACCCAACTCTCGGGTAGCGTCGGTCGATCGGGCAGTCGACCGACAGGCTGAGTGCCTTTGGGCTCGGTCAACCGGGAGGTCGATCGGTGGGCGAGTTTTGCCTTGGGCGGTCGACCAGGTGGTGACTGGTGGCTCAAAAGTCAGAAATATAACCGTTGGACGGTCGACCGGCTGATTGACCGGAAGGTCAAAACTAACCTTTTTTGGCTGCCAACGGCTATAATTTTGAGAGCCAATAAATAGGGTTTCTCTTGGGCATCAAGATTTTTAGAGAGTTTTTCTTCCCATCTTTCAAGTGTTTTGCAGCAAGTTTAAAAGAGTTTTTGAGCCCAAAAAGTTTTATCTTTTATTTGTTTTAAAGTGTTGAAAAAATCAAAGAAAAGAGAGTATTTGGTAAATTGATTATGATCTTTATTTTCATATCTATTTGATGTTTTTCTCAAGTATTTTTCTTTGTTATTTTTCTTTCCAAACACTTTATTTCTTCAAACTTGAGCTATCATCTCTAATCCTATCATAGGATCTTGTTTTTGTGAGAAAAATTGTTTGTGGTTTATTGTGATCACCAAGTGTTGTAACCTTCTTTGCTTTGGTTTTCTGTTCATCCCTCTTGTGTAGAGGTGATTGTGGTTGTTTGGCTCTGTTCCTTATCCCTCTGAGTGTAGAGGTGATTGTTATTTGGCTTAGTGCCTTATCTCTCTTGTGTGAGATAATTATTGTTGTGCCTTGCCTCTTGTATAGAGGTAGTTTTGTTGGAGAGAGGAGTTGTATACTCCTAGTTGTTGGCCCAGAGGTCCTTCACTCTAGTTTTGATGATGATTAACTCATGTAGTTATAGTTTAATAATCTTGTGATATTTAGTTTCAGATATTTGATCAAGATATTAGTAGGTGATTAGCTTCAATAAAGGTATTTTGGAGCTTTCACATGGTGATTCAAGAGCTCAAGCGTCAAGATCGCATCTAGTACTCGGTTGGAGTCAAGCTCGTTGGATCTTGTTTGGATCGAGTCAACTTGGAGACGGAGTTCTACAAGAAAACCTCGGTTTGTTTAGTTTAAGATTTTGTTTAGATCATTGTAAAGATTAGATAGTGTTGATATGCTCAAGTTCACAATACACACACAAGTTTCAAGTTTCATGTTTTGATTTTTCGGTTTAACCGATCTTGGTTTTCATGTCAAAAACATATATATAAATATTTACATGTATATTGGATTCTATCCATATACAACATGCTTAAAAGTTATTTCAATATCATGTTTTTGTATTTACATGAGTTTTGAAAAAATCGGATTTTCATTTGAAAAATCCTAATTTTGAAAAAAACAGTTTTTGGTTTATAGAAAATTTTCAAGAAAACAAAAATGGTTTAAATTGTTTGATATATGTGTTGAATTTTTTCACACATATTTATATTTCAAAGATATAACAAGAACATATTTTTGTGAAATTTATGTGTATTTTATAGGATATTTTAGAAGGCAAAAGACAAGTTTTCAATCCCTAAAAATCTGTCTTGGCTGTTTGCCGGTCGACCGGTCGGTTGACCGACGTGCACGCAGCCATGGGCTGGTGGGCCGGTCGATCGAGAGGAGAGCTCTGCTCTCTGGAAATGGCCCTGGTCGACTGACAGTTCGACCGGCAGAGAGCTGCTGCTTTCTGTATCCAGTCCCGGTTGACCGGGCGGTCGACCGGAGGCACAACGGTCAGAAATCTAACCGTTGGGCCGGTCGACCGGAAGGGCAATTATGCCCTTTCCAGCTGCCAACGGGCAGATTTATTTTGGGGCTATAAATCCCCCATTCCTTGAGCTGATTTAAAAAGTTTTCTAAGAGCAAAAATTCTCATTCTTTCTAGTGTTTAAATACAAATTTTCAAAAGAGTTTTAAGCCAAAAAGATTCATCTTTATTTGTTTTCAACGGTTGAAAAAATCAAAAAAAAATAGAGTATTTGGGATATTTGTTTTGTTCTTCATTTCTATCAAATTCTAGTTGTTTTCTCAAGTATTTTTCTTTGTGATTTGATTCCCAACACCTTGATTTCTCACACTTGAGCTTATCTATCTATCCTATCTATTAGGTGTTGGCCCAAAGGCCTTCCACCCTAGTTTTGATGATGATTAACTCATGTAGTTATGTTTACTAATATTCTTGTGTTTTTAGTCTCAGATCTTATAACAAGATGTTAGTTTGGTGATAGCTTCAACAAGAAGTGTTTGGAAGCTTCACAAGTGATTCCAGGGCTCAAGCTTCAAGATCACACATTGCCTAACCCATGGATGGAGTTTTGGATCGGGTCTACTTGAAGATGGAGATCGTCAAGAAGACTTAGGTATCCATAGTTTAGATAGTGTATTTTAGATCCATTTGTAAAGCTTAGTATAGTTGATATGCTCAAGTGCACAAACACACACGTTTTATGTTTGGTTTTTAGTTTTCATGAATAGTTGATCAAAACAAGTTTAATTGATATATGTATAGTTGTTTCATTCTATACATGCATGCTTAACTTTTAAACAAACTTATTTTGACTTTCCTATTCATGTATTGAAAAATCCAAGTTTGATAAAAATACATGTTTTGATTTTTGATAAAATTGTTAAGAAATAAAAATGGTTTCATATGCTTGATATTTGAGTAGAAATGTTTATCATATATTTATATATCAATGCAATATGATAAAAACATTTTTGGGATTTTTAGAAGTTATTAAGATATATTTTAAACCAGTTTCAGACCCAGACCTGTCTGTCAGGCCAGGCCGGTCGACCGTGGGGTCGACCGAACCATAGGCCGGTCGACCCGTACGGTCGACCGACGTGCACAGAACCGTGCACGTCTGGCACACAATGGGACGACCGACCGGGCGGTCGACCGTAACTGAGAGCAGTGCTCTCTGTTTATTTCGGTCGGCCGGGCGGTCGACTGGTTTGCTCCAACGGTCGGATTTTTGACCGTTGGCGGTCGACCGGCCGGTCGACCGGAAGCCTGTCAGGCTGACAGATCAGCCTAACGGCTAGTTTCTGGTTTGGCCTATATAAACCCCATTTCTTTAAGGTTTTGGCTAAGATTTTTAGAGCTGATTTTCTCCCATTCTCTGGTTTTAAAAACAAGTTTTAAAAAGTGTTTAAAGAGCAAAAAGATTCATTCTATTTGTTTTTAAGTGTTTTGTTATTTTTCAAAGAAAATAGGTTTTTGGGAATTAGTTTATTGTTCTTCATTTCTATTTCAATTTGGTATTTTTCCCACGAGATTTTTTTTGATCAAAACACTTGTTTTCCACACTTGAGCTATCTTCTATCCTAATCTATTTAGGATCTTTTTGTTTGTGAAAAAGGAGAGATTGTTTGTGGTTGAAAGAGACCACCTATTGTAAACCATCATTATTTGGTTGCTCCCTCCTTGGTAGAGGTGAAGATTGGTGTTTACTCCCTCTTGGTGAGGTGGAGTTGGTTGTTGGTGTGTATCCCTCAAGTGTGAGGTGGATTAGTTGTTGTGTGGCTAAGGGCCTACCCCTCTTGTGTGAGGTGGTGTTTGTATTGAGAGAGGAGTTTGGTACTCCTTGTGTTGTAACAAATCCTCCTCGGTGGAGGTTCCCTCGGTGGGAGATAGTGGATTAGAAATCCTTCACGGTGGTGAAGGCGGGGATGTAGAGCAAGGTGCTCGAACCTCGAAACATATCTTGGCCTTTGCGTTTGATCCATTGTCTCTCTAACTCTCTCTCTTTACTTTGTGCAAAGCATCATTCATTCATATCTTATTGCTTGCATTTGTGCCTTGCATATTTCATATTGTCTATATCCATTATATGCTTGGTTGCTTGTGTGTGCCTCACTTGTACTTAACCACAAGAGCTTCATATAGCACCTCAACCCATATCTAGGAGAATCAAAGGAGTTAGTCCAGAGCCCTTCACGGGGAATTCGGCTACACTTGTGTGTTGTATTAAGTGTGTAAAATTTGCATTAGCTTCCGCATTTAGCGCACTTAGTTTCTAGATTAGCAGTTACACCTATTCACCCCCCTCTAGGTATACTTTCATTAGGATCTTGTTTTAGTGAGAAAAGGAATTGGTTTTTGGTTGAAAGAGACCACCAAGTGTTGTAACCCTCCTTACTTTGTGACATCTCTCTAGTGAGAGGTGATTGTGTTGATATCCCTCTAGTGAGAGGTGATTGTGGAGATTGTGTTGGAATCCCTCAAGTGTGAGGTGATTATTGTTTTGACTTTGTGCCTATCCCTCATTTGTGAGGTTGATATTGTGTAGGCTTTGTGCCTTACCTCTAAGTGTAGAGGTTGTATTTGGTTGAGAGAGGAGTTGTGTACTCCCAAATTATATTTACCCAAATCCTCAGTGGAGGTTCCCTGTGTGGGAAGTCCTGTGTGGACGAGTTAGAGGAAATCTTTCTGTGTGAAGGCAGGGAAGCAGAGCTGGGTTCTCGAACCTCGAAACATATTCTTTTGTTTGCGTTTGATCCACTTTCTCTCTCTCTCTCTCTCTTACATTGTACATTGATTCATATTGTTCATATCATATACATGCTTGGTTTGTTTGTGTGTCATACTTGTGTTAACTAAGAGAGCTTCATATAGCACCTCAACTCTTATTCAGAGGAATCGAGAGGAGTTAGTCCAGAGTCCTTCACCGGGAATTCGGCTACACTCTTTGGTTACACTAAGTGTGTTGCAATTAGCTTTTAAATTTCGCATTATTTGTCATTAGATTAGCCTTACACCTATTCACCTCCCCTCTAGGTGTATTTCACTACTTTGTATTTGCCAAATTCTCAGTGGAGATTCCCTGTGTGGGAGGTCCTGTGTGGACACATAGTGAAAATCCTTCTGTGTGACGGCGGAGACGTAGAGCAGTGGCTCGAACCTCGAAACATATCTTGTTGTTTGTGATTGATTCACTATCTCTAAACTCTCTCTTTTATATCTTACATTGATTCATATTGTTCATATCATTTATGCTTGATATTGTTTGTGTGCACATACTAGTGTTGAATCAAGAGAGCTTCATATAGCACCTCAACTCTTATTTAGAAGAATCTAGAGGAGATAGTTCAGAGCCCGTCACCGGGAATTCAGCTACACTCTTTGGTTACACTTAGTGTGTTGCAAGTAGTTTTTAATTCCGCATCATTTGTTATTAGATTAGCCATACACCTATTCACCGCCCTCTAGGTGTATTTTCAATTGTGAGAGTGATTTCATTGATATCGGTGATGATATATATATAGAGTGTGATAGCAGTTATTGATCGACCTCACTTATTGATAACTTAGAGGGTGGATTTATGGATGACTTTGAGGATTTGAGTTGATTGCATATTTTGCCCTGGATTATTCTATTCATGCTAGCATGTCATTACTCATCCTGAATATTATGATTTATCTAAAAAACTTGACTTGTTATACATGACATCTACCTGATAACTATATTGTCCATGTTACCATAGTTGCTGGAAAAATATTGTTATACGGTACAACACTCTCCTGTTATACTTGCTACGTATCCTGTTATCCTGGTATCCTGATCATACATGTTGATGTTGTTACTATTGCCCTCACCATGTTATCCCAATGATCTAGCTAACATGTACATTAAATAATCTTGATAATCTAAATAACATGATATTAACAACTTATACTGGGATTGGAAAAATTGATGAAGGAGACAACGTCTGTATTTTGGGTGGACCTAGGATATAGGTTGCGCCTCCGAAAGAAGGTTCTACTGTAGGGTTCATGTGGGGTGACTGACACCCTAGTCTTATTCCTGTTCTTGTTACATATTACTTGACTACCTCGCGGTAGATCCTGGTTCAGCGCCAGGAGGTCCCGGGTATATATGCGACCCACCTAAAGTATGGGCAATATCTCTAACCGATCAGTTTCAATAACATAGGACTTCGATTGACAGGCGTAGTATGGAATGCGTCTATTACAGATGGCAATTGGTGTTCGCTGACATAATAATAATAAACTGTATACAATACACTGTGACTGATTGCAGACATCTGATACATGTATGTTATAATAGATACCTGATTGTACTCATGTCCTGATAGTACACTAGACTCTAGCACTGACTAACTGTATCCACCTGATATTTAGACTGTGATAGATACCTAACACCTTATTGTAGACCTGACTTGACATATACTCTACTATGTGTTATCCACATTACTGTTTATTTAATTTATTCATGTCATTTCTTATTTCAGTATATATTATCTTCATATGCTCGCACGTTATATGCACTGCACTTTCCCCTTTATTTTTATACGTTCACTAGGAGTTCTAACTCCCTAGATTTGCATATCCAGATCTGTACCTATTTATTGCCAATCAGGTATTGGGAGAGGATTACAGGCATCTCGAGGAGCCTAGAGTTTTGCTCGATTCTCCAGTTTCAGTATCTTTCTTGTTATTCTTTATTCCCATTGTTCCCATGATTCTGTGCATTAGACTCAGTATTTGTTTCAATCTTTTATTCATCTGGTATCATGTGTGGAAATTTATATGTAGTATTACAGTGATATTGATTCATTATAGTAGATAGTATTTGTTTCATTCTTTTATTCATCTAGTACCATGTGTGAAAATTTATATGTAGTATTCAGTGATATTGATTCATTATGGTAGATATTTATAACTTGTTCAGGTTATTTTAGGCTCAACGTGTATAAGTGGGGTATTTTTCTCGCGTATATACGTCGCCGACTATCGTCACTCCTCCGTTTTCACCTATTTTAGGAAGGTGGGCGTGACATGTTATCAGACTGGTATCTCCAATTTTCAATGAATGTTCTTCCCGGTTCATCTTCAAACTTCTCAATTAAGAGAATTCTTTCAGAGGCAGAATCAAAGAAAGTCTACAACAATTTTTTGAACTCTCTCCATGGTGGTGGCATGTGCTTGAGACAAATCTTGATCTTGTCAAACATATTCTCATATAACTTTCCAGTGAGAAAGAGCAACATTTTCCCAGGCCATTGACAGATTTAACATCAACTCTCATCTCGAGCATCTTCAAGCTAAATATTGGGACGGGGGCATACTGATCTGAATAGATTGTAAGTAACCAGTATTGCTAATATGTTTCACATGTTTTTTCCAGTTTTTTTGAACCAATCATTTCTTGGTATATTCCATTCATCTCTTTCTATGCTTGTGCAGTGAGCGGGCGGTGAACATTGAACGCGATAGCTACGCATCTTATGTTGGTCACTACCCCATATTGGGGTACTTTGCAATTGCTGAAAATGAATCAATCGGGTTTGACATGGATTGATCTTTTTCTGTATATCGCTTGTCTTGTACATGCAAAGGTGTGTGATAGGTAGTGAAAAATGCATAATTGTCATCATATATACCATCACATTTGCACATTTATTCATATTATAATGCACATTTATTAATATTTCGTTATTTAATGCGTGCAGGCCTCAAATTATCAATTTAATAAGAAATGAAGCTTAAAGAGCCCAAAAGCCCAGATCCAAGCCCATGTTTGAAGCCCAGGTGAAAAAGTGCAAATACAAAGAGTCAAAATGCAAATACAAGGGCTAAAAGTTGCAAATATCAGAGATTAGGGAAGGATAGACTTCTATCCAACTCTAAACACCTGCAGGATGAGGATAAAAGGCCAAGATAAGAAGGAAATTCGTGGGAAGAAGATTTGAAGAAATCTGGTTTAAGGGTAACTTGATTACTAAGTTATCTCGAAACTCCAGATTAAAAGGCCAGGATACAACTTCTAGAAGCAGGTGCCCACATGGACGGCTCAGGAGAGGCCGCGCGCTTCAGGAGAGGCCACGCGCCAAAGCGCGCGGCCAGAAGCCACAAAAGTGCCGCGGACGCTCGGCAAGGCGCGGCAAAGTAGATGAGTCTGACTACCAGACTTCGTCTACAACTTCATCCGGGACTCTATCTTCTTCTGCACTATAAATATCCCTGCAAAGTGCAACGTACAGGGCATGTAGAGACGATTAGGGTTTCTTTAGCTATTTTTCTTTAAATTTCAGCAAGTTGTAATCTTTGTTTCAAGCACGGTGTGGAGAAGAAGGAGCTTTGTAATTGGAGTTTAGTCTCGAATAAAGGTTACCTTTTTGTCACTTAATTTCTGTCATTTAATTTTGCATTTACTTTGTGATTTCTTGAGTTTGGTTTGATCTGTGATCTCTCGATTCTTTTTATTTTCTCTCTTTCGTTATTCTTCTAATATAAAAAAAAAGAAAAGAAAAATAATAAAAAGATGATGAACTAATCTTCCTTTGTGGTTTGCTGAATTCTTAAGCAACCCTAAGCATGTTTGGAGTTGAACAGATTAATAATACTTTTTAGAAACCCTAGGTTTAAAGTAGATTGCTTGAGGACTAAATGGATAATCAGCTTTCTAATCTAGGTTACACTTTTAAATAATTCCTCACCCTTCATATTTAAGAACTTTGACAGCGTAACTTCAAGGTAATGCTTTTCTTTCGCTGTACTTAGATGTTAAGATGAAATCGTGTTGAATGTTCAAATGTGCGAACTAGTATGATTCTAAACTCCTTTATTCTTGCTTGCATCTTCGCTAATAAACCTAGGATTAATTTCACATATATTAAGATGATGTTCAATCTCCTTAACTTGCAATAGGGTTGTGGCAGAAAATCAGTAAAAATCACATCTTTCATATCATATATATCTCTCAAATCTAATCTCTTTTCTTATTTGAAGCATACAGGGGAATCGGCCGAAAAGCTTGCATCGCATCCTTCCCTGAGGATCACGACCCGCTTGAAGCCCTTGCTACAGCGGATTCGCATTGAGACTAAGAAACTTCACTTCTTTTATTCTTTAAAATCTCAATCAAAATTTTGGCGCCGTTGCCGGGGAAGGAACGGCACGATTTCCTCGTTCTAATCATTCTTTCTTTTCTGTTGCAGGTACAGAGAACAGGAAACAAAAACAGAGCAGTAGAAAGCACATATAGCTATCCAGTGCCTCTGCCCTCGAAGGCAGAGCACCTGGACCTACAACTTTGCCGCATAAACGCGGCAAAAGCCGCGAATCCGCGGCAATTGTAGTGGACTACTAATCTAGTTTTCTGCAGGTTGCTCTGCAGTGCAAAATTCTAAATTCTGCTGTGATATTATTTCTCTGTGATCACTCTGCAACTGCTAATAATTAACATTAACCTATTTGTTGAAAAAAAAAAAAATATTTTTAGACTCTTGCATTTAGGGCACGTGTCTATTTTAATTCTTTTTAATTCTGTTGAAGAGTGCTGGCGACAAGGTACGTTTGCATAGCATCTAGATTAGGAAACACTCTTGGTTGTTTACTGCTTTCTTGAGTGACTACTTTTCTACACCTTTACACGTACACTAATTCATCTTAAGGGCATAACCCATAAGCAAGATAAGGTGGGGATTTCATCACCCTTCCTTGGCCCAAAAATCATATCAGCCACACTCACAACCCTAACCTTAAGTAAAATTTGACTAAACGTTGGCCCTAGGTTAACTCGGACTCAATAGGAGATTGACCGAAGAAGGAAAATTGTTCGAAATTAACCCTTGTCAAATCGGTGTCTAGGCAGGGGATTGAGGGCCGAAAGCCCGAAGAACGGTGGTTATTTAATTAAGGAACGTCTCTGACGGAAAACCTCCCACCGGTCTTGCCACCTACCTGGCCGATTAGCTTGTGGTTAACGTCGACAGTAGACCTCCTAAGGACAGTCTAAAGTTAGGAGTCGTCTAGGTCAAGGCTTACCCTAGATTAGGATTTTTGATTGTTTTTCTTTTTTATTGATTGATTGGGTGAACTTGTTTGCTGATTGTGCATGCCCGCTTGGTCGAGAGACCCACTTACATCCAGGCTAACTAGAACTAGTTCACCACCCGAGCTCAAGCCCGACTCACACATGGCACAACCAATATCACTCCAAGATAGGTTCTATCCTATTAGGACCTCTCTTCCTTCTTGCATCAAGCTTAACGATGAAGGTGTTGACCCATTTGAGCTTAAGCCACAATATATCAACACCCTTCCGAAATTTCATGGACTTGACTCCGAGGATGCATACTTCTTCATAAGGGAATTTGAGGAAGTATGTCTCATGATGAATATTCCTACGTTAGGAAAAGATGACATCAAACTTAGGTTTGTCCCCTTTGCTTTGAAGGATTTAGCAAAGAAATGGCTCTACAGTCTAGAGGCCGGTTCTATATCTTCTTGGGATAATTTTGTTAAGGCATTCTTAAAGAAATTTTATCCTGTTCACAAGACTGCATTGATTAGGAAGAATATCCTACAGTTTAAGCAGACAGCCAATGAGCCCTTTTGGAAATACTTCGAACGTTTCAAGGACCTCCTTGCCCAATGCCCTCACCATGGGATAGAGAAATGGCGATTATGCCAAGTTCTATATGATGGATTAGAATATCAAACTAAAACGTTGTTAGAATCCATGTGCCAAGGAGGATTTCTGAAAAAGGACGAAACTGATGGATGGAAATTGTATGAGGAATTAGCTGAAAATACCATCCAATGGGAACCTACTCCTGAAAAATCTAGGACTAATGACCCTACTTCTTCAAAAGGAGGTATCCATTCCATTGAGGCCAACATAGCAACCGATGCTAAGTTAGCTGCTGTTATGCGAAGACTAGAGGCTCTTGAAACTAAAGAGCCAGTCTCTGTGAACCAAGTCAGCCCAACAACTTCGGCGGGCTGTACTTATTGTCAAGATATGAACCATGTGTTCGAGGAATGTCCTGTTTTTATCGCGCATCAAAACTTGCCCGAACATATGAGTGCAGCCTTCACAAGGCCCGCCAACAATCCGCCCGCCAACAATCCATATTCGCCCACCTACAATCCCGGTTGGAGAAACCATCCCAATTTGTCATGGGGCCAAAGTAACAATGATCAAACTAGGCCCAAATTCTCCAACAATTTCCAAAATCCGCCCTATCAAAATCCTCCACCCTCTTTCCAATATTCACAAATGGAATCAAGGCTCTCCAATATGGAAAGAAAGGTGGACACTCTCGTTAAAAGCAATGACACGCTGGCTCAAGTTTTGACTAGGATAGAGATGCAAATGAATCAGCAAGAAAGGCAAAAGGGTACTCTACCTAGTCAACCATTCCCAAACCCTAGGAACTCTAGTCAAGCTCACTTGGCTGAAGAGAATCATATGAGTCAGTGCAATGCAATTCATACATTGCGGTCGGGAAAACAAGTTGATAACCAAGTATCAACACCATCAAGTTCTAAACAAGCATTCAGCTTGCCTGATCCAACTCCATCCCAACTTAATGCCAACAACACGAAAAAAGACAAGTCAGCCGAAGATATGCACAAGCCCATCGCACCCTACCCAAATAGGCTTAAAGATAAGCAATGTGCACAAATGGATAAGGTACGCGAGATTTTTAATCAAGTCAAGATCAATATACCTCTTCTTGATGCAATTCAACAAGTCCCTAAGTATGCCAAGTTTATTAAGGACATGTGCACAAAGAAGAGAAAGACTAATGTGCCCAAGAAGGTTTTTCTAGCCACTAACATTAGTGAGCTATTGTCCAACCAGATCCCTGTCAAGTATAAGGACCCTGGTTGCCCCACCATCTCTTGCACAATAGGTCAAACTGCAATTAAGCATGCACTTCTTGATTTGGGAGCAAGTATCAACTTACTCCCCTTCTCAGTTTACCAACAACTTGGGTTGGGCGAACTTAGTCCGACTAAGGTTACAATCCAATTGGCTGACCGATCCATAAAAATTCCCAAAGGAGAAATTACCGATGTGCTCGTCCAAGTTGGGGAGTTTATCTACCCAGTAGATTTTGTTGTTCTGGAGACCGAACCTGTATCCACTCTTCGGTCTCAAACTCCCGTTATCCTAGGGCGTCCGTTCCTTGCAACTGCAAATGCGATCATAAATTGTAGGAATGGATCCATGAGGTTGACCTTTGGAAACATGACTAAAGAAGTCAATGTCTTCAACCTGGAAAACCAATCTCGTAAGATTAAAGACCAAGCATTTGAGGTGAACTTCATCGAGAACATTTGTGAAAAAGAAAGTGAAAATGAGTCTCTATTTCTTGACAAGTTATTTGAGGATAAGTGCGATTTTAGTGATAAGATGACACATGTTGAGGATTATAATTTTAAAGTTCCATTTAAAAAACGAAGATTTGATCTAAGTATCTTCAAAGAGCCAAGCACTGAAATATCGCATGAGAATATAGTTCAAGAAACTCCGATTGACTTAACTTTCGAAAGTCTTTTTGAAGAAGAACTCCTATGTTTAGATACACCGATTAAGGAGATGTTGGTTAGTTATTCACTTCCAGGGAAAAGTGTTGATTTAAGTTTTGAGGAGATGTACGGAACTGAGCTAGAATTTCTCGGTAAGGAAGTTCCAACTGAAAGGTGTGATGAATTTTTGAATAATGGAGGTGGACATATGATGAGGAAGAGCCTAAAGAAGATGAAACTGGGGGGAGAGAAAGTTAAAACAAAAATGTTGGTCTCCCCATTGTGCCTTATAAAGAGAACCCATTGGAATGATGGGAAACGAGCTAGAGGGATGAATCCTAAGCAGCTCTAGGTGAGAGTGATACATGTGTTGTACATATTATGGTATACTATTATTCTTTGCCTCTCTTTACATTTTTCTTCATGCATTCATGCATTTCATACATTGAGGACAATGCATGAGATAAGTGTGGGGGAGGGTTTACTAACATAGAAAAGATTAATTAATAAAAAAAAATATTTTTCTCTTTATTTGTTCTAACATAAAAAAAAAAAATTCTAACATTTAAAAAAAAAATGAAAAAAAAAAACTTATAAAAAGGAAATATTTTGACTTATTTTTTGAAAGAAATCTAAGTTAGTTTTAAGGATTAGGAAAATCATGATTAGGATTTCTAAAAACTTGGTCAAAATAAATAAATTGTTTAATTTTTAGGTATAGGAGAGAAATTGAATAAATAATTAGTCTTGATTTTTACCTTAATGAAATGTGCATACCAAATGCATATCTAGGATTCTAAGACAAAGACCTTGTGCCTCATAAAAAAAAAAAGAAAATAATAATAATAATAATATCACCAATTAAGCTGATACATGTGCCTCAAGAAGCATAAGTATTCATGCCTAAAGGTGAGTAAAATAAAGTCCTTAGTTTTGGGGCCTAGTTCACTCGAATTTGAGTCCGCGGGGTGTTTTCTCACCTGGTGCCCTAAAGCCAACCGGTTTGGGAGCCACCGACTTTAAGTTCGTTACATGGGTGGATTAGAAAGCCTAAGAAGACTAAGAAATATAATATATGTATTAACACATCTATTAGTCAATTAGTTAGGTATGAGGGCCTCAAGAAGCCTTGATACTTATACGAAAGAAAATTAGATGAGTTATACATGCCAAAAAAAAAAAAAATTATATTAACACATCTAATAGTCAATTAGTTAGGTATGAGGGCCTCAAGAAGCCTTGATACTTACACGAAAGAAAATTAGATGATGTTATAAAAATAATAAAGAGGCATGAGAGTCCAAGTTAAGGAATTCCTAGATTCACAAGGGTGCGTATGACTTTTGGTAACGAAAAAGACTATATTAGAAATTCAATTTTAATCCTTACCTAAAATGAATAACAATTGACTTTATAAAGACTAGGTTTGAAGAATGAATAAAATTGAGGATCCTAAAACTTATAGACTACTTAGTCTCTTCCAATATAAGACAAATATTTTCCTTTTTATGGATTTTGTGGGTGTAATCCGCTGAAAACCCTCACGAGACAACACTCGTCCTCTAGGGTAACTTAGGGGTTTAACGGCTTGTTGCACATGCTAAGTGCAACCGTGATTCCTACGAAAGTGAGTTAGCTAGTTAGATTTTTCTCTTTCTTTTTGATTTTTACTCGAGGACGAGCAAAAAGATAAGTGTGGGGGTGTGATAGGTAGTGAAAAATGCATAATTGTCATCATATATACCATCACATTTGCACATTTATTCATATTATAATGCACATTTATTAATATTTCGTTATTTAATGCGTGCAGGCCTCAAATTATCAATTTAATAAGAAATGAAGCTTAAAGAGCCCAAAAGCCCAGATCCAAGCCCATGTTTGAAGCCCAGGTGAAAAAGTGCAAATACAAAGAGTCAAAATGCAAATACAAGGGCTAAAAGTTGCAAATATTAGAGATTAGGGAAGGATAGACTTCTATCCAACTCTAAACACCTGCAGGATGAGGATAAAAGGCCAAGATAAGAAGGAAATTCGTGGGAAAAAGATTTGAAGAAATCTGGTTTAAGGGTAACTTGATTACTAAGTTATCTCGAAACTCCAGATTAAAAGGCCAGGATACAACTTCTAGAAGCAGGTGCCCACATGGACGGCCCAGGAGAGGCCACGCGCCAAAGCGCGCGGCCAGAAGCCACAAAAGTGCCGCGGACGCTCGGCAAGGCGCGGCAAAGTAGATGAGTCTGACTACCAGACTTCGTCTACAACTTCATCCGGGACTCTATCTTCTTCTGCACTATAAATATCCCTGCAAAGTGCAACGTACAGGGCATGTAGAGACGATTAGGGTTTCTTTAGCTATTTTTCTTTAAATTTCAGCAAGTTGTAATCTTTGTTTCAAGCACGGTGTGGAGAAGAAGGAGCTTTGTAATTGGAGTTTAGTCTCGAATAAAGGTTACCTTTTTGCCACTTAATTTCTGTCATTTAATTTTGCATTTACTTTGTGATTTCTTGAGTTTGGTTTGATCTGTGATCTCTCGATTCTTTTTATTTTCTCTCTTTCGTTATTCTTCTAATATAAAAAAAAAGAAAAGAAAAATAATAAAAGATGATGAACTAATCTTCCTTTGTGGTTTGCTGAATTCTTAAGCAACCCTAAGCATGTTTGGAGTTGAACAGATTAATAATACTTTTTAGAAACCCTAGGTTTAAAGTAGATTGCTTGAGGACTAAATGGATAATCAGCTTTCTAATCTGGGTTACACTTTTAAATAATTCCTCACCCTTCATATTTAAGAACTTTGACAGCGTAACTTCAAGGTAATGCTTTTCTTTCGCTGTACTTAGATGTTAAGATGAAATCGTGTTGAATGTTCAAATGTGCGAACTAGTATGATTCTAAACTCCTTTATTCTTGCTTGCATCTTCGCTAATAAACCTAGGATTAATTTCACATATATTAAGATGATGTTCAATCTCCTTAACTTGCAATAGGGTTGTGGCAGAAAATCAGTAAAAACCACATCTTTCATATCATATATATCTCTCAAATCTAATCTCTTTTCTTATTTGAAGCATACAGGGGAATCGGCCGAAAAGCTTGCATCGCATCCTTCCCTGAGGATCACGACCCGCTTGAAGCCCTTGCTACAGCGGATTCGCATTGAGACTAAGAAACTTCACTTCTTTTATTCTTTAAAATCTCAATCAGTGTGCTTGCTTGGTTGTTTAGCCATTGATGGATTTTTGCTTGCAATTGGTTGGGTTCGCCAAACGATGAGGTGGTTGCTTTTAACACATCGCTGTTTTTATTTCTTTATCGTAAAACACTGTGGAGTTGGAGGATAGCTCGGTGGTGGTCCTCGGCTGCACGAAGGAGGTGGAAGGGGGAGCATGGGCATGGCCCTACGAGGTGTTGCTTGGAGAGGGGCGTGTAGGCTAGGGGAGATGGCACGGTGGAGGAGGACACGACTGTGCGTGAGGGAGGGGTCGGGATCTGGCTCGGCTCCAGCGGCGGTGGAGTTCCGGCGAGGGGAAGAAGGCAGCTAGGATGGGAAGAGAAGAGGGAAGATGGAGACGAGAGGGGGTACGACGGTTTGTGGGGGAGAAAGAAGATAATTTCGATTAGGGTTAGGGTTTTCATTAGGATTAGGATTTTATAGATAGGGTTTGAATGGGTTGTGGGTTTGGGTTTAGAGATTGGGTAAAATAAGAAAATGAAAGGGAAGAGAATGAGAATGGAAAGAAAAGTATTAATTTAAATATTACATAATAAAAATATTTAGTAAAAATTACATATTAATAATGACTAAAATAATAATAATGACATTGTTAATCAGTAACAATTATAATAATAACTCATACTCAACAATAATAATTTACAATAACAATATTAATAACAACAACGATGTTAATAATAATAAATAATAATCATAATGAAATAATAATAGTAACAATCACTACTAATAATAACAATTAAAAATAATAATGATAGTAATAGAAATTAAAAACATTTAATATCTCCAAAACAATTTGTATTTAACAATAACAATAAGTCATAAATAAAGTTAATTATTAATAATAAAATAATAAGTAAAATCAAATAAATATTAAAAATATATTAATACTGTATTATGAAAAACACCTAGAGGGGGGTGAATAGGTGTTATTGCTAATCTAACAATCTTTTTCAAACTAAGATGGATGAATGATGCAACGATCTCTCAAAACAAGACTAAGAGCCGAATACCCCGTGAGAGGTTCTGAACTCCTTCCTGCCAATTCCCCTTGAATGGGTTAGAGGTGCGCAATGCAACCTTGTTGTATGAGAATTGATCGAACAAAGAATGAATAATATGCAATGATGAGATGCACATAAGATATCACAAGTATTACAAGCTTGAAGTAATAGCACAAGGAAAGAAACAAGATCACAAGCAAGTAACTAAGAGCAAATAGAGTGCAATAGAAATTAAAGGCCAAATAGAGAGCAAAAGCAAAAGACAATCGCAAACACAAGTATTTGTTTCGAGGTTCGAGCCACCGCTCTACTCCCCGCCTTCACCTCCTTGAAGGGTTTCCACTATCCACCGAGGACGATTACAACGGTCTACCGAAGACCCGAGCACCGAGCTCCACCAAGTACAATAACCTCTACCGAAGAGGTGTCTCCACAAGGACAAGAAGATCACAAGAACAAGAGTGATCACAACAAGATCACCAAACTCTTTTACAACACTCTCACTCTTTTTACAACTTCACTATAAAATGAGTAAGGGATTTTTGGCTCTATGAAGTGTAGTGAGAAAAACTCAGTTGTAGAGATGATTTTTGCAAGGGAACACAACTGAAAACTAGCTCAAGAAAGAGTTGAAAATGGAGAGCTTAAACACTTTTCTTCTCTTTTGAAAACTTTGAAAACTTGAGGATTTTTCTTGGTATATTGCAAGAGAGTCTTCTCCTCTATTTATAGGGAGAGAAATAGATTTAAAACAATTTATTTAGAGTTTATTTGCTCTGAAAAAGAACTGAAAAACCCTGAAAAGTCTGCCAAAAGGTAATCTGGAAAACAGATTTCAGAATTGCACAAAAGAGGAAAGAGCCGTTGGCTTTTGCAGGCTTGGCGGTCGACCGGGCCGGTCGACCGCCAGGTCAGCTGGCAAAAGATCCGTTGGCTCGGGTCTTCTGGCGGTCGACCGGCCCGGTCGACCCAGAAAACCCGAGAGCAACTGCTCACAGTCGGTCGACCGGGGCGGTCGACCGACAGACGTGCACAAATGTGCACGTCCTGGCACTGGCGCCGGTCGACCGAGCCGGTCGGCCGGTCAGCCTGAAACAGGAAAAACAGTATTTTTTTTGACTTAGAAAAATTTTGTAAAATAGTTTTGGGTTTGAACAAACTTAAGTAACATGCTAGTAGGAGTATATAAACATGATCTAAACATGATATTTATTTTGTAAAACTTAGGGTCATGTAATATCTACTAAGGCATGAAACCAAATTTAAAACATGAAAACTTAAATACAAGACTCACATTTTAACAAAACCAAATTGTGTATGTGTATCCTAGAGCCAATATCCAACACTCAAACTTTAACATTCTATTCTTACATTTGTTCTAGGTACTACAAGTGCTTCAAGAGGGCTTTTCACCATAAGGTCTTCAACTCTTGATCCTTGAGCCCAATTTGAGTTGACTTGAGTCCAAAACATTTGCTTATAGGGAATAAACCTTC
Organism: Agave tequilana; assembly: GCA_038442645.1. Taxonomy (NCBI): domain Eukaryota; kingdom Viridiplantae; phylum Streptophyta; class Magnoliopsida; order Asparagales; family Asparagaceae; genus Agave; species Agave tequilana. The sequence continues at coordinate 182,317 of JAVJIF010030686.1, forward strand.
TAGATGAGTTAGATCCCTGAAACACACTTAACCAATAAACAATATTAGTACAAATAACTAATATGTTTTGTAATCATCAAAACACACTAAACAAGGGTGATTGTAACCTTGGGCCAACAATCTCCCCCTTTTTGATGATGACAAAACATATAGGTTATTTAAACAAAGATGGAAGAAGAGCTTGAAAAGCTCCCCCTCAAATAATGCTATGTATCAAAAATGTCAATGAAGAGCTAAATACATAAGGCATTGAAAAAACACATAAGGCATTGAAAACACATAGTTTTGTCAAAAACTCAAATGCATCTCAAATTCATCAAAAACTCAAATGCATCTCAAATTCATCAAAATATACACAATAAACAAACAAGATAAACAAACAAAACAACAAACAAACTCATGCTTTTTCTCCCCCTTTTTGTCATACATCAAAAAGGGATAAACAAAGCAAACAAACATTTAAAAAAATTTATCTTTAAGAATCCATAATGCAAACATTCAACTCACCACAAATAAATGAAAATCTAGCATAATCTAGAGGTTTAGTAAAAATATCGGCAAGTTGAAAATCGATAGAAACATAATCAATATCAATGTCACCTTTATCATAATGATCTCTAAGAAAGTGATACCTAATGTCAATGTGTTTGGTTTTGCTATGTTGATTTGCATTCTTTGTCATGTGAATAGTACTAGTATTATCACAAAATATTTTAACATGATCAAAGTGTAAATCATAGTCAAGGAGAGTATGTTTCATCCAAAGAACTTGTGCACAACAAGCTCCGGCCGCAACATACTCCGCCTCGGCAGTTGAAAGGGCTACCGAATTTTGCTTTTTGGAAGACCAAGATACAAGACAATTACCTAGGAATTGACATGTTCCACTTGTGCTCTTCCTATCTACCCTACAACCCGCATAGTCGGCATCCGAAAAACTCTTCATATCAAATAGTCCGGTTTTTGGATACCACAAACCTATTTCAATAGTGCCCTTAAGGTATTTAATAATGCGTTTTACCGCTACTAAATGAGACTCCTTAGGACATGATTGAAAACGAGCACAAAGACAAACGAAAACATGATATCCGGCCTACTAGCCGTCAAATACAATAAACTACCTATCATGCTACGATAAACTTTAATGTCTACACTTTTACCTTGTTCATCCGTATCAAGCTTGGTAGTTGTCGCCATGGGAGTTTTGCTCACTTTAGCTCCTTCAAGCCCGAACCTTTTGATGAGTTCCTTTGTGTACTTCGCTTGATTGATGAAGATCCCATCCTTCCTTTGCTTGATTTGGAGTTCAAGGAAATAGTTGAGCTCCCCCATCATAGACATTTTAAATTCATCCTTCATGCATGATTCAAAAGCTTGGCAAAGAGATTCATTAGTAGAACAAAAAATAATATCATCTACATATATTTGCACAATAAGAATGTCATTTTCTACATGTTTTGTAAACAATGTTGTGTCAATTTTACCTTTCTTAAAACCATTTGAAATTAAAAATGAATAAAGTCTTTCATACCAAGCCCTAGGGGCTTGTTTTAAACCATAAAGAGCTTTATCTAATTTAAACACAAAATCTGGATGTGTAAGATCAACAAACCCGGGGGGTTGTTCAACATACACCTCCTCTTCAATAAAACCATTTAGAAAAGCACTTTTAACATCCATTTGAAACAATTTAAAATTTTTATATGAGGCAAATGCTAGTGTCATCCGTATGGCTTCAAGCCGTGCTACGGGTGCAAAGGTTTCTTCAAAATCGATTCCTTCGATTTGGGTGTAACCTTGGGCAACTAACCTAGCTTTATTCCTAACAACGTTACCCGATTCATCCAACTTGTTCTTAAAGATCCACTTAGTACCAATTGTTGGTCTATCGTGGGGCCTAGGAACAAGGTGCCAAACTTGGTTGCGCTCAAATTGATTGAGTTCCTCTTGCATAGCGAGCAACCAATATGAATCGGCCTCGGCTTCGAGGACGTTCTTGGGTTCAACATGAGAAATGAATGCATAATGACCACAATAATCATGAAGTTTAGAGCGAGTGGTTACCCCTTTTGATACTTCACCTATGACGAGGTCCTTGGGATGATGAGGATTGTATCTCCAACCCTTTGGAAGTTGTTGAGTCGGCTCCACTTCATTTGTTTGATTTTCATTTCCTTGAGCCTCTTCTACCTTAGCTTCACTTCCTTCATCATCCTTTGGCTTGTCTCCCATAGTAGTAGTATCCTCCAAGGTCACTTTCTCCAAGCCTTCATCCAAAGCATCTATTTCTACAACATTCTTAACAAACAAGTTAGATTCTTCAAACTTAACATGTATAGATTCCTCAATAGTCAAAGATGATTTATTGAAGATTCTATAAGCCTTACTTGTATTGGAATAACCAACAAAAATTGCCTCATAAGCTTTAGCATCAAATTTGCCTAAATTATCTTTTGTATTTAAAACAAAACATTTGCATCCAAAAACTTTGAAATATGAAACATTTAGTTTTCTAGAAAAGTACATTTCAAAAGAAGTCTTTGAAGTATTTTTACACAAGAAAACACGATTTGATATATAGCATGATGTATTTACGGCCTCGGCCCACAAATAATGTGGTAGACCATATTCACTTAGCATTGTCCTAACCATCTCTTGTAAAGTTCGATTTTTCCGTTCAACTACTCCATTTTGTTGTGGAGTTCTAGGACAAGAAAGTTCATGCTTAATTCCATGTTCTTCACAAAAAGTGGTAAAGGGTAGGTTAATGAACTCACCTCCTCTATCACTTCTTATCCTTAAAATTGAAACATCCTTTTCTTTTTCAACTCTTTTCTTAAAAGTTTGGAAATATGAAAATGCTTGATTTTTGTGTTCAAGAAAGAAAACCCAAGTAAACCGTGAAAAGTCATCGACCAAAACAAATGCAAATCTATTCCCACTTAGACTTTTGGTTTGTGTAGGGCCAAATAGATCCATATGGATTAACTCCAAAGGACGTGATGTCATGATATCCTTAATTGACTTGAAAGAAGACTTAGTTTGTTTCCCAAATTGACATGCGTCACAAACTCGGTCCTTTTCAAAACTTAAACAAGGAATACCTTTCACCATTTTCTTTGTGTTTAACCTAGATATGTGGTCAAATGAAATATGGCCTAATCTTCTATGCCACAACCAAGAGTCGTCATCGAGGGCTTTTAAACAAGTAATATTACAAGACATATTAGACATATCTATCATATAAACATTACTTTCACGAAAACCGAAAAACACACAAGTATTAGAAATTCTATCAATAACTTTACAAACTACATGATCAAAAATAACATCAAAACCTTTATCACAAAGTTGCTAACACTCAAGAGGTTATGCTTGAGTCCATCAACTAAAACTACATTCTCAATTAAAGGGGATGTGCCGAGTTTTACATTACCAATACCGATGATTTTACCCTTGGCATCATCTCCGAAGGTGACGGTGCCACCTTCATGGTATCTTGATAGGGTTGCAAAGTTGTTGATGTCCCAAGTCATATGCCTTGAGCAACCACTATCAAGATACCACAATCCTCTACGTCTTTGGGCCTTGGATGGTACCTACATCATTTAGCAAAATAGTTGACTTTGGTACCCAAATTTTCTTGGGTCCTTGAAAGTTAGTGTTGCGAACCCAAACATTATGATAAGATGCACTTAGTCTATCATAGCAAAAATTGGCTAAGTGTCCTTTCCGCCCACAATGTGAACATGAGAACACTCTTCCATACATGAATGCATGATGTGTGTGTGAAGTGTGAGCATGCCTTGGGGGTTTGCCATGACGTAAAGGTTGTGTGGTATGAACATGAGCATGAGCATGGTGAACATTTTTCTTAGGGGCTTGTTTCTTAGGAAACATGGCCTCTAGCTTCTTCTTATCAAACTCACAATTTTTTAAAATAATTCCCAATGAGTCTATTCTTTCTTTAAGCATGGTAATCTCATTAGAATCAATTTGTGGGGACTTACCTTTACAAGAAATCTTATACTTATTAAAATCTTTTTGAGTGGAAACAAGAGTGGAAAGTAATTCATCCTTTTCTTTAGAAAGAGTAAAAACTTGATGATTAAGAGATTCATTTTCCTTTTTCATTTTTAAATACTTTTTCTTAAGAAAATCATAGTTATGTGATAATTCCACAAAAGCTTCTCCTAACTCATCCATAGAAAGTTCATCATTTGGAGAAGTGGAAGGGGTTACCTTGCTTGTGCTTTCATTGGCCATGAAGCACATGTTGGCGGTATCAATCTCCTCCTCGGATTCGCTCTCGGAATCCCAAGTAGCCTTCATTGCTTTCTTCTTGTAGGGCTTCTTTGAGGTGAAGGGCTTTACTTTATCCGGGCATTCCGCAACAATGTGTCCCGGTCTTTGGCAATTAAAGCAAATGATCTTTCTTTCTTCTTTACCTCCTTGCCATCTCTTCCTTCCTTGAAATTTAGCCTTGTTGTACATCCTCCGGACGTTCTTCACAAGAAGTGAGAGCTCTTCGTCATCTTCTTCTTCATCGTCTTCGTCGGAGTGTGTGGATTGACTTTTGAAGGCTATTGTCTTCTTCTTGGAAGGAGCCATGTCCTCCCTCACTTTCCTCTCCATCTCATGGGTTTTGAGGTTCCCAATGAGACCAATTAGCTCCATCCCCTCCTTGTCATTGAGTTCCTTCAAGGTGGTTGCTTTTACTTTCCATGAAGGAGGAAGAGCCCGGATGATCTTTCTAACTCTTTGATCGTTGTCGATAGCATCACCTAGAGAAGAAAGTCCATTAGTGATCTTTGTAAATCTAGTAACCATATCATCTATGGTTTCATTTTCTTGCATTCAAAAATTCTCATATTGGGACCGAAGAAGGTCAATCTTAGCCCTCTTCACTTGTGAGGTCCCTTCATGTGTAACTAGCAAATGTGTCCAAATTTCATATGCGGACTTGCAATGAATAACTCTAGCTATGTCATCATCATTAAGGGCTTGAAGAAGTGCATAGTGAGCCCTAGCATTGGCATCAAATTCTTTGGTCTCTATTTCGGACCAAGTGGATTCATCACCGGGGGGTGCACTAAAGGGTTTGGTCACGGCCTTTGCAACTCGACTACCTAGAGATTGCAAGAAAACGGTCATCTTAACCTTCCATATGGGAAAGTTAAGTCCATCAAACTTAGGAGGGGTTTTAATTCCATCGGCCATTTTTACTAAGTGAGTATGAATGAAATGATTAGCAAAATTAGGATCTCTCTAAGGTTGTTAAGCCAAATCCTAGAGTCCAAGCTCTGATACCAATTGAAAAACACCTAGAGGGGGGTGAATAGGTGTTATTGCTAATCTAACAATCTTTTTCAAACTAAGATGGATGAATGATGCAACGATCTCTCAAAACAAGACTAAGAGCCGAATACCCCGTGAGAGGTTCTGAACTCCTTCCTCCCAATTCCCCTTGAATGGGTTAGAGGTGCGCAATGCAACCTTGTTGTATGAGAATTGATCGAACAAAGAATGAATAATATGCAATGATGAGATGCACACAAGATATCACAAGTATTACAAGCTTGAAGTAATAGCACAAGGAAAGAAACAAGATCACAAGCAAGTAACTAAGAGCAAATATAGTGCAATAGAAATTAAAGGCAAAATAGAGAGCAAGAGCAAAAGACAATCGCAAACACAAGTATTTGTTTCGAGGTTCGAGCCACCGCTCTACTCCCCGCCTTCACCTCCGTGAAGGGTTTCCACTATCCACCGAGGACGATTACAACGGTCTACCGAAGACCTGAGCACCGAGCTCCACCAAGTACAATAACCTCTACCGAAGAGGTGTCTCCACAAGGACAAGAAGATCACAAGAACAAGAGTGATCACAACAAGATCACCAAACTCTTTTACAACACTCTCACTCTTTTTACAACTTCACTATAGAATGAGTAAGGGATTTTTGACTCTATGAAGTGTAGTGAGAAAAACTCAGTTGTAGAGATAATTTTTGCAAGGGAACACAACTGAAAACTAGCTCAAGAAAGAGTTAGAAATGGAGAGCTTAAACACTTTTCTTTTCTCTTTTGAAAACTTTGAAAACTTGAGGATTTTTCTTGGTATATTGCAAGAGAGTCTTCTCCTCTATTTGTAGGGAGAGAAATAGGTTTAAAACAATTTATTTAGAGTTTATTTGCTCTGAAAAAGAACTGAAAAACCCTGAAAAAGTCTGCCAAAAGGTAATCTGGAAAACAGATTTCAGAATTGCACAAAAGAGGAAAGAGCCGTTGGCTTTTGCAGGCTTGGCGGTCGACCGGGCCGGTCGACCGCCAGCTCAGCTGGCAAAAGATCCGTTGGCTCGGGTCTTCTGGCAGTCGACCGGCCCGGTCGACCCAGAAAACCCGAGAGCAACTGCTCACAGTCGGTCGACCGGGGCGGTCGACCGACAGACGTGCACAAATGTGCACGTCCTGGCACTGGCGCCGGTCGACCGAGCCGGTCGGCCGGTCAGCCTGAAACAGGAAAAACAGTATTTTTTTTGACTTAGAAAAATTTTGTAAAATAGTTTTGGGTTTGAACAAACTTAAGTAACATGCTAGTAGGAGTATATAAACATGATCTAAACATGATATTTATTTTGTAAAACTTAGGGTCATGTAAATATCTACTAAGGCATGAAACCAAATTTAAAACATGAAAACTTAAATACAAGACTCACATTTTAACAAAACCAAATTGTGTATGTGTATCCTAGAGCCAATATCCAACACTCAAACTTTAACATTCTATTCTTACATTTGTTCTAGGTACTACAAGTGCTTCAAGAGGGCTTTTCACCATAAGGTCTTCAACTCTTGATCCTTGAGCCCAATTTGAGTTGACTTGAGTCCAAAACATTTGCTTATAGGGAATAAACCTTCTAGATGAGTTAGATCCCTGAAACACACTTAACCAATAAACAATATTAGTACAAATAACTAATATGTTTTGTAATCATCAAAACACACTAAACAAGGGTGATTGTAACCTTGGGCCAACATATTATTAATTAGTGATATTACAGAGCGGAGGCCAACTAGCGGGAGGGACAGAGGGGCGGAGGCCGGGGGGAGATCGGGGGAAGGGGGTGACGGGGGGAGGAGGAGGGGGATCGGGGGTGGCCGGGAGGGGGAGGAAGGAGGAGGGGAGATCACCGGAGGGGGGGGGGGGTCAGAGGGAGGCCAGCGAGGGGGGAGGAGGGGAGGAAGGAGGAGGAAGAAGAAAGAGATTTTTTTTTTTGTCATTTTTTGAATTTGCTAGGGTGTCTTCAACAAAAATGGGGTGCGTTAATCTTGGGGTGCCATAATCTTTCTTTGGGGTGGAAATATTCGCTTCCTTTATTTAAGGGGGTGGAGGAGGCTAAGGGACTATTATTGAGTCATTGGTGTCCAATGGTACTCTCTTAAATGCCCCCCTCCCTCTTTTTTTTAATATTTCATTATTTGAATGAAATTTTCATTTATTTAATAAATTTGTAATAAGTAAATTTAATTAAATATTGTATGTATTATTTAATTATTAAATATTAACTTCGTATTAATTAATTTTACTAAGACCTATTAAAAAACAAAAAGTTAAAATGGTGGAGTCCACATTTTAGAGAGGCTGCTAAGGGACTTTTTGACGTCTTCAAATTAAGAAACATTTGTAGGGATTTGAATTGGGAGGGGGAGAACTTTGGCCCCTTGGAGCATAAACCCCCAATGTCCCTTAATTTGTTGAAGGAGGCTGCATTTTTTGACCCCTTGGTCTAAGATGGATAGTAACTTGGATTGAAAAATAGTTAAGAGTAATAAGTTAAAAGTAACCCAATAGTTGAGGGTATTTTGGTTCAAATTTTTCCCAACACTTTGGCATATTTTCTCTCTCGCATCTTTTATTTTTGAGAGCAAAGGGGGGCCTTAACTTATGTATATTTATTGCTTAAAATAATTATGTCTCGCAACAAAATATATTATATGAGACGTCAATCAAAAATGTCCCATAACTTAATAGCTCATCATCTTGATATAGTAATACTTCAAATAGCTAGAATACAAATTTATTACAAATTAAAATTCATTTCAAATTTACATAACAATATTTGTATATTCGTCTATTCTTTTTATGAGTCATGACTTATACGAACTCTTAGTGGAGCGGTTATTGCCACCCCCAAAAATGATAAGAGCCCCCAAAATGATAAGAGCCCCCATGGATTAAGGCACCCCCAAAATTGATAAAAGCACCCCCAAAATTTTTTAAAATGTTTAAAATGCACTTTCGTTCTTCTCCTTCTTCTCCTCCTCCCCGCTCGGGCGACCTCCTCCCCCTCCCCCTCCTCCTCCCCCCTTTCTCCTCCCAGGCTGCCATCTCCTCCTCCTCTCCGAGGCCGCTTCTCCTCCTCCCCACTCCCCCCCACCGTTCCTCCTCCTCCCCCCACTTGCCTCCCTCCCCGGCTTCCCCCGCCCCTCCTCCCTTCCCCCCCACCCGCCCTCCCTCTGGCCTATTCGGCCAGGACGGGTGGGGAGGAAGTGAGGGGAGGAGGAGGAGGAGGAGGAGTGGTGGGGGAAGTGGGAAGGAGGAGGAGCGGCCTGGAAGGGGAAGGAGGAGGGGGCGGCGCCTGGGAGGGGGGAGGGGAAGGTCGGGGGAGGGGGTTGGTGTGATCGCCGACTAGGGAGAGGTGGAGGTCGGGGGTCGCCGGAGAAGGAGGAGAAGGGAGATGGAGGAAAGAGGAAGGAGGAAGAAGAAAGGAGCATTTTGAGTTTTTAATCAAGGGTGAAAATGTCAAAAAAAATAATGGCAGACTTGTGAATATTTGGGGGCCTTTCTCATTTTTGGGGGTGGCAATAACCGTGCCCGTGTTTAGTCAACCATTACTTGGAGACAAATTCTACACTTACATCTCTCAAATCTAGTTTAAACTTTAAAATATATAGGTTAAACTTAAAACTCGCATACCTCTCGTAATCCTTTCTCATTTTAACAACAATCTGGCTCTTAATGCATTTGTCTCCACTAGTTAGCTAGGTGGGAACAAGGAGAATTTTGACTAACGAGAAATTAAAAAAAAATTAGGAGGGTTTTGATTTTTATTTGAAAAGGAAAAAAAATAAAGAAAATCAGGTTATGATTTTTGTTTGAAAAAAGGTAAAGAAGAAAGAAGAAAAAGGAATAGAGAAGAAACACAGAAGAAAAGGAGAGCAAAAAACTGAATAAAGAAAAAAACGAGAATTCTATTCACAAAAAAAAACTGCTACAAACACCTACTTCGCTTTATAATTTAAAAAAAAAACTCAGTTTCATAATTTTGTTCGTACAGCTTTATCCACGTCAGTATAAACTGATTCCTCATAACCACTTCTTTATATATTTTTATTTCCTCTTTTATCCTTTCCTATCACTCCTGATACTGCTCTCACCTCAATCTTAACTCCGACACAGAATTATTCAAGGGTCAACCTGTGCGGTCAGGTCGTCGCAGGGTTTGGAAGGGGGCGAGGAGCCCCTCCCGGGTTCGGCGACGGAGCTCCTGGAAATTTGTTTTTGGGATCGATATTGTGCAGATTTCGTTTGTTTATACTCGTGATGAGTTTTATTTGTGTATTGATCTGGAAAGCATTAGAGATCATTCGATGTCAGTGGATGATGGTCTGTTGATGATGGTGATGCTGATATGAGGATTGCAACTCATTATTGCAGTGCTCTGTAAGGACTGACTCAGAAATAGGACATTTTGTGAGGACTGCGATCAGGACTGACTCAGAAATAGGCATTTTTTAGTACTGTCAGGACTGCGATCATGGTTGCAGTTCTCATAAAGTCTCAAATATAGGACATTTTTGTGAATACTGTGATGATAATCGTATTGCTAATTAAAAATACTGCGACCATGGTCGCTGTAACACCACGTTCCTAGAATATGTACTTAGATACGTATTCTGGTTTTTCTATCATAATTCTTTGATTTAGTTTTATATTTGTTTTTGTTTTATTATTTTAGTGTGATTGTTTTGCATTGGATCCGGATTCGTGGACTCGGAGTCAGCCCTAATCTGAACCGAGGGCCCGATCCTAATTCATTGCTCGATTTGGCCTTTCTGATAGCATGATTTGACCAATTTTAGTTTCAAACATCGTTTTCTAATATTTTAGATTTTTCATGATTTTCTGAAATTTTCAGAATTATTTGCAATATTTTCAAAACCGGTGTCGGTCGGCATCGCTGACTGATTCCCAGATTTTTTTAGTTTTCAAATGGAGTTAAATCTTTAAAAGTAGTTTTCGTATTACTTCTTAAAATCTTATTTTCTAACTAAAAACATTTTTAAAATTTTTCAGAATTTATCAGAAATCTACCGGTTTTGGTGTCAATCGGTATCGCTAAAAATTTCAGAATTTTTAATTTGAAAACTAAGTTGAATTTCTCGAATCTGATTTCACAAGGCATCTTAAAATAATATTTTCTATTTTTGAGAATTTTTCAGAGCGATTCTGAAATAGTCAATTTTTACCTTATTTAAATAATATTATTTTTTTCTTTTCTTTCTTCATTTCTTTTTCCTTTCCCTTCCCAAAGTCAGCCCATCCCCCATCACATCATCTGCCAATCTCATGTCCTATCACATCAATTTTCCTTTTAAATAAACAATCTCGCCCTCCCTTTCTAATCATCCCTTTTTCTTTTTCTTTTTCTTTTTCTTTTTTCTTCTTCTCTTTCTTCTGATGGCACTCGACGACCGCCCCCCTCTTCAAGATCCGACGCCCCTGTCATCGCCGGCACATCGCCGGTGGCTGAGCGCAGCCAGGGGGCCTCCTGGCCCCTTGTACGTGGGCGGAGGAGGGGGCGGCCGCCCCCCTCTCTCTCTCTCCCTCTCTCTAGTTGGCCACGCCGGCGGCCAGGGTCGCCGCTGGCCACCACTGGCCGACAGAGGGTCGGCCAGTCCCCCTTCTCCTCCTCCTCCTCTTTTCTTTTTCTTCTTCCTTTCTTTTCTTTCCTTTTCTTCTTTCTTTTCTTCTTCTTTCTTTTTCTTTTTCTTCTTTCCTTGCTCTCTCCCTTCTCCTTCTCTGTTGGGCGTCGCCAGCGGCCAAGGCCGCCGCCGACCAACTCCCTGGCTAACAAAGGGCCGGCCAGGCCCCCTGGGCCGATGGAGAGCCGTGGGCCCTCCTTGATCAGGGGCTGCGTGAGCAGCCCCAGTTTTCTCTCTTTCACTCTTCTTTCTCTCTCTCCCCCTACAACCCTCTATCTCTAACTGATCTCCTCTCTCTACTATTTCTCTCTCTACTCTCTCCTATTCTCATTCTCTCTCTAAAATCCCTCTTTCTATCTCTAGACTTTCTCTCTCTAAACCTCTCTTTCTCTCTCTAACTCTTTCTCTCTCCTCTTCGCTTTCTCTCTCTAAAAATAATAATATATGTATATTTTTAGTATATGGATTGATGGTGTGCACGTATTTTTGGTGTTTCGAGATTTCACACCATTTTTCGGTGAATTAGACGAGTACAATTTTTTTTTAAACATGCATCTATTTTATCATTATGCTAGTGCTTTATATTAGACTTAAAAATAATTACTCTTGATTTATAGCATGATATTGACATGCAGACATCGTATTACTACCGTAACATGCCTAACACTTACTACTGTAATTTTAATACATGATTCCTTGTTATACAAGTTAATGTACGGTATTTACACTGAACTTGATACGTTATATTTGATACCTGATCCACGGCACATGATACCTGATACCGGTACTTGCCATGCTATATTTGACATATGATATCGACACCGGTACCTGCCATGCTATATTTGACACTTGATATCCGACACCAGTACCTGCCATGCTATACTTGACACTTGATACCCGACACCGGTACCTGCTATACTTGACACTTGATACCCGACACCAGTACTTGTCATGCTATACCTGACACTTGATACCCAACACCGGTACTTGCCATGCTATATTTGATATATGATATTTGACACCGGTACTTACTATGCTATATTTGACATATGATATCTGACACTGGTACCTGCCATGCTATACTTAACACTTGATATCGGACACTAGTATCTGCCATGCTATACTTGACACTTGATACCCGACGCCGGATTTGCCATGCTATATTTGACATATGATATCTGATACCGGTACTTTCCATGCTATATTTGACATATGATATCTGACACCAGTACCTGCCATGCTATACTTGACACTTGATACCCGACGCTGGTACTTGCCATGCTATACTTGACACTTGATACCCGACACCGGTACTTGCCATGCTATACTTGACACTTGATACCCGACATAGGTACTTGCCATGCTATATTTGACACATGATACCTGACACCAGTACTTGCCATGCTATATTTGACACATGATACCTAACACCGGTACTTGCGATGCTATATTTGACCCATGATACTGACACCGATACTTGCCATGCTATATTTGACACATGATACTGACACCGATACTTGCCATGCTATATTTGACACTTGATATCAGACGCCAGTACTTGCCATGTTATACTTGATACATGATATATAACACCGGTACTTGACCTATTATACTTGACACCTGATACCTGACACCTGTATTACCTGGCATATTCATGATTATTATGTGACCAGACATCTGGTACTCCTGTATTTCTGAATTCTTGTACTCCTGAGCTCCGGTATCTCCTGTACTCATGTCCCCTGCACTGTTACTCTTGTTAATAGCACAGTCAGACTGGCGTCCGACAGAGTATGCCTGGCGTCGGGATGACGAGGATGTATCCCATAATCGTGCTAGCGTCTGGCGGATCCTGAATGGAACTAAGTGCCACACGGAGCAAAGTGCCACACCACACACGTGGTGGGGGCCACCTCTTGAATCTGTGGGGGCCACCTCTAGAATCTATTTCCTACACAGAGCAAAGTGCCATACAGAGCAAAGTGCCACACCACACACGTGGTGGGAGCCACCTCTTGAATCTGTGGGGGCCACATCTTGAATCGTGGGGCTACCTTCTGTATCAACCCTCAGAATAAAGTGCCACATGGAGCAAAGTGCCACACCACACACGTGATGGGGACCACCTCTTGAATCTGAGCGCTACTTCCTTCGTCCTGCCTGTGCCGCCTGGTGTTAGCATAATAAGCATTTTTAGTGCCTATTAACACACACATACCTCTACAATGATAACTCCTGGAGCACGTGTTATTTGGTCTCTCCCTTATTCGAATAATGGTACTCGCGTATCGGAGTTCGGATGAGTTCTACTAGAAGTGCAGGCTCCAGCGTGAACTGTCGGTATTGTGGGACGCCAGACAAGAATAACATAAGAACATAACAACAGTAATAATATTAGGAGCGCGTGATATTTAGTCTCTCCTTTGTTCGAGTCCTAGTACTCACATATCAGACCCGGATAAGTTCTAAAGAGTGCGAACTCTAGTATGAACTATCGGTGATGTGAGGCGCTAGTAGGGATGCGATTGAAATATCAAACGGTACTTATTATTATTGGATAAATTACAATGCAACACTTTTGTATTCTCCAGTTATAGTATTATGCTCTGAGTTGACACCCTGTTTTATAACACACGACCTCTGTGATATCATGATAACTCCATACACACTCTAGTTCTGTCACTCTGAGGGCAACTCAAGTTGTATGAACTCAGATGATGGTGACATCGGATATGTGGTATATAGATGAGGGCTTCCTTATTTGGATTATCCCCTCGACGTATCAACCCCATGAATCCATAATCTGAGTTTATACAACTAGTTTTGTCCATACTTATATTTATCACATGTTTAGTGTATTTATCACATGTTTAATATAATTGTCGCATGTTTATGTGTACCTATGCTCTCTATATCATTTTCCATGCATGTTTTCCGATTCATATTTATTGATATATATGTATTTGCTTGATTTTGGATTTACTGTCATTTATGTTACCGTCATTGCCTGTACCTGTATGCCTGAGCCACTCACCTGATCATGTACATGTGTGTCTGTAACACCCCGCTCCCGGAATACGTACTTAGTTGCGTATTCAGATTTTTTATCGTATTTTTTCGATTTACTTCCTGTATTTGTTTTGTATTATGAATTATTTATATGATCGTTTTGTCTTAGATCCGGATTCACGGACCCGGAGTCAGCACTAGTCTGAACCGAGGACCCGATCCTAGTGAATTGCTCGATTTGGTGTTTTCGTTATTCCTATTTGACCGATTTTAGTTTTAAACATCATTTTTCAATATTTTAGATTTTCTATGATTTTCTGGAATTTTCCTGAATTAAGTTGAAAGTCTTAAAAACCGGTGTCGACCAGTACCGCTGACCGATTCCCGGATTTTTAATTTACAAACGGAGTTGAATTTCAAGAAATGGCTTCCCCATAACTTCTTAAAATTATATTTTCTATCTAAATACTTTTTCTGAGAATTTTTCGATTTTATCAAAATCCGGCCAATCCGGTGTAGACCGAGATTGACGGTCGACTTTAGGATTTTTATTTTGAAAATGGGGTTTTATTTCTGAAAACTGATTTCACCAAAAATCTTTTTATAATATTTATTATTTTTGATAATTTTTGGGAAGCTTTCCGAGTTACTCCATTTTTCGGGCTTTTCTGGAGTTTCCGGTGTTTTCCCCGAATACCGGAATCTATCCAAATATTATATTTATTTATTTTTCTCTCTCCCTCCTCAGACGCGAGAATCCTCAGTCCCGGATCTGATCTTAAATGCGGAGATTTCATTTCTATCTGCATTTAATGCACTGCTAATCAATTCCAATCAAGTCATTATGACTTTTGTCCTTTTGTTAAAACGCAGCCTTTTGCATTTCCTCCTGGACGCGGCTTTCATCCCCGCGTCCAGTTCTTTTGGCCTGGACGCAGCCATTGCCTTGTTGAGACGCAACTAAATTGGTGCGTTCTCTTTTGCTTTGATAAGCAATGGCAACATTATTATAATGTTTTCCCACCCTTTATAAATGCCTCCACTCCTTCTCTCTCATTCATTTTCCTTTCTTTCTTCTTCTTGTTTCCTGCAACCACCAACAGAGAGCATGGCAGCCCATTTCCATGGGTTTGAGCCATGTTCCCTCCTTTGGCTAGCCATTTCTCCACCATCTCCTCCTCCATTTTCACCACCAACGCCACCACCTCATTCTCCTCCATCTCCTCCTCCATTTCAACCACAACACCACCTCCACCATCATCTTCTTCCTCTTCTTTTCCACCCAAACGACCCATTAACCTCCATAGCTTCATCACCATCTCCACCACCTCATACTCCATCTTAGCCACCAACGACCGCGCCATCTTCATCTCCTCGTCGGGCTCTTTCCGACGAGCCATAGCTTCGTTCTCCGAAACCTTATTTTCAAAACTCCAATCTTTCAAATTGAACTATACTTGCACCATCAACCTCCGTCCCTTGTGAAGGCCGGCCACTCCTTTCGGATTGGGGCCGTGCTCTTCTTCGTCGACAATATCGCCGTAGATTATTCCGGTAATCGTTCGCGATTATTCCGGTAATCGTTTTGGTGATAATTGACGACAACGATTATTCCGGATGCACAAGGCTTCAAAGTAACATTTTTAGGCGAGTGGTTTTCCTCGCCAAAGACTTGGACAACTTATTCTCATACTTGAATCATGCAAGATAATCAACAAATACAAACCCTCAAAAGTCAGGTTCTGCTCTATGTTTGCACTCTGTTAGTCGACTTGACCCAGTCATTAGTCGACTTGAACCCTTTATTAGTCGACTACTCCCTTACCTCAAGTCGACTAGCTTATTTGAAACGCGCCCTTTTTCTGAAAACGCAGCCTATTAGTCGACTATCCTTTTTCCCCTAGTCGACTAACTTTTTCTTGAAGACGCGGCTCTTTGAGACGCGACCTTATTAGTCGACTAACCCCTTCCTCCTAGTCGACTAACTTTTTCTTGAAGACGCGGCTCTTTGAGACGCGACCTTATTAGTCGACTAACCCCTTTCTCTTAGTCGACTAACTTTTTCCTGAAGACGCGACTCTATGAGACGCGGCCTTATTAGTCGACTTGGTCCTCCTCTATAGTCGACTAACTCCTTCTCTAGTCGACTACTTATTTCCCCTAGTCGACTAGAATTGGCTGACTGCTGTGTTTGATCCCTTTATTAGAAATAGACCCTTCCCATAGATTTTGTGTTGATCATGTGCCTTCAATTGCTCAGCTCCACTTGATGTTACTCAACTATCACTCTCCCATTCTCTCTTTCACTCTCTCTCTCCTGTCCTCTCTCTCTCCTGAATTCTCTCCCTTCTCTCTCTACTTTCTCTCTCCCTATCTCTCTCTCACTCTAGTCCTCATCCTCTTTCTCCCTCCTCAGTTTCTCTCTCCAGATCCTCTCTCTTATCTCTCTCTCTCCTCCCATTATAATCTCTCTCCCCCTTTCTCTCTCTAACTCTTTCTCTCTCCCCTTCACTTCCTCTCCCTATATATATATCTTATATATTATTTTATGGCGCGTGCGCGAGTTCCATAGATTTCAGAGTTTTCGGCCTTTCCGGTGATTTAGGCGAGTGTCCTCGCTCTCGCCTCCATTTGGGTTTCCCCGCTTCGTCGGGTCGACATGTATTTTATTCCATGTTTTCATGTATTATGTATTGGGCTGAGTCCCTGTATTTGTGTATGGCCGAGTGCCAATGTCTGGACATGTATTGCTCTGTGACGAATGCCTGTATTATGGTAGTTAATTCTTGTTCATGTGGTACTAACATTGCAGGTCTCTCAGCCTTTAACCTCCGGTCACTCACTATCTCGAAAGGGAAGTGATTGGGACCAGCAGGTCTCTCCGTTCTTCAGCCTCCGGTCACTCACTATCTCAAAAGAGAAGTGATTGGGACCGTCAGGTCTTTCAGCTCCGCCTGGTTATCATGATCAGCGTTCAGCGCTTTACCACTAGATTCGTCTAGGCGAGTTGCTGCCGGATTTACCGCTCGCACTTCAGCCGAGTCGTCCCGGTAACCTCGCCAGACGCTCCAGTGTTAAATACTGTTTGCTGTCTGTACTTCCAGCTTGCTCAGCTCCGCTTGATTGTGCTCAGCTACTACTCTATCATCATGCCATGTATTTACCTGATATGTTAAAACTTGTCATGTCATTACTTCATGCCTGTCATTTACATGCTACTATTTAACACATGTATATCACCTGTCAACTGATATGTTATCACCTGACTCCTGACATGCTACTTCTTGGCAAGGCCGCTTGTTATGACATGACTTGCCACCAGACTAATATCAATCTCTTGACATGACTTGTCACCTGCCAATATCATCCTCCTGTCATGCTATCACTTGACACCCAGCATGATATACTTGACCTTGTGATTATCACGTTTACGGGAATCCTGCCTTGTTATCCTGTATTGCATACAGTGACCTGTTATCCTGAATGGAGCTAAGTGCCACACGGAGCAAAGTGCCACACCACATACGTGGTGGGGCCACCTCTTGAATCTGTGGGGGCCACCTCTAGAATCCATCCCCCTCAGAGCAAAGTGCCACACGGAACAAAGTGCCACATCACATACGTGGTGGGGGCCACCTCTTGAATCTGTGGGGGCCACCTCTTGAATCTGTAGGGCCATCTCCTATTATGACCAGTTATTCCCGTAATCTGATAATATTGATAAGCCATAAAAAGGATGACTTGCACGGGGAATGGGAGGAAGTGATGAATGCCGGTATGATGCCTTGCTTATAGTAATGGAATAAAATATTGACGATTCATGTTAGAGGGATTTCAGGCCCTCAGAAGATACGTGTTAGGGGGATTTAAGGCCCCCAGGCTGGTCCCGGGCGTACGGGAACTACTATAAGAAGTGCTATCAGTCCTTCATCAGCTTCCATTAACAACCTCGGCTTGCTTATATATGGATGTATGTGTGTTGAGATGTACACCAGGTCACATACCTAGATATATGGGTCAGACGAGTAATAATAATAAAAGATGCCAACTACGTATTCTGTTCTGCCTGTCATGAACTCCCGTTATGCTTGTTATGATTCCTGTTATGCCTGTTATGTATTCCTGTTATGGCCATTTGTTGTGCGGTTCTGTAACTCAGGTTGTACGCGCTTGGATTACGGTAACATGAGGTAAAGGTATATAGATGAGGGTTTCCTTGTTTGGATTATTCCTTCGAGGTACTAATCTCATGGAGCCGTGACCTAAACCTGTACAATCGAATTTGCCTGTATCGGACTTTACTTCGGATTTCCGGTTTTATGATTACTATATTATGCCTGCTTGCATCCTGCTTTATCACTCGTGTTCTATTCCACCAGTCTCCTGCTCTTGTTGTATTATACCATGTGCATATCTATGCTCGCCACTTGGCATTCGTATCACCACTCGCCTGGGGAGTTTCATCTGACTCCCCTGGATCCTCATGTCCAGGTCATGGAGCTTGGAGCGTGTGGATTCTTCCAGCTGCTGATCAGAATGGCGCAGTGGTAGCGTGGATCTCCAGCAGACCATCTGAAGCTCTATCCTTCCAGGCCCCCTGTGTGCCTCTCGAGTTTTCCTTTTGTAAACTCGTGAGTGCCTTTTGTACTGTTCATACTTGTACATCTCTTTGTATTCTCGCAATTGCGCATATCAGTGATGTAATATTCATGTAATATTGGATCACCTCTGGTGATAACTTGTAATTGTACTCATATGTTGGAATGTATAATGCACCACTTGCTTCCGTACTCTGATTCTTGCCTGTACTAATGCTTAGCGTATATACGTGAGGGCATTTCTGACCTGCGTATATACGTCGCAGTAACGCCTCCGTACCCGCAGGATCGGGGCGTTATAGGGTGGTATCAGAGCTTAGGCTCTCACATCCTCAGTACGTCCAGACGACAAATTAATGGTAAAAAAATTTGCAACTGGAATACAAGAGTCCTGGTTATACATTCCGACTACAAGTGCAGAGTTATCTATTCTTTCTTGATCATTCTTCTTTGATTCTTAATCTCTTCCATCCTTTCCCCTGTTTTGGTTTTTCGAGCCTTATACCAACTTAAGATATGAGTAGACTAGAGAGGTAGTGGCTGGTTCTGAAGAAAGCTATTATATGATCTCTTCGGCTGACTCTATGGTGCTCGGGTATTCTCAGGATTGATTCACGATTGGGTTATCTTTCAGAAGTTGGTATCCGAATTTCTCTACGACTCTTATATATTCTTGGCTATATCTTTCAGAGTGATCGATGCCTGGTCTTCGAAATTCTTAATTATCGGTCTTCTTTATTTATGGTCAGTATTATTTGGCATCGTTTGAAGATTTATGCGGCAGGAAGTGCAGAAGACGTCTATATTCTGATTATTGTGCAGTCAACTTGGGAGGCCCTACCTGCAGTGATTCATATCTTGATTGGTATAAATTCCCGTCCTTGTCCTCTTTGTGTTCAATTACCCCTTATCGAAATTGCGAGGACGCAATTTTTTTGTAAGGTGGATGGATTGTAACACCCCGCTCCCGGAATACGTACTTAGTTGCGTATTCAGATTTTTCGATCGTATTTTTTCGATTTACTTCCTGTATTTGTTTTGTATTATGAATTCTTTATATGATCTTTTTGTCTTAGATCCGGATTCACGGACCCGGAGTCAGCACTAGTCTGAACCGAGGACCCGATCCTAGTGAATTGCTCGATTTGGTGTTTTCGTTATTCCGATTTGACCGATTTCAGTTTTAAACATCATTTTCCAATATTTTAGATTTTTATGATTTTCTAGAATTTTCCTGAATTAAGTTGAAAGTCTTCAAAACCGGTGTCGACCAGTACCGCTGACCGATTCCCGAATTTTTAATTTACAAACGGAGTTGAATTTCAAGAAACGGCTTCCCCATAACTTCTTAAAATTATATTTTCTATCTAAATACTTTTTCTGAGAATTTTCCGATTTTATCAAAATCCGGCCAATCCGGTGTAGACCGAGATTGACGGTCGACTTTAAGATTTTTATTTTGAAAATGGGATTTTATTTCTGAAAATCGATTTCACCAAAAATCTTTTTATAATATTTATTATTTTTGAGAATTTTTGGGAAGCTTTCCGAGTTACTCCATTTTTCGGGCTTTTCTGGAGTTTCCGGTGTTTTCCCCGAATACCGGAATCTATCCAGATATTATATTTATTTATTTTTCTCTCTCCCTCCTCAGACGCGAGAATCCTCAGTCCCGGATCTGATCTTAAATGCGGAGATTCCATTTCTATCTGCATTTAATGCACTGCTAATCAATTCCAATCAAGTCATTATGACTTTTGTCCTTTTGTTAAAACGCAGCCTTTTGCATTTCCTCCTGGACGCGGCTTTCATCCCCGCGTCCAGTTCTTTTGGCCTGGACGCAGCCATTGCCTTGTTGAGACGCAACTAAATTGGTGCGTTCTCTTTTGCTTTGATAAGCAATGGCAACATTATTATAATGTTTTCCCACCCTTTATAAATGCCCTTACTCCTTCTCTCTCATTCATTTTTCCTTTTTTTCTTCTTCTTGTTTCCTGCAACCACCAACAGAGAGCATGGCAGCCCATTTTCATGGGTTTGAGCCATGTTTCCTCCTTTGGCTAGCCATTTCTCCACCATCTCCTCCTCCATTTTCACCACCAACGCCACCACCTCATTCTCCTCCATCTCCTCCTCCATTTCAACCACAACACCACCTCCACCATCATCTTCTTCCTCTTCTTTTTCACCCAAACGACCCATTAACCTCCATAGCTTCATCACCATCTCCACCACCTCATACTCCATCTTAGCCACCAACGACCGCGCCATCTTCATCTCCTCGTCGGGCTCTTTCCGACGAGCCATAGCTTCGTTCTCCGAAACCTTATTTTCAAAACTCCAATCTTTCAAATTGAACTATACTTGCACCATCAACCTCCGTCCCTTGTGAAGGCCGGCCACTCCTTTCGGATTGGGGCCGTGCTCTTCTTCGTCGACAATATCGCCGTAGATTATTCCGGTAATCGTTCGCGATTATTCCGGTAATCGTTTTGGTGATAATTGACGACAACGATTATTCCGGATGCACAAGGCTTCAAAGTAACATTTTTAGGCGAGTGGTTTTCCTCGCCAAAGACTTGGACAACTTATTCTCATACTTGAATCATGCAAGATAATCAACAAACACAAACCCTCAAAAGTCAGGTTCTGCTCTCTGTTTGCACTCTGTTAGTCGACTTGACCCAGTCATTAGTCGACTTGAACCCTTTATTAGTCGACTACTCCCTTACCTCAAGTCGACTAGCTTATTTGAAACGCGCCCTTTTTCTGAAAACGCAGCCTATTAGTCGACTATCCTTTTTCCCCTAGTCGACTAACTTTTTCTTGAAGACGCGGCTCTTTGAGACGCGACCTTATTAGTCGACTAACCCCTTCCTCCTAGTCGACTAACTTTTTCTTGAAGACGCGGCTCTTTGAGACGCGACCTTATTAGTCGACTAACTTTTCCTGAAGACGCGACTCTATGAGACGCGGTCTTATTAGTCGACTTGGTCCTCCTCTATAGTCGACTAACTCCTTCTCTAGTCGACTACTTATTTTCCTAGTCGACTAGAATTGGCTGACTGCTGTGTTTGATCCCTTTATTAGAAATAGACCCTTCCCATGGATTTTGTGTTGATCATGTGCCTTCAATTGCTCAGCTCCACTTGATGTTACTCAACTATCACTCTCCCATTCTCTCTTTCACTCTCTCTCTCCTGTCCTCTCTCTCTCTCCTGAATTCTCTCCCTTCTCTCTCTACTTTCTCTCTCCCTATCTCTCTCTCTCACTCTAGTCCTCATCCTCTTTCTCCCTCCTCAGTTTCTCTCTCCAGATCCTCTCTCTCATCTCTCTCTCTCTCCTCCCATTATAATCTCTCTCCCCCTTTCTCTCTCTAACTCTTTCTCTCTCCCCTTCACTTCCTCTCCCTATATATATATTATATATTATTTTATGGCGCGTGCGCGAGTTCCATAGATTTCAGAGTTTTCGGCCTTTCCGGTGATTTAGGCGAGTGTCCTCGCTCTCGCCTCCATTTGGGTTTCCCCGCTTCGTCGGGTCGACATGTATTTTATTCCATGTTTTCATGTATTATGTATTGGGCTGAGTCCCTGTATTTGTGTATGGCCGAGTGCCAATGTCTGGACATGTATTGCTCTGTGACGAATGCCTGTATTATGGTAGTTAATTCTTGTTCATGTGGTACTAACATTACAGGTCTCTCAGCCTTTAACCTCCGGTCACTCACTATCTCAAAAGGGAAGTGATTGGGACCGGCAGGTCTCTCCGTTCTTCAGCCTCCGGTCACTCACTATCTCAAAAGAGAAGTGATTGGGACCGTCAGGTCTTTCAGCTCCGCCTAGTTATCATGATCAGCGTTCAGCGCTTTACCACTAAATTCGTCTAGGCGAGTTGCTGCTGGATTTACCGCTCGCACTTCAGCCGAGTCGTCCCGGTAACCTCGCCAGACGCTCCAGTGTTAAATACTGTTTGCTGTCTGTACTTCCAGCATGCTCAGCTCCGCTTGATTGTGCTCAGCTACTACTCTATCATCATGTCATGTATTTACCTGATATGTTAAAACTTGTCATGCCATTACTTCATGCCTGTCATTTACATGCTACTATTTAACACATGTATATCACCTGTCAACTGATGTGTTATCACCTGACTCCTGACATGCTACTTCTTGGCAAGGCCGCTTGTTATGACATGACTTGCCACCAGACTAATATCAATCTCTTGACATGACTTGTCACCTGCCAATATCATCCTCCTGTCATGCTATCACTTGACACCCAGCATGATATACTTGACCTTGTGATTATCACGTTTACGGGAATCCTACCTTGTTATCCTGTATTGCATACAGTGACCTGTTATCCTGAATGGAGCTAAGTGCCACACGGAGCAAAGTGCCACACCACATACGTGGTGGGGGCCACCTCTTGAATCTGTGGGGGCCACCTCTAGAATCCATCCCCCTCAGAGCAAAGTGCCACACGGAATAAAGTGCCACATCACATACGTGGTGGGGGCCACCTCTTGAATCTGTGGGGGCCACCTCTTGAATCTGTAGGGCCATCTCCTGTTATGACCAGTTATTCCCGTAATCTGATAATATTGATAAGCCATAAAAAGGATGACTTGCACGGGGAATGGGAGGAAGTGATGAATGCCGGTATGATGCCTTGCTTATAGTAATGGAATAAAATATTGACGATTCGTGTTAGAGGGATTTCAGGCCCTCAGAAGATACGTGTTAGGGGGATTTAAGGCCCCTAGGCTGGTCCCGGGCGTACGGGAACTACTATAAGAAGTTCTATCAGTCCTTCATCAGCTTCCATTAACAACCTCGGCTTGCTTATATATGGATGTATGTGTGTTGAGATGTACACGAGGACACATACCTAGATATATGGGTCAGACGAGTAATAATAATAAAAGATGCCAACTACGTATTCTGTTCTGCCTGTCATGAACTCCCGTTATGCTTGTTATGATTCCTGTTATGCCTGTTATGTATTCCTGTTATGGCCATTTGTTGTGCGGTTCTGTAACTCAGGTTGTACGCGCTTGGATTACGGTAACATGAGGTAAAGGTATATAGATGAGGGTTTCCTTGTTTGGATTATTCCTTCGAGGTACTAATCTCATGGAGCCGTGACCTAAACCTGTACAATCGAATTTGCCTGTATCGGACTTTACTTCGGATTTCCGGTTTTATGATTACTATATTATGCCTGCTTGCATCCTGCTTTACCACTCGTGTTCTATTCCACCAGTCTCCTGCTCTTGTTGTATTATACCATGTGCATATCTATGCTCGCCACTTGGCATTCGTATCACCACTCGCCTGGGGAGTTTCATCTGACTCCCTAGATCCTCATGTCCAGGTCATGGAGCTTGGAGCGTGTGGATTCTTCCAGCTGCTGATCAGAATGGCGCAGTGGTAGCGTGGATCTCCAGCAGACCATCTGAAGCTCTATCCTTCCAGGCCCCCTGTGTGCCTCTCGAGTTTTCCTTTTGTAAACTCGTGAGTGCTTTTTGTACTGTTCATACTTGTACATCTCTTTGTATTCTCGCAATTGCGCATATCAGTGATGTAATATTCATGTAATATTGGATCACCTCTGGTGATAACTTTGTAATTGTACTCATATGTTGGAATGTATAATGCACCACTTGCTTCCGTACTCTGATTCTTGCCTGTACTAATGCTTAGCGTATATACGTGAGGGTATTTCTGACCTGCGTATATACGTCGCAGTAACGCCTCCGTACCCGCAGGATCGGGGCGTTACAGTGTCTGTTATGCACACCATTTGGCTTTATCCTATGTACTCGCTGGGGTTGCTAACAACCCTGGATTCTCATGTCCAGATCCTAGAATCTGAACCGGGGCGGCTTTGCTGTAGCTGATCAGAGTGGCGCAGTAGAAGCATGGATTAGCAGTTGCCTATCTGGACCCTCCTTCTTCCAGCCTCTCCTTAATAGGCTCGCAAGATTCTCATCTTATTACTCGTGAGTACTTTCCTATATTTCATATTATACATTCTGCTTTTGTGTTTCTTAGTGATCATATATTCTTGAGATGTTATATCATGCCTTGTGATAATTGTGTACTAGTGTTATTATTGCTAGATTGTATGTTACCACTGTGCTTCCGTACTTTGATTCTTACATGTACCGATACTTAGCGTATATATATGAGGGTATTTCCGACCTACGTATATACGTCGCAGTAACGTCTCCGTACCCACTGGATCGGGGCATTACAGTCGCAATCCTAAAAAGCTCAGAAACATGACATTTTTGTGAGGATTGCGACACAGTCCTCATAAATATTGCATTTTATGAGGATCACGATCATGATTGCAGTCCTCAGAAATAGGACTGTGATCATTTTGTGAGGACTGCGATCATAGTCGCATTCCTCAGAATAAGGCATTTTTGTGAGGAGTACGATCATAGTTGCATTCCTCGAAAATAAAGCATTTTCAAAGCGATCTGTTTTTTTGAAGCGATTACTTAGGGGTATTTTCATCTTTCGCTGCTAATGAGCGCTCCAGCGCTTGACACGTGGGCGCATATCCTTTCTTAAAAAAAAAGTAGCTGAAATGAATAAAATTATGCGAGTGAGTTTTTTCTTAATTATGATTTGACTTAGATAACTGAAACGAGGGGCTATTTGGTTAGGGGTGAAAGCAAGGAAGTGAGGAAATAATAATAGTTCCCTTTAGAATTTGAGAATTGGTTAGTAAGTTTTCCGGTGTTTGGATATTGTTGGGAAGTGTGATTTTGAAAATGTTATAGTGGAAGTAGAAAAGTTAACCACATAGTTGACCACAAAATAATATTAAAATAAAATTGAATTAAGAAAAATAAAAATTAAACTGTAATTAGAATACAAATGAGATTTGCATAGTAACAAAATTAAGAAAATAATTGTATAAAATGAAAAGCAAAAAAAAGAAGAAGAGATTTTTTTTTCCGAATATTTGAATAGATATGAAAATAAGAAATGACACATTCCTATTTTCTTATTTCCAACCGCTTTCTTAAATCCAAAAAGCCTCCAAATCTCCTCACAAAATCTCCAACCCATTCCCTATTTAAAACAAAACAATAAAAAAACCCCACTCATTGGAATCTTCTAACTTTCCCCTTCGGCCCCACTCAAATCACCCATTCAAAAAAAAAAAAACGAGGGTTGACGATTTCAAGGGCTAGGGTTTGTCTCCCCTCCCCCAAAAAATGGCCACCCTCAAACGAAAGCGGAACGACCTCCCAACGCCGGCGCCCGAATCCAACGGCGCCGCCGTCGACCTCTCTCTCCTCGAGGCCGTCGAGAAGTCCCAAACTCCGGCGTTGAGGTTCTGGACCTTAAAGCCCTAAAGAAGCTCGTCCTCGCCTTCGAGCGCCGTCTTAAGGATAACCTCGAGGCCCGCATGAAGTACCCCGACAACCCCGAGAAGTTCGCCGATTCCGAGGTCGAGCTCCACGACGAGATCCAGAAGCTCAAGATCCTCGCCGGCGGCCCCGATCTCTACCCAGATCTCGTCGCTCTCAACACCGTCTCGTCCATCGTCGGCCTCTTGGGGCACGACAACACCGACATCGCCATGGACGTCGTCTCGCTGCTCGTCGATTTGACCGACGAGGACGTTCTCGAGGACAACGATGAGCCGGCCAAGGTCCTGGTCGATGCTTTAATCGACAACAATGCGTTGGAGTGCTGGTGCAAAATATTGGAAGGCTGTCGGAGACCGATCCTGATGAGGCGGCGGCTATTTATAACACTCTGTCGACTATTGAGAACATGATTGAGGTGAAGCCGGCGGTGGCGGAGTTGGTCTGTGAGAGGACGAAGTTGTTAAGGTGGCTCCTTGGACGTATTAAAGTTCGGGAATTTGATGGGAATAAGCAGTACGCTTCGGAGATTTTGGCAATTTTGCTGCAGAATAGTACTGCAAATCAGAAGAGATTGGGGCAGATGAACGGGGTGGATGGGGTTTTGCAGGCGGTGGCGATGTACAAGTCCAGGGATCCGAAGAGTGCTGACGAGGAGGAGATGTTGGAGAACTTGTTCGATTGCTTGTGTTGTTTATTGATGCCGGTGGAGAACAAAGAGAGGTTTATGAAGTCGGAAGGGGTGGAGCTTATGATTATCATAATGAAGCAGAAGAAGTCCGCTTATGGGTCAGCAATTAGGGCGCTGGATTTCGCAATGACCAAGTACCCGCCGGCATGCGAGAGGTTTGTGGATGTGTTGGGGTTGAAGACGGTGTTTGCTGCTTTCATGGGTAAGGCAAGTCTCGCCTAATTCTTCGATAATGTTCCATTTACATTGTTCGTGTGGGTAACTGTTATCAGCAAGCAATAGAGCATGTCATGGGAAAAAAATAAAAATAAATAAATAACCATTAGCATAGCCATAGATAATTTGGTTTAACCCATTTACAGAGATCTAAATTCTGAACTGAGTCCAAAGACTATCTAATTATATGTAACTACCCTGCTGGGATTTAAAGTTGCTGTGCTGGCTGGCAAAAGGTTTAGAACCTGTCGGAGGTTGCTTCTATGAATTCAGAGTAGATCAGACCAGTCCTTTTCAAAGAAAATATACAGTTTTGTCAATGGAAGGTTTCCAGTATATTAAGCTGTTGATTTTCCCAGTGTGAAATTAAGCTAATTTCTTCACAACCATCCTCATGACTTACAAAAAAGGCAGCAGCAGCAGCAAGCAATCTTTATGAGAAAGACATTTATGACTTTCAATTCTTATGGTCAAATCTTCTTTTATTATCTTATTGGACACATTTTAATCTTGAATGATGGAGGATAATAAGAAATGATAGTAAAGTTAGACAAGAACAAGTCAGAGGATAGTCAGAAGTCTCAACACTTTAGTCTTGACCACGGGATCGAGTCTGGAGGATTAGCCCAGGCCCCAGACCTGCCTCAGACTAGCTGAGATCACCCCTTACTCACTTTAGGCTGATTTACAGCCTAATTATGCATATTACAACTGACCCCTGCAACCTCCCAATTAACAAAGGAGATGATTTCTCCCCTCTTGAATAGCCAGTTAATATATAGCCATCTTTTGTTAGACTGTTCTCTGGCTTGTTACACGGAAATCTGTAAATAGGATCCAACCATGTGTAATGGGTTTAGCACTGAGATCATTTGTTACTGCACTGAAAATAGTCATCAAATTATAATGAGAGATGGAACACCTGAGCTTTGTCAGGCAGCATGCCCTCCCTCTTTGACTTTCCCCCGTCCTTGCAGTGTCGTGGTCATATTGAATTGATGCTTAAATCTTTAAGTCGATAAGTTTCCCTTTCGCCTCTTTGACTTTCCCTCCATCCTTGCAGTATCGGGATCATATTGAATTGATGCTTAACTCTTAAGTCAATAGTTTCCTCTTTCGCCTTCTGACAGATGAAAATGTTACATTGTGACATTATTTTCACCAGTTTTATTTAGACATGGGAAAGAAGAATTCTTTTTTTTATTTCCGCTTGTTTTGTACAGAAGTGGAAACAATGTAGATGTCAGCGTATCCACATACCTCAGCTTATAAAGCGAACTCAGTCCTTTCTGCAAGAATAGATATCACTGATCTACTGCATTTCTAGTTCCTCATGTCACTCGGTTTCTCGATGTGTTCAAGAAACGTATAAAAGCTCGCTTTAGTGGATTTAGAAAATGGATTAGTATGGGGTAGATTGCTAAAAGCATTACACTGACTGAGTCAGTAAACTATTTTAGAAACATCTGCAATGCAGCAAGGCTCATGTGTTTCATATTGTCTTTGTATAAGCAAATAGTTGTAGCTTATTCTGAGTAGAGAAAGAATAGTCTCTCTTTAGATTTGCAAGTGTTAATCATTAGTCAATTCTTGATTCTAGAGTTGACCTCTGTAGATATTGGATACCCCTACCCCCTAATAATAATAACTATTATAATTATATTAATAATTATTTGTTGTCTTTGTTGTTATTATTAAATAAAGGGAAAATACTAACCACCACATAGACACATGTGCCTCATGTAGGCCCACACAACACATTGTGTGGCGTGGCACTAGTAGTTCCTATGTTACCGCTTTGATACAATTTAGCACCTAAAGCAAGAACTAGGTGGGAGATCATGTATCCTTGTAATGCTCTTGTCCAAGCGCACTTTATCTGTGAAGTTTTTTCTAACTATGGAGCCCCCCCCGGCGTAGTTCCTCTTTATAAGACTTCTTGTTTGCTAGCAATGAATCTTTAGTTCTTCGGAACTAGTATTACTAGACTTCTAAGCACACAACCAATGGGGACTATTCACTTGTTGGGGTTGTGACACATGATGACCTAATCCAATATTACATTCCATATTGATATTCTAGGTAATATTACATAGCAATTAATTCCTCCTCTTTTTCTTTACATTCTATCATGCATTCACTTAGACATTCTTGGAATGAATTTTTTTAAGTAAAGTAACTAAATGACAGTGTTATCTCCTGTTGGAAATTAGCAAGGTTCTAAATATCAGATATCAGGATAGTATCGAATGGGGTTTTTTCATATCAGATATCGGATATCGGGGGGATATCGGGGATATGCACATATCGGGAGTTCATATCGGACACTATATATAATGAAATATTGATAACTAAAAGTTGGTTTAGTGTCTTAGATGTCATCTACCAAATAAAAATAATGTAATATGCATGCAAAGACGGTAAAAAAATAATGTACATTTGCACGAAGTCGTGGCTCGTGCAATAAATAAGTTAAGATTAGAAGTTGTATAATTTACTTACCTGAAAATCAAACATTGTCGCTGTCAATTCACGAAGGAGAAAAATTAGGGCTCGATTTTTATCGAGCCATAACGATGCAAACAACACTTAAATAATCGGCTGACGGGTCGGGTTTGGGTTCAATGCTGATGGGTTCAAAGAAACAATCCATATCCGTCGGTTTTGCGCCGACTCATGTCGGGTGATTTATCAGTCGATATTTCAAATATCGGTCATTTTTGCTGCCAACTATATGGACGAACAATTTTCCCATATCGTTTCGGCAACAGGTAAAAGACGAGATATCGGACAATATCTGGCCGACTCGACCGATATTTAAAGCGGGGGAAATTAGGCGAATAGATGAAATGGATTGTCAGTTGCTCAGGCTCTAACATGGGCAAATACCATACTAATGTGTTTTTGTCTACTAGATACAGGTGAATAGGTCGATATTGTTTGGGTATTGAATTGAATATCCATATTTGATAAGAACAATTTCTGACCTACATAGTGTACAAATACTATGCAGACATCATTGGACATGACAAAATGATTTAGGGGAAATGAGTTCAACCGAGAATTTGGTGCTTTCTGACGTGCACAGGGTGTGCAGACACATTAGCCGTCGATCTTGTTGTTATAAACACTAAAGAAACTTTAATCCATATGCATTGCAATATTTGAATATCTATACTGTTTAGATATTTCGGGTAAATAACACGCACAAACATAATCACATTAGCTCTTCATGGTGTTGTTACATAAACACTAGAGAGACTTAATCTGTAAGCACTATAATATGTTTTCTATACTATTCTGATCATTTGGTTAGTTCGTATTGACACATTGTAAATGAAGACTACATGACGTTCATATTTGCCAAAATAGGGATACATCAAGTTCCCGTGGGATTATTTTATTCGCTTATATCCCTACTATAATATGGCTGATTCAGCAAACAGAACAGGACACTGTAATCTGGTTGGGTGAAGATTGGAACATAGAAGGGGGAGGGAAAATCATGTAAAAAGGTTTGCTGTATATGAAGAAAAGGCTATATTTTGTCAAAGGAAGGAAGAGAGCTGGATAAATTTTTTCTAATAATACACCTCTCCCGGTCTGGGAACAGATATTCAATTGATATGTACACTGTTAACTTATGCATGTTGTTGTTTCAAAGTTGGATGATTTGCAGGAAGTTCAGCCTCTTTTAAATATCCCTCTCTTTGTTGGGAACTGAACATTCTTTTCATGAATCAATATACGTGTATTCGGAAGGTAGGGTTTTGTTTGAAGGAGGCATGTAGCATGTTGTTGCATGTTTGCGTTCTGCTTTTCTTATTATCATGTTCCTCTGCATTTGATGTCGTGTTTGAATTTATTCCTTGTACTCTTTGGTTTGTCCTTCACCTTTTGATATGACTTCATCTGTTGTTTAGATTCCTGTGAACAAGAGAAATAAGAAAGAGAGCTACCAGGAGGAGATAGAAGAACGCTTGATCTCATTGATTGCGTCATTATTTGGTAAGAAGGCAAGTGGACTCCATTTTTTTAAATTTCCACTGTATTATATTTATACTGATATTGCAAGAGGGTGCTTGTGGGTCATGGTTGTTTTTGAATGACAATTATGTTGATGCCATTGTTTGGGCAAGGCATACATGCTAAAAACAAAATACGAATTGCATGCCATTATTATTTATGCGCATCTCAAATTTCCCATGGCCAAGGCATAAAGATCTAAAATTGTAGCTCAAATATCCACTTACTGCTCTTAGTTTTCAATTCAATTCTGTACCTAATTGTTATTTGTAGTAAATATAAATCATTAGATTTGATTATCCAGTTAAAGACAATACCGTTTTATAGTAACTTTCAAGCTGCAATATCTGTACGTTATACCTCTGCCGAGCTATATCGACTTCGTTTTATTAGGTAGATATAGAAGAATCTACAACTTTAACCAATATTTTAACACTTTAGTAGCGATGCAATTGCATTAAGAAATTTTTGTCACTTGCATTAATAAATTGTTTCACTTTATTGGTGCTTTACAACTGGATCACTGCAAGAAGAAGAGAATGGGAGGGTGGGGTTGGGGGTCGGTGGGAGGTCGATGAGGGGACCGTCACTTGATAAAGCACATCAGTAGGTCAAAAGTTGTTAAATATTTTTGAAATATTAAATGTAAAATTTCTAGTTACGTGCATGAAACTAAAAGCACATCAATGGACAAAATGTTGTTAAATGTTTTATGAAATATTAAATATAATTAATTGTTACTGTTAGTGCATAAAACACTTGATTATCCACTTGAAGATAAAAGCTGTTTTATAGTAGCTTTCAAGCTGCAACTTCTGGAATCTGTACCTTCGTCAAACTATATCGTTTTCAATTTTGTTGAGGTGTGAGGTGTAGAAGAATCCAACAACTTGTAATCCAGATTTTAAAACTTGTGTGGCAATTCAGTTGCATCGGGAAGAGAGTTTGTTGGCGCTTTGTAAGTGCATCACTGCAAAAAGAGAGAATGACAGAGTTTTCTGGGTGTTTTGCAAGTTCATCAGCCCAATCATGTAACCCTTAAATTCACCTGGTTAGATATGAGAGTTGGGCAGGTTGGATTGGTGTTGACCTCAGATTTAGTTGCACTATGAAAGTTATGTCCATTCTATATTCAGTTATTGATGTCCTTGTGACTATTATTTTTATTTTCCATAGGCCATTATAGTTTTTTGCATGCAAACTTAGTGTAATTTATATTTATATATCTTCAGCTATACTGATTCCCATATACCTCTTGCATTTGTGGTAGATTAGGTTTACTTACTTCATTGAAACTTGGAACGAGAAGGGAATTAGGAGAATTCAGGATATTGTCCTTATTGAACTTTTGTTGTATTGTTTATTTTAATAATTTGCGTATTCATATTTCTAAGTGGTTCCTGGTACAAATACTATGGCTGAGTGTTCCACTTTGGTTCTGTGTATTACCCAGTACAAGGTATGTGAGAGAGTAATAAGGTGGCTGGATGGGTCATGCGTTATAGAAGCAATATTTATCTTCTCTTAGTTGTTGAATATTTTTTTTCATTGTGCCAACACTATGTTTTATTGAATACCAATCTTTCTAATGCTTGGACTGGTAGCTATTCTACTGGAACCATTTATATTACTTTTTTGCCTCAATGTTCTTGAGTGACCCATTGGGTAGATTAAGAAACACCACTAAGTCAGCATTGAAAACACTGATGATAAAATTGATTCTTTGTAGGCATTTGTTTTGTCTTCTAGTTTTCTCTCAATTATATTCACATTCTGTTCCGAAAACTGCTGCCAGCGTCATTCTTTCTTTTAGGCATTTATCCATATACCCAGTGGGTAAACTCAAAAGCATGCACAAAAAATATAGTTGTAAGATTTATGTGCATCTCTTCTAGATCTAGAAAGGGAGCGAGATGAGTAATGATTGCACATAGGAAATGTTTCTAACCTGTATTTCTTGTTTATTCTCTTTTTTACAACTTTTTGTGGATTGTATATTAGGCATCATCTTATCTTTACTCTCATGAATGGGAGGAAAAAAGGCTTATTTATTGAACCATATTCAAAGTGATTTGTTTGATCTTGTTTTCTTTATTGATGATACGATTCATTGTTCAAGTTCACATCTGTTTAATGGTTATTTTATATTAATTATTAGGTGGCATCGTAAGGGTTCCAGAAGGGAGAGATTGTTAAGCAAATTTGTAGAAAATGAATGTGAAAAGATAGACAGACTTATGGAACTCTATATGAGGTAAGTTTGATAAATTTGTCTTTCATCGCTTTCGGAACTTCTTCAGGGAAGCTTTGTGCTTGAATTTCACCATTGCTAAAATCCATTGGTTCCTCTCTCGGTCCTTCACTTATCAGCTGCCATAATTTGCAGATATTCCAACCGGGTTAAAGCTGAGAGTGAACGACTAGATAGACTTGAATTAGATGATTTAGAGGTATGTTGCTTCTCTATATTATGTTTGTAAAAGGTGGTTTACTTGAAGAATAAAGCTTGATGTCAGTTCATGTTTCTATTTTCTGCAGATGGATGAGGATGAGCGTTATAACCGAAAACTTGAAGCTGGGCTATACACTTTACAAGTAAGAACATTTATTATGTGATGGCTTTTACTATTATTTCACTTGCTGAGGTCTAGCATTATTGTGCATTTGTATATTCTAATTATCACTAATCAAAGCTCCCACTTCATGATTTTCCAGTTGATCTCTGTCATTCTGGGACATTTATGGTCTTCAGAGTAAGTCTATCATCTAGTTTGGGTTGCATCTATGAAGAATATTTTATGTAGGAGTCGATTGGACTAGTCCTGGTTTTACTGTAGGCTGTTGCTGCATGCAGGCATCCACGGATGACAGCAAGAATAGAATTACTGCTCAGGCAACAGAAACTGACAAAGAAGCATGTTCAGGATATACTCCAGGTAATTACGATTATATTACTTGGATGAGAGCAAGAAACTGACATCTGGACTTGGAAGTCTTCAATGCTTTGTTATAGCATGAAACTAATAATTAGACACTCGGTGGGTGTTGACTAAATAAACTCTACTAGGCCAGCTTATATATTTTATGAGCTAAAATAACTATGATGGGTACTTGAAGCTTAAAAACTGGGGTTGACAAAGTCTCTTGTTTAGTTTCTGATAGGGGAAAAGTAAAATATCACATTTTAGCACCACCTCTTGTGCATATATCTTTATTAGTTAGAGTAAGATCATTATTATCAAATAGATAATTATGCAGTCTTCTTGTTCCTTCTCATCTTTTCTCTTCAAAGTGCATGTTACTTGGAATGCTCGTGATATTACTGTTGGCTTTTCCTCCTCCATTAGACTAATGACTCCATTGTATTCTAGGAATATCATGATAATATTGGAGACGTGGATGGTCCTGAGGAGAAGGAACGAGCACAAGCGAAAATCCAGAAATTCATTGATGCATTTGAGTTTCATCAATTTTTACTTATTGCATGCAATGACGATTGCCGCCAACGCAGGGACTCGAGATTGAACGCCATTGCTGCTGTCCCCATGAAGAGAATTCTGGATGAATCCTGTTCTGTAATTTAGCATCTCATCATCTATTTTCAAGTCGAAGGGCAAGACCCTCTGTGGCTGACAGGAGAAATGTATTCTGATATGTGGTATACTGTTATTGCAGCAATTCATCTCTCATATGTTGGATTTTGTGGCTGCTATTTGCATGAATGTGGAGTATAATCTTTTGTTTCAAAAATTCTGATATCTGGGCTTTGTTTGGATTCATGGAAGTGGGAGCAAAATGGGAGGTGAGGGAATTCATTTTCACTTATCTTGTTTTTTGAACTAAAAATAGGAAATGAGAAATTAGACAGCCTTTTTTCCTTCTCTTTCTTTTCCTTTCACATCTATTTTTTACACTATTATTTTCTAACTTTTAGGTAGCTTTGTGGTCATGTAAATTTCATTTGTAATAAGTTATAATTTAAAATATTAAAGTTTAGTGTCATGTAAATTTCACTTGCAGCTCAGTTATAATTTAAAAATGTCACTTTAGAAATAATATTTTATGTAATATTATTTTGTGATCAATTTTGTAATTAATTTTTTCAGTTTCATTTTAACATTACTATCTAAATATTGAAAAATATAACATATTTTTTCACTTTCACTCTCACGTCACTACCAAATTTCAAAAAATCTATTTTTCACAAATTTTAAATTCTCACTAAACTAAAAACTCTCACTTTTCACTTCCTAATTTCCTCCCACTTTTATAAATGCATCTAACATAATACTCAGGTAGAATTCTGAGTTGCAAATTGTCTTGCATGACGGTTCATGAGGCCACAAGTCTTTGTTCAAGTTTATGGGTCCAAGGGTGGAAACTTCGTCAGAGCTTGTCGAAAAGCAGAAGATGAATCACTCAGTGCATGATAATTTGTTAATAGTCGATTTGCTTTCATCTAGATTTATCAGTTTGCTTCTATTTCGTTTAAATTTGTTTCTACTCTTTTTGAATGCAGAAATAGGTCTTCAAAAGTGAACATATGCTATACAGTGCACTCGTATCAAAATAAACATCAACGAATTATAATCTTGTGTTCATGTGTCCCAAACTCTCGAGTCTTTGTTATCATCTTCAACAATAAAGAGTATAACGACATTTTCTGCAATTTACAAATGCCATTCAATCTAATGATGACAAAGATGAATTGATGATATCGTACGTAAAAAAAACCATGAGGAAGATAAGGTGAGAGTGAAAATGGTGTCAACACAGTATCTTTCATTGATAACTTTTACCCCAGTAATTGTCCATTCAGAGGAGCACTAACAAATATGCAGCATTTCCAATAATTTACAAAAGATCAGCAAAGCTGACAAGAGACCATTGTGTAGTAGAGGCCACGCGTCACGCGTGTCCTATAATTTACAGAAGATTAACAAAGCTGAGAACAAGCCTCTCTCTCTCTCTCATATCAAGTCCCTAACCTCTCGCACCTTAAGGATATGATGCTTAAGTTGCTGCTCTAGGATGTTCAGGCAGGGATCAGGGAGAAAGTAGAAGTCCTTGAGTTTACTGCTACAGAATGCTCACACGAAGAGTTTAGATAGTTGTTGATCGCCGAGTCGGTCCGTCAGGGTCCCCAGGTGTGTGAGGCCTGGTTTTAAGTAGCAAATGTCGGCATTGAGAGAGTGAGTGAGAGCATGCCTTGAGGCATGAGCATGTAGGAAGAGTGTTTGCACTAGGGGGCTGTTTGTTTCGCGTAAAAGGTCGTAATTCGTAAATGGCTTACAACCCAGTTACAACTATGGCGTTTGTTTGGACCGTAATTCGTAAAAGACTTACGCAACTCAACTGTCACTCACTTGCAAGCCAATTACCACTCACTTACAGCCCAGTTACAATTAATTTTGTGGTCATGCAAATTTGTATTATTTTTTTATATTAATATTAAATTTTTTTAATATTTAGCATTTTTAATATTTCTTTACAATATTAAAACTTTTTAAATCACCAAATGGTTAATTGTGTGGTCAACTTTTTCACTTACGACTTACACATAACGACAACCAAACACCGTAAAATATAATACACTTTCTCACTTATTAACTTTATATTACCAACCAAACACCGTAAAACTTACATGCATGTAATTCATTTACAACTGTAAAAGACTTTACCAATTACGACTTACGAATTACGACCAATTACGACAACCAAACAGGCCCTAGATGTAGGAGTGTCGTGTTTGTTATTTGGGTGGGTGTGTTTGGATTTCAATAAGAGTGAGGGTTTCATGGAGGAGGAGTTTGTGGGAGTGTTATTTCCACCACTCTTGTATTCCTCATTAGTTTTTTTATAAATTTATTAGGGCTAAGGCCCCACTTCCTTCAAAGCTTGCGACTAGCAAGAGCATTGTCGTGGACTTTTAAGGGGTTCGGTTCATGTGTGTGAGCCACACACATACAATAAGTGAGCCAATCACGCATTGACACGTGTATTGATTATCTTATAATCTATAATATGTGTAGCCTCACACACATATTATAAGAGATTATAAGAAGTCCAATACACGTGTCAATGCGTGATTGACCCTCTTATTGTATGTGTGTGACTCACACACGTGAACCGAATCCGAGTTTTAAGTGACTGCTCCAAACTTCAGCCACAAACAGTGAGCGAGACAGCCCAGACTCCATTGCCCGATGCCGAAGAAGCCAAAGCAAGGAGCTTAAGAAGAAAAAAAGGAGATGAGGAAGGAGGAGGAAAAAACAACACAACTCTTTCTTTCCTGCTGCTGTGAAACAGAAGAGAGGGGAGCAGTGGGGCTTTCCATCTGCAGCTCAACTTGCAAAAAATTGACCAGCTTATAATCGCTTAGCTCAAACTGCTGGCTTTTCTATAAATAAGTAGCAAGAAGAGGACCAGTAGCGTCACCCACTTCTACAAGCCAAGGCTAGAGGCTTGTTGAGTCTAGCGGGAGATCAAACTACCATCAAAGGAGACCCTTTTGATCGGAGAAATCTAAACACAAATGCACAAACAATCAACAAATCGGAAAGAAGAAAAGATCTAATGAGATTAGACAATTTGCCTATGTCTCCGGAGTAGAAGAGAGAAGATCTTATTCAATTAACTAAAGTTACAAAAAGGGACACAACGTTTTCTTGTAAAACTAGAGTTAAAAAACCTTTTGAGAGAGAGAGAGAGAGAGAGAGAGAGAGAGAGAGAGTTAAACAAAGTAAATCAACCGAATTCGAGTTCACAACAGAAACCAACTTGACCTCCAATTCGCTCAGAACTCCGAAGACATCTAGGACTCTGAAGACCCGTGCTGCTATACACTCCAGACTAGAACTCCAAAGTAATACTCTGGACTAGATCTCCGAACTTCTTCCAGGATTGTACTGCTGTCACTTCGAATCCACTCTCAATCTCTGAGTTTCATACTCCGCTCCATTCAATTTTGTTCGAGAACTTTGTCCCCGAAAACCTCCGGGAGGGGGCTTCCCGCCCTCTTTCAACCCAACAATCTGACCGCACTGGTCGATCCTATGTTAACAGGTACTATTTTTTAGTTAAATAATTAGTCCTGCGTGTCCATGATTTTGAAAGAAAAATCTTTGAACAAATGACTTTTAATGTAAACCAACAATAATTGTTAAATCATTTGATTAGCCTCCCAAAGCATATGATCGTAAACTCATCAAAAAATTTGGCCTGCCCCTTCCAAGAGAGTCTCAGCCATATCAAAGTTTGAACAATTATCTTCTAAAAATCAAAATCAAAGCTATTTTGTAAGCAAGTTGTATTTAATTTGCCTTTCTTCTTTCCATTATAACAATACATCTCAACTACACTCACTAAAGGAATTATTTCAGGTGGCAACTGGGAATATGCTACCTTTTGATACATACAGTACAGAAAATGTTTGCACCGGCCCCATAATATTTATATTGTTTTGATGTCTATGTTTCTATTCTTGTCATCAGCTGAGAGAGGAAGAAGGAAGAAATCGTGCTCAGATCCGAGCTCAGTCATTTGGTTTGCCGATAAAGAGGAGGGGAAGAGCACGGATTTGATCCGAGCTGGCGCTGACATAGACAGGCTCGAGGATCAACGCTTCCTCTCTTCCTCTTTTCTTTTGCTCAATTTCAGCAGCGAGAAGAAGCCGCTCGGGGGTCCAGGTAAATTTTTTTTTTAAATTCCTTGTCTCATTCTCTCTCTTCTTCCTCCTCCTCTTCCCCTCTTCCTTCTTTCCATCAAATAACCCATCACCGAAGAGGGAAAGAGCTCTTCCCCTCTTCATTTTTTCTTCATCCCCTCTCTTCCAAAATCTTTCCCTCTTCATTTTTTCTTCATCCCCTCTCTTCCAAAAAAACAAACAGCCCCACCCCAATAAAAAAAGAAAAAGTTCGTTAGTCACCTACTTTGCCTCACAATTAGAAAAAAAAAACTCAGCTTCATATTTTTTCCCCGCTACATCCTCATTCACGTCAGCATAAATTGATTCCTGCCAATTATCACTTCTTTATATATTTTCATTACTTCTTTTCCCTTCTCCATTGCCACCGACGTTGCTATCCCCTCAACCACAGCTCCAACACAGAGTAATTCGTGAGTCAACCTGCGCAGTCAGGTCGCCGTAGGGGTTGGAAGGAGGCGGGAAGCCCCCTACTGGGATCTCAGGGGGTGGAGTCCCTGAACCAAATTTTTTGGGATCAATTTTTTACATATCTCGTTTGTTCATATTTGTGATGAGTTTTATTTGTGTTTATAATCAATATTTTTTTAGATTTGAAAAGAGTCAGACAGAATTAGTTGTTAATGAACGGGAGGTCTGTTGATGATGACGGTATTGATATGAGGATTGCGACTCATGACCACAGTCCTTTGTGAGAACTACAACAATGACTGCAGTCCTTTAATAAAGACTTAAAAACAAGGTGTTTTTGTTCTTAATAAAGAGGATTGCGATCATGGTCGCAGTCCTAAAAATACTCATAAATATGTACTAATAAAGAGAACTGTGATCATTGTCGCAGTTTTCAGAAATAGAATATTTTATGAGAATTGCGATTATGGTCGCAGTCCTCAGAAATAGGGCATTTTTATGAGGGATGTGATCATGGTCGCAGTCCTAAGAAATAGGTACTAACAGTCTACATTTTCGAAACAGTTCGTTTTTTCAAAGCGATTACTGCGGGGTCATTTGCGTCCTTTTCCGCTGAGGAGTGCTCCTGCGTTTGACACGTGGACGCATTTGATTAGTTTAAAAAAGAAAGTGGCTGAAGCGAATAAAATTATGAAGCTGAATTTTTTTTTCTAATTACGATTTGATACAAGGACTATAGCGAAATCTCCCTCCGCTGCCCCCCCTAAAAAAAATCATTTTAAAAGCACTTAGTGAAAACTCTTTCTAGAAAACAGATTGATATATGCGGCTCAATCCACTTGTTCATTCCTTTATTTATTTATTTATTTTTGATTGTTTGCACCAAAGGCGCTCGGCATTCATTCCTTTATTATTCTAAATAAGGGTAACTTACATATGCATCCCGATATTGTTCTGTTTTTCAATTCCAAATCCTACTTTGGCTCGGAGTTGGGCCAGGCCGTGCTCAGGTGGGCTGCCACTAGTTTTGTTAAATCATTCCTTCATTATTGTAATGATTTAAGAAAACTAGTGGCAGCCCACCTGAGCACGGCCTGGCCCAACTCTGAACCAAAATTGGATTAGGAATTAAAAAAACAGATCAAAATCAGGATCTATATGTAAATTACCCTTATTTAGATTGCCTCTTCACCTCCTGCGTTCCCTCTCTTTTCTCCGCCGCTGCTCGCATTATCTTTTCTCCACTTCTAGGGTTTCTTCTGCTCTTTAACACAGGATGGCAGAGCAGGACGAAGAGAACGCTGCAGAGCTCAAGATCAGCGGAGGTCAGTTAGTTCACGCCAACTCCCCCATTTTGCTTCACAAATTTTGTTTTCTTTTTTTCTTTTTCTCCCAAAGATTTCGGCTTTAATAAGAAAAAAGTGGGTAATAGTTGTTTTTTGTCCCCCAACCCAGTTTATTTTGTCCTTCTTTCTGTTTAATAGAGTTTTTGAGGGCGAAGTGTTTGATGAATTGTGAGGTGGACTTGATTCTTGAAAGGAGATTGGAGAAGCTTGCGCAGATGCCTGAGGACCCAAACAACCAAATGTCTCAGTGAGTGGTTGAATATCTCTTTTTACTTATTTTTTGTTTCTCAATGCAACTCTTATGACTAGTTTGATTTTGGGGTTTGACTCTCTGTGGCCTTCAATTTTTAGGGTGTTTGAGAAGTCGCAGCAGTACGTTAAGCGCTTTAGTCGCTACAAGAACACTGATGCCGTGAGACAAGTTCGAGAGTATCCTTAACATAGTTAGCAGCATTTGTTACGGTGAAAAGGGAATGAGAAATATCAGTATCTACTATTTGTTCGGATCTATGCAAAACAATTTATCCAGAAAAATAGAAAATAATGGAAACAATAAAACATAGTCAGTGGATCGTGTTTAGAACGGTTCGCTTCTAAAAGAATAGATGTAACAAAAAGAAAAATGTATTTACGTGTCCAATTTTATATGTCAATCACTTAATTTATTTACGTATTACATATTCAACCAAAATATTCTACAATGTTTAAAATATTTAATGGTTTCATGTCCATATTTTGCTTATTTAGATTGCTTGAAAGATAAATTGGTTTAATAGCAAAAGCTATTAGTAAATGGCATCCAAGATTGGAAAAATGCAAAAGAGAATTATTTATTTGTTTTATAAAAAAGTAAAAATAGGTTAGAAAGACTGTGTCAATAATATTCCTTTTTTTTGTGTGCGCATTTCTCCCCTTTAAATAGAGTTTTCTATGTAGAGGCTTCAAAGTGCATATTTCTTTTGAAAAAACAGAATTCTAAAGTTGCATTTCTCTAACAATGATCCTATCATTAGAAACTTCAAGATAAATTATATATATATATATATATATATATATATATATATATATATATATATATATATATATATATATATATATATATATATATATATATATATATATATATATATTGTTCTTCTCTGGTCAAATTATGAAGTAATCATAGTACTTGGCGTCATTGCCTTTTGGAATTCAATGTTACCATCCCTTAATACACTTGTCAGAGTTCTAAGCAGGAACCAGTTGGCTGAGTTCGAGGTCTGGGTGTGGTGAATTGCTTATCAAACTTATAGCCAAGTTTATCGAGTAAAAGGACTTTTTAACATTTAATTTTGTTTGTGACTTGCAGCTCTGTGTACTTGGCAATCTTTGCCCTGAAACGGTTGAGGAAGCTATTGCCATGGTCCCATCTATTAAGGTAATATCATAATATATTTGTTTTTTTAATCTTGTTGTGAAAGTACATTTAGGTTTTTGCCTATTCTAACGACTGTAAGAGTAAGCAGAATTAATACACATTTCATATGTAGAATGTATATTATTGTTCCTGCACCGATGAGAGGAAGGTTGCGAAGTGTGAACTGTTAGATAGTGTGTGGACAATGTACATGAAGCAAACATGAGAATTTTTTTTTGAACATTAGTTTTTTCTGATTTAGTAGACATGGATATGCAGGGATCAGTACCCATTCTTCATCTAGAACTATGAATCACAGATTACCTCGAGAAAGACACTGTAGGAATTATCAAAGCCAACCTGCTCTGCTACATCTCAAAGGAATATCCAGTTTCTGAAACTATTTGCCTGTGCTGATTTTGTATATCTTTATGATATACTGACTTTAATATCATCAAAACCACCTGAGAATCTTATGGATCATAAGCTCTGAATCTTCAATTGTTTTACTTAGACAAATCATGATTACCTTAAATCTTATCTTAACAATAAATTCATCAGTAACAATCTTCTATGATATGTGTTGAGGTCTGGTTAAGATACATTATTTATCAACAAAGTTTTTGAGGATCTTTTGGGGAATATGAAGGTATTGAAACTTTTGGGAGATCAACCGCTTGAGTTAGAAGGTTGAAGAGGGTGAAATGTAGAAGGTATTGACTCTTTAGAAATTGGACGTAATCTTCATAGAGATGGTTTGTTATGGGGACAATGATGGTGCAGTGACTTCACAGAAGTTGGATAGAATTTTAAAGGGGAGCTGGACTTCGATAGAAAATCAGTAACTGCTGTGAGATCTTTGTCGCAATGATATGGATATGGGGCAAGGACATAATCTGGCATTGACAAGTGAATGGGGGTAATTCCCATAAACCTCAGAATACTGTAGGTGTGGAAATAAAATCAATAACTATTGGTGTGTAATTTTAGCATGCCATGTCCTAGTTTTCTAAGATTAGTATTTTGACATGTATGATGGGCATGAGCATACCTACTGGGTTATTAATTAGAAAAATGATCTCACTTAAAATCTCTGTGGTGCAATTCAGCTACATAAGTTTGACCTTTGGAATAAAATGCACTAATACAGGTTAATTAATACATATGTTTCTTAGTAAAACAATGATTAGTTAATTCCTTTTAATTAATGCATGTAGATTTTGGGCAATTCCATTCCCGGAGTTAAGCTTCACCATTATGTATGGAAAGGATGGCCTTAATTTATGGGCATATAATAGGGATGTAACAGGCCATATACGAAGCAGATATTGGGAGTGGTACTACCGTACTTGTATTTGTTTCCTTCTTACTATTACCAAACACTTATACATTATTGTCCAGATATTAAATTAAC
Source organism: Agave tequilana (assembly GCA_038442645.1). Lineage (NCBI taxonomy): Eukaryota > Viridiplantae > Streptophyta > Magnoliopsida > Asparagales > Asparagaceae > Agave > Agave tequilana. The sequence goes on from JAVJIF010030686.1 coordinate 225,512, forward strand.
TTATTTGGGCTCAAGATTGAATTGGATACTTAATCGGATATTATTTTTTATGACTGAAATTTTGAAGAAAAATTAAGTTCAATCTTCAAATTTAATGTATGTGACGGTAAAATTATTTTTGTGCATTTTTTAGCATTAATTATAGTTTCCATTAATTAAGGACACTATAGCTCAATTATATATATATATATATATATATATATATATATATATATATATATATATATATATATATATATATATAGAGAGAGAGAGAGAGAAAAATGTATATCAGCCCGCGGGCTGAGAGTACTCTCTCAGCCTGCGGTGACGTGGCTCAATTTGTCACCTCACTGACTTGCGACCCGCTTTTAGGTAGAAGTTAAATTACCAAATACCCCTTATGATAACTTTTCCTTATTGTTTATTATTATTTTTCCCCCCTTTTATTTTTGCCGCTCTTTTCAGATCAATTTTTCAGCCTGCGATAAAATTCTACTTTATAGTTTAATTTTTTTTGTATATAATGTAGTCAGAGTCTTTGGTCGCATTGTACATTTAAACTGCGACCTTAGTCAAAGTCTTTGGTCGCAGTGTACATGGTTAAATGCGACCAAGGTCGCAGTGTTGTTATTGATAAAGATGGCCAGGAACTGCAATCTAGGGTTGCATTATATGGACTGCGACTTTGGTCGCAGTACGTTAAGTAATTAATTTTTTTGTATATAATGTAGTCAGAGTCTTTGGTCGCATTGTACATTTAAACTGCGACCTTAGTCAAAGTCTTTTGGTCGCAGTGTACATGGTTAAATGTGACCAAGGTCGCAGTGTTGTTATTGATAAAGATGGCCAGCAACTGCAATCTAGGGTTGCATTACATGGACTGCGACTTTGGTCGCAGTACGTTAAGTAAGTGTTGTTTTATTAAGTGTTGTTTTTGGATTAAGTCATTTTTTGAATCTAAATGAAAAATGAAAAGTTGTCTGTTGTCTGATGCGACTTAGAGTCACTCCGTGAGACGCGACCTGTCATAAAGATTTTATGAGATCTTTTAACGTCAAGTCTACTTTGACGAACCCGCACCATTCGTTGTTTCCCGAAGCGGTTGTCCACGCGTCGGCTCTTCATTGGGTTTAGGCGTTAATGTCTTTTAATGCCAAACCGGCGCTGGCGGTTGGAGACCATTAATGCCGACGATTCTGATTAATGAACCATTAATTATGGTTATTATGGGCTGCCTATAAATAGGGCTCACCCTCTACCTTAACAGCCCATAATTAGACTGTTTTCTTTCGAGAGCAATTGCTCTGAGAATTTCTGCCTTCTTCAGAGTCTCTAACAGGGGCCTGCCTCCATGGATGAAGATGACCCTATGAACGAACTTGATCGATGTTCGTCTTCAAGGGAAGAAGTCATAGACCTCATCGTCCACAAGGGAAGAAGTCATGGTCCCTGACGAGGACTTAAGCCTCACCGAGATCTGCTCTGACTTGATGCACCAGTCAAGCTTGCTGATAATGGATGGTCAGAGTGGGTATGGCGGCGGGGGATGTGGTGGATATAATGGTGGGTAGCATACCTTGTAAGGTCTCACTCTCCCTCTCTTACCCCAGAAGTGACATCGAGGAAACTCCATGCTCACTGGATAACCTTCTGGTGAAGAGATGTTCATCAACGAAAGATCGTATCCCGGCACTTTGGAGGGTCAGTTGGAATCGGAGGATTCTGCTGCCACCAGACCTCAAGAAGAAGATTGCTCTTAGTCAACAAGGGCTCTTTTGATGTTTAGTCTTCTTTGTACTGCTATATTGTAACACTCAATCTTATTGTATAACAAAGCGTTTTGTATCATTTTCACATGCCTGAAGATAAATGTCTGGACATAAATAAAAGACCTCAATAACACCAATGCTCTTAGTCAACAAGGGATCTTTTTGATGTTTAGTCTTCTTTGTACTGCTATATTGTAACACTCAATTTTATTGTATAGAGATCGTTTTTGTATCATTTGCACATGCCTGGAGATAAATGCCTGGACATAAATAAAAAGCATATTTGTTTTTTTTAATAAACTACGAACTTGGTCGCAGCCATGCATTGCAAACTAAACAACTATGACCATAGATGACACTGCGACCAAGGTCGCATAAGATACATTGCAAACAGTAAATACTGCGACCAGGGTCGACACTGTGACCAAAGACTGCGACTAAGCAACTGCTGCGGTGACGTGTCACCTCGTCGCAGTGTTGTTGTTTATCTCGTCGCAGTGTTGTTGTTGATTAAGACTAAAGACCAGCAATAGCGACCAAGATTGCGGATTATTTTTTTAAGACTGCGGCCATCAACTGCGACCAATGTCGCAGTGTTGTTGTTGATTATTTATAAAGACCACCAACTGCGACCAAGGTCGCAGTGATGTTGATTAAGAGTAAAGACCAGCAACTGCGACCAAGGTCGCTGTGTATTTTATTAAGACTAAACACCAACAACTGCGATCAAGGTCGCAGTTTATTTTATTAAGACTACGGTCGTTTATTTTATTAAGACTACGGTCAGAAACTGCGACCAAGGTAGCAGTGTTGTTGTTGATTAAGACTAAAGTCCAGCAACTGCGACCAAGGTCGCAGTGTATTTATTAAGTCTGCGTCCAGCAACTGCAACAATGTCGCAACCTTTCATTTTAAAAATTTATAAGGGTGAAGTAATATAATCATTAACTGCGTCCATGGTCGCAGTATATTCGTTTAGCGTAAAATTTTTAAATGAAGGTTTGTAACAATTGTACAGCATTTTTCAACCAAGACATAGTAGTAAAAAATGTAATTCACACAATTAACTTTAGAAAACAGATTTATATATATTTAAAAAAAACAAAATACAATTTTTTAAACTTCTAATTCTCATCATCACCATCGTAATGAGAAAGAAGTTTGCGACTTTGGTCGCAGTACTGAAGGAGGTCGCATTGCTATACGATAGCATGTTTCCTCCGGTATTCTTTATTCTGTATTAAGTATGCGACCATGGAATATTTTTTACTTTTCAATGCTAGAAGTCGCCGTCGTCATATAAAAGGGGTATTTTTGTCAATTTGTTTCACGATTGTTTAGGCGGGATTTTTTTGATTTTTTTGGCGCCCACACTCTGCTACCGATGTGTGGCATATATTCAGCTACGTCCCGCAGGCTGAGAAACTCTCTCAGCCTGCAGGCTGAGGTACAGTAAGCCCATATATATATATATATATATATATATATATATATATATATATATATATATATATATATTACTATTAGGACTATCCGTTTCTTTGGCTTTAGAAAATTTGAACAAGGTGAAGTCTCTTTGCCGACTCAAGGGCAACATGTTTCTTAAGGAAGGTAGAATAAAGGGACTAGATGGTATACTTGTCATCAGAGATGCAAAGAGAACTTCTGTAATGGAGCATGCCAATTGTTTATTCTTTAACTGATACGGGTTTCTATTTTATCTATTCTCACTTATCTCAGCTCTTGAACTCTTTAAAATTCCCTTTTGAGTCCAAACACATCAAGGGAAAATCTTTCTTGGTTTTCTGAAAATTTCGAGGATCTTACTATATTTGAATGCAGTTCATATTTATGTCGCATGGACACGACAATGTTGAATGGACACACGTTAACACGTGGCAAATTCTTAAAAATGCACACGATACGTGTGTCCGACACATTTGGACACGACACAGCTCCATGATAGAAGTGTTTGTGCTACATATGTTTACATTTGGCTTGGTTCTGTTTGGATAAGCATGATGCCTTTGACTTTCTCCACTTAGAATTGATTTGGTTTTGTTGTTGTTGTTGTTGTTTTTTTTTTTTTTTTTTTGGGGTGGGGGGGGGGGGGGTGTGGGGGATCTAATGGGACATCTTAAGACAGTGAATGTTGATGCCTTTTTATTGTCAGTTATATGTGTATCGTTGGTATCATTGTGTGTTAAAGAAATAAACCTAAACTTTCTTGCTCCCACTGTAATTTTGATGCTTTTTCTAATCTTTTGATGTTATTGGTGATTCTTTGCTGACTTCAATTTCTTTTTCTTTTCTTTTTTGTAATTCATTCCTGATTTTAGGTTCTTAAGCTATTATTCCTTCTTTGCTATATTTTAAGCCAGTATTCCCTATCTACACCATATCATCATTAATGACCCTAACATTATCAGTCTGATTCATTGCGATCATTTTCATTCACTATTGTTACTTTTTTGTTGGATCCTTAAGCCATCATTCATTTTTGAAATATTTTTTATAATTCTTTTTTCCATGCACGCAGACCAAAGGACGGGCTCATGAGGATGATGCCATCGAGAAAATGCTGTATGATCTCTCGTTGATCAAGAAATTCGAGTAGAGCATGCAGAAAATGGCATAGAAATTTCTTTGAGTTTTCGTGCGTAGTTTTTGCGTAGTGACATTCCAGCTCTTCTACTAACTAGTACCGGACACCACTTGTAATGGATCTTTACTGTAACACTGCTGTTGGAAGCGTCAAAACACAAGCGTGTCAGCAGCAGAACCAGATATTGGATTGCTTCAGCAGAAAGTTTTTCATCCTTTTTTTATGGAGGCACACTATGATTCTGTTTATATGTTCTGCGCAAAGAAGCAGCCTTGAAAACAAAGATGTTGTCAAAATTTAGGTGATTGTGAGCAAAGTTGTCAGAATCACTGAATCTGGAATGAATATTGGAAGTTTTCAGGGATAGCTTTCAATTGGTTTGTGCTATTTTGTTAGAAAGTATCTGGATGTGCTTCTTCTTGCTCCAAATTCAATTGTGAAGGTTTTCTATGCTGGGATGTGTCCAAATTTATGTGCAGTGCATTAGAGGGCTGCTCCATTTGTAGCCATTGCATGGCTGTTCATCTAATTTACCCTTGGCTCCAACTAAATATAAAAAGACTGAATACGAAATAAAATTGCCTTTTGAAGTTGCCTCTTGTTGTATGCAGAATTGTTAAATTCTTTTGTTATATGGCTGTTCATCTAATTCAAATATTTTTGCTAGTCTTGGAAATTTTGAAGAAAGCTGAGATATTTATAGATATTTTTTGATCTATTTTCCTTGAGCTTGCAAACTAAGTGTTTTTGAACATTGTTTACAAACCATTCTTTATTGCATGACGGCTAGTGCCACAATAATGAAGTCTCTTACTGTTGTCCAACTAATCTAAAGTTTTATGCTAAAGGCCTGTTTGGCTACGGAAAGCAAAGTTCAGATAATGCTGGTATCAGAATTCAGACTAGAAAAGCATTTCTCCCCTCATGGTTTTTTTATTATTGTTAGGAGGAAAAATAGAGTGGAAATAGGTGAATTCACCTTCTTTTCATCACCGCCCATGTTTGGTTGGCAAGGAAAACAACAAGAAAAACCAACATGGGTCCCACAATCAAAGATATAATTGTCCCCCGTCAAAATATGATCATATCCATTACAAAAGTTGTATAGTTACCACCAATATAACAGAACAAAGGGAAAAATACTTTTTTGAGCTGAAAATTGATCAGCCAACAAATCAGAAGCCAATCAATAGCCCAGCAACCAAAAGAGTAGATAGCATCACCATGGTGCAGCTGGCCTGAGCGGCGGTCTCCAGGGAGAAGAGAGAGGGAGAGGGAGAGAAGAAGGGGAGGAGGAGAAAAAGAAAGGAAAAAGAAAAAGGAGAGAGAGAGAGAGAGAGAGAGAGAGAGAGAGAGAGAGAGGGAGTTAAAGAGAGATGGATTGAGGGTGATGGGCGCAGGTGGCCCTCGTGGGCGCACGCAGGAGAAGGGAAAACCAAGGGAAAAAAAATGAAAGAAAAGAAAAGAAAGAAAGAAAGGAAAGATTCCAAAATAAATTATATTATTTTAATATCGGGAAATATCGACCATTTCAGAAAATCCAAAAAAATACCATGAGGTAGAAAACATCACCCTGAGAAATAATATGAAATTGGTTTTTTGAAATAAAATTTCATTTTCAAGTTAAAAATTCTGAATCAACTAATGATACCAGCCAACACCAAATCCGGTCGTGTTTTGATAAATTCAGAAAAATCTCCAAAAATGCATTAAACTAGAAAATATGATTTTAAGAGATAACATGAAAGCGGCTTTTAGTAACTCAACTCTATTTATAAATTAAAAATTCTGAAATAGATCAGCGATACATGTCGACACCGATTTTGAAGATTTTGCAATTTAATTCCGAAAAATTTCAGAAATTCATGAAAAATTTAAAATATTAGAAACTGATGTTTGAAATTAAAATCAGTCAAATCTGACTGCCAAAAAGATCAAATCAAGCAATACATTAGGATCGGGTGCCTGCTTCAGTCTAGGGCTGACTCCGAGGCAACGAATCTGGATCCAATGAAAAATAATCGCATAAATAATTATAAAACAAAATTAAATACGGGAAGTAAATAAAAAAATATGATCAAAAAAATCTGAATACGTATCTAAGTACGTATTTCGGGAACGGGGTGTTACATTCTATCCACCTTATAAAAATTTCGTCCTCGAAATTTCGATAAGGGGAAAAAATGAACATAGGGAAGATAAGGACGGGGATTATACCCATTAAAATATGAATAACTAAGGGCAATGTTCACGATTCTACGATCGATAACTCTAGACCTAAACGTCTTCTCCACTTCTGCCGTATGAATATTCTGACAATACCATAATAATACTGACGGAATATCTGTTGATAAGAGAATACTACTAGAACTTCAGTAGACTGAGTCGCCTAAACAACATGAGATAAGCTGGCTTCGGAGCTGACCAAACTTTCTCTGCTTGAACTCTACTAGAATTGACAACGATTATTTCCTTGAAATGTCATGGCCCAAGAATACAGTACTTACACGTTCAGAACGCGTACTTACACTGTTGAGCGTGAAGCTGTTCCTGACGAAGAGTCTGCAATAAGATTATAGACGTTCTGCATGTTCTTTGTTACTCTGAAATTAGACTATAATACCATGTAAGTAAAGAAAGCCTGATAATTGATCGAAGATAATTAAAGAAAACCCAAAAATAACGAGTCTCGAATGTTGATGTTAATTACTTTAAAAGGTATAACTGAGAATTTATAATACTGTACTCTAGAGGATATTCTGACGGTAGATAAATATCTAGAGAATATCCAAGTCCTGCAAGGTTGGCCGAATAGATCGTAGGTAAATATTATAACAAGTTGGTGCAGATGGGATAGAAAACCCGGTTCACTAAGTTTATGCAAACATTAGGCAGGAGAAATCTGAGGAATGAGGTTAGGATGCTAAACTCTGACTGAACTAGCGACGAGTGACATCATGGGGTCATTGTATAACACAGCATCATGTGCTAAGCACTTGGGTGCGGCGAAGCTAACGCTCTACAAGGCTCGCACTTGGCAGAGCTCATGCGGCGAAGACATCACATAACACAACGTTAAATGCTAAGCGCCAGGGCGCAACAAAGCCCACATCTGGTTAATCTCGCATGGCTAGATCATGACTCTTACTTGGCGAGGCTAGTGGGGTCCGTGGCTCATCAAATCCATAAGACTGCTGGGCATTGTGACTCCGAAGGACATGATCAAAAATTTCGAAGAATCAAGATGAGTCATGAATGTCGTCTTCTGGATAATAATCTGACTGTAGATCAATTCTGAGAATTCCCGAGCTTCATAGCGTTGATCGAAGAGATCGTATAATAGCTTCGTCTTACCCTCTGCCTCTACATCTCCAGTCTATCCATATCTTAAATTGGTATAAAACTATGAAAATCAGAATAAGGAAAAATGGAAGAGATATGAAAATCAAAAGAAGGACGATCAGAAGAAATAGATAACTGCACTTGTAGTTGGATTGTATAATTAGGACTTATGCATACCAGTTGCAAATTTTATTACCATTAATTTGCCAAGTGGTTATACTGCGGATGCAAGAGCCTAGGCTCTGATACCATCCTATAACGCCCTGACCCCGCGGGTAGGGAGACATTACTGCAACGTATATATATACATTGGTCAAAAATACCCTCATATATATATATATATATATATATATATATATATATATATATATATATATATATATATATATACGCTAAGCATCAGTATAGATAAGAATCAGAGTATGAAAGTACGCGAGGCATTATACATTCCATCATATGAGTACAATTATAAAGTTATCACAAGATGTGACGAAATATTAAAGAATATTACATCACTGATAGGCGCAAATGCGAGAATACAAAGAGATATCAATTGTGAATAGTACAAATTATGCTCACGAATTACAAAAAGAAAACTCGGGAGACGGGCAGGGGGCCTGGAAGGATGGGGCTCTAGACGGTCTGCCAAAGATCCACACTTCCTCTGCGCATATCTGTTCAGCAACGAAAGAATTCACAAGTTTCAAACTCCGGGATCTGAACATGCTGGTCTAGGGGAGTTAAACTCCCCAACAAGTGGTGTGGTGAATGCCAAGTGACATACAGGGACAAGCACACGTGTATCGATAAATCTGAGTCAAGGAGCATGTATTGAAAACCGTGTCGGAGCATAGGCATACAAGAGCAGGTAAGAAGGTAGCAAGTAAAGTAAATACGATAAAACTAGTTTTATAAATTAAATTACCGATGTGTGAGATTAGTATTTCGAAGGAATAATCCAAACAAGAAAACTCTCATATATATATCATATATACATCACGTCACTGTATCCTAAGTTCATATAACCTGGGTTGACTACTAAACTAACATCATAAAACTGATAAAAAACCAATAATATCAATAGCACTGAATATAGGCAAAACCAGCTGTGCAAGCTCAGATTACGGCTTCATGAGACCAGTACGTCGAATGAATAATCCAAATAAGGAAACCCTCATCTACATACATTTATCCCATGTCACCGTAATCTGAGTGTATACAACCCGTAATGCAAAATAATACAACGAATAATTGATTAGCACTTTATTATTATACTCGTCCTACCCATATATCTAGGTATGTGCCCTAACGTCCCAACACACATACATCCATATATGAGTAACCTGAGGTTATTATTGGAAACTGATGATGAAACTAATGTGTTATGTTTACAACGGGTCCCGTACATACCCGAGATCACGACCCAGGATGTTCCGGTGCTGACCCAGAATCTGCCGCTAGGCAAACAGGAAGATGGGTCTTATTGTATGCCCAATCAGGAATGTAATAAGAGGTAGGGAGTCGGCGCTCCCCTCGGACACCTGGAGGCCCTCAGGTAGATCCGAAAGTTGGAGTTGCACAACATATCTAATACCACTGTAAACATATTCACCACTTGAAGTCCATCAGTTTTCTCTTACCCGATATAAGTTGTCCTTTTTATAGTTTATTAGATAATTATCAGTGTATGGGAATGAGCAGGAGCATGTCAGGAATGTCAGAAGTACAGGGGTATCAGGAGTACATATTGTACTTGTGTATATATATCAGGATATGTCAAGATATCAGGTCATCATTCCCATACTGTGATAACTATAAGTCAAGTATCAATCATGGCAGGTGATAAGTGATATCAAACAGGTGTCAAGTGATAACAAGTAGGAGTCAGGTGTCAAGTAATAGCATGTCAAGTGGTAAGCATAGTAGATATCAGTAAACAGAAAAACAATACCGATACAGAGATCGCTACAAATACAGGAAAATAGTACGATACAAGAGATCGGTACGAACACAAGAAAAACAGTACCGATACAGGGATCAGTACGAATATAGGAAAACAATACAGTTTAGAAACTAGAATAATTATAGATTTCAAATTCTTCACAACTATCAAGGAAAGAATAATGGTTGATTTATAAAGTAGACAAGTGGGCATGCAAGCAAGCATACATTCAAGCGAAACTAAACAAGTTGGAGCAAAGCTAATGTACAACATGTTGGCCCAAAGTTACAATCACCATGATTAGTGTATTTTGATGATTACAAAACATATTAGTTATTTGTACTAATAATATTTGTTGTTTAAGTGTGTTTCAGGCTTCTATTCATTCTAGAAGTCTTCTCTCACAAATACAAGGATTTGGACTCAAGTCAACTCCAATTGGGCTCAAGGAACAAGTGTTGAAGATCATATGAAGAAGCCTATTGAAGATCTTGAAGTCCTTAGAATCATTGTAAGAATAGAATGTTAAAGTTTGAGTCTTGGTTATTTGGCTCTAGGATACACACACACAAAAAATTTGGTTTTGATAAAATTTGGTCTTGTTTTCATTTTCAAAATTTGGTTTCATGCCTTAGTAGAGATTTACATGAACCTAAGTTTTATAAAATAAATATCTTGTCTAGATCATGTATACATACTCCTACTAACATGTTACTCTAGTTTGTTTAAACCTAAAACAATTTTTCAAATTTTTCCAAGTTCAAAATCCTGCAGTTTTTCCCATTTCAGGCTGACCGGCCGACCGGCCCGGTCGACCGGCGCCGCAGCCTGGACGTGCACGTCTGTGCACGTCCGTCGGTCGACCGCACCGGTCGACCGACCAAGAGCACACTGCTCTCTGGTTCTCTGAGTCGACCGGACCGGTCGACCGGAAGAAGAAAACTGTGTTTCCTCTTTTGGGACGGTCGACCGGACCGGTCGACCGAGAGCCAACGGCTCTTTGCAGCTGGGCTGGCGGTCGACCGGACCGGTCGACCGCCAGGCCTGCAACAATCCAACGGCTCTTTCCTCTTTGGGCTTTTCTGAAAATCTGTTTCTCTTTTCTGCTTTAACAGATTTTTAGAGAGTTGTTGGGGAGCTTTTGCAGGTCAAATTAGGTGTAAAGAAATTGTTTTTAACCTATTTTCAACCCTATAAATAGAGGAGAAGTCTCTCTTGCATATCACCAAAAAAAAATCCTCAAGTTTGTGTTGTTTTCAAAAGAGAAAAGAAAAGAGTTTAAAGCCTTCATTCAATTCTTTTAAAGTTTGTTTTTCAGTTGTGTTTGATTGTTTATATCACTCTACAACTGAAGTTTTCTCACCACACTTCATAGAGCCAAAAATCCTATACTCATTCTATAGTGAAGTTGTAATAGAAGTGAGAGTGTTTGTAAAAGAGTTTGAGAAAAAGTGTAGTGATCTTGTTGTGATCACTTTGTTCTTGTAATCCTTTCCTTGTGGAGCAACCTCTTCGGTAGAGGTCCTTTGTACTCGGTGGAGCTCGGTGCTGGGTCTTCGGTAGACCAAATTGTAAAGGCGTCCTCGGTGGATAGTGGAAACCCTTCACGGAGGTGAAGGCGGGGAGTAGAGCGGTGGCTCGAACCTCGAAACAAATATTTGTGTTTACGATTGCCTTTGCGTCCAATTCTTGTTTTAAATTCCTCTAACACTTTATTGTTCCTTATTACTTGCTTGTGATCTTGTATCTTCCTTGTGCTTTTAATTCAAGCTTGTAATTCTTGTGATATATTGTGTGCATCTCATTTCTCATCATCATACTTTGCCTTGATCGATTATATCTCAATACAACAAGGTTGCATTGCGCACCTCTAACCCATATCTAAGGGGAATTGGGAGGAAGGAGTTCAGAACCTCGCAAGGGGTATTCGGCTCTTAGTCTTATTTTGAGAGATCGTTGCATCATTCATCATACTTAGTTCAAAAAGATCATTAGATTAGCAATTACACCTATTCACCCCCCCTCTAGGTGTTTTTCAATTGGTATCAGAGCTTGGACTCTAGGATTTGGTTTAACAACCTTAGAGAAGATCCTAATTTGCTAATCATTTCATTCATATTCATATAGTAAAAATGGCCGATGGAATTAAGACCCCTCCTAAGTTTGATGGACTTAACTTTCCCATATGGAAAGTTAAGATGACCGTGTTTTTGCAATCTCTAGGTAGCCGAGTTGCAAAAGCCGTGACTAAGTCCTTTAGTGTACCCCCCGGTGACGAATCCACTTGGTCCGAAATAGAGACTAAGGAATTCGATGCCAATGCCAAAGCTCACTATGCACTTCTACAAGCCCTTAATGATGATGACATTTCTAGGGTTATCCATTGCAAATCCGCATATGAGATTTGGTCACACTTGATAGTCACACATGAGGGGACCTCACAAGTAAAGAAGGCTAAGATTGACCTTCTTCGGTCCCAATATGAAACATTTAGCATGCAAGAAAATGAAACCATAGATGATATGGTTATAAGATTTACCAAGATTACTAATGGACTCTCTTCTTTAGGTGAAGATATCAACAATGATCAAAGAGTAAGGAAGATCATCCGAGCTCTTCCTACTTCATGGGAAGTTAAAGCAACAACCTTGAAGGAACTCAACGACAATGAAGAGATGGAGCTTATAGGTCTCATTGGGAGCCTCAAAACCCATGAGATGGAAAGGAAAGCAAGGGAGGATATGGCTCCTTCCAAAAAGAAGACTATCGCCTTCAAGAGTCAAGCTACACACTCCGATGAAGACGATGAAGAAGAAGATGATGAGGAGCTCTCACTCCTTGTTAAGAATGTCCGGAGGATGTACAATAAGGCGAAGTACCAAGGTAGAAGAAGATGGCAAGGAGGCAAAGAAGAAAGAAGGATCACTTGTTTCAATTGCCAAAAGCCCGGACACATTGTTGCGGAGTGTCCGGACAAAGCTAAGCCCTCCACATCAAAGAAGCCTTACAAGAAGAAGGCTATGAAGGCAACTTGGGATTCGGAGACCGAATCCGAGGAAGAAATAGACACCGCCAACATGTGCTTCATGGCTAATGAAGGCACAAGCAAGGTAACCTCTTCCCCTTCCCATGATAATGAGCTTTCTATGGATGAATTAGAAGAGCTTTTGTTGAGTTGTCACAAAATTATGATTTCTTAAAGAAAAATTTAAAAATGAAAAAGGAAAATGAATCTTTAAGTCATCAAGTTTTTACTCTTACAAAAGAAAAGGATGATTTGGTTTCCACCTTGGCCACTACTAAAAATGATTTTGAAAAATATAAGATTTCTTGCAAAGGTAAGGCCCCACTAATTGATTCTAATGAAGTTTCTATGCTTAAGGAAAGATTAGACTCATTAAGTGTTGTTTTGAAAAATTGTGAGTTTAACAAGAAGAAAATTGAGGCTATGTTTCCTAAGAAACAAGCCCCAAAGAAAATGCTCATGCTCATGTTCATATTCATGCTACACAACCTAAACAACATGACAAAACCCAAAACATGCTCACACTACACGTATACATCATGCATTCATGTATGGTAGAGTGTTCTCATGTTCACATTGTGGGCGGAAAGGACACTTAGCCAATTTTTGCTATGATAGACTAAATGCATCACATCATAATATTTGGGTTCGAGGCACTAACTTTAAAGGACCCAAGAAAGTTTGGGTACCAAAATCAACAATTATGTTAAATGATATAGGTACTTTCCAAAGCCCAACGACGTAGAGGATTGTGGTATCTTGATAGCGCTTGCTCAAGGCACATGACTTGGGACATCAACAACTTTGCAACCCCATCAAGATATCATGAAGGTGGCACCGTCACCTTCGGAGATGACGCCAAGGGTAAAATCATCGGTATTGGTAATGTAAAACTTGGCACCTCTCCTTTAATTGAAAATGTAGTTTTAGTTGATGGCCTCAAGCATAATCTCTTGAGTGTTAGTCAACTTTGTGATAAAGGTTTTGATGTTGTTTTTGATAATGTTGCTTGTAAAGTAATTGATAGAACTTCTAATGTTTGTGTATTTTTCGGTTTTCGAGAAAGTAATGTTTATATGATTGATATGTTAAATATGTCTTGTAATATTACTTGTTTGAAAGCCCTCGATGATGACTCTTGGTTGTGGCATAGGAGATTAGGCCATATTTCTTTTGATCACATTTCTAGGTTAAACACAAAGGAAATGGTGAAAGGTATTCCTTGCTTGAATTTTGAAAAGGACCGAGTTTGTGACGCATGTCAATTTGGGAAACAAACTAAGTCTTCTTTCAAGTTAATTAAGGATATCATGACATCACGTCCTTTGGAGTTAATCCATATGGATCTTTTTGGCCCTACACAAACCAAAAGTCTAAGTGGGAATAGATTTGCTTATGTTTTGGTTGATGACTTTTCAAGGTTTACTTGGGTTTTCTTTCTTGAATACAAAAACCAAGCATTTTCGTATTTCCAAACTTTTAAGAAAAGAGTTGAAAAAGAAAAAGATGTTTCGATTTTGAGAATAAGAAGTGATAGAGGAGGTGAATTCATTAACAACCCTTTACCATTTTTTGTGATGAACATGGAATAAAGCATGAACTATCTTATCCTAGAACTCCACAACAAAATGGAGTAGTTGAACGGAAAAATAGAACATTACAAGAGATGGCTAGGACAATGCTAAGTGAATATGGTCTACCACATTATTTGTGGGCCGAGGCCGTTAATACATCATGCTATATATCAAATCGTGTTTTCTTATGTAAAAATACTACTAAAACTTCTTTTGAAATGTACTTTTCTAGAAAACCAAATGTTTCTTATTTCAAAGTTTTTGGATGCAAATGTTTTGTTTTAAATACAAAAGATAATTTAGGAAAGTTTGATGCTAGATCTTATGAGGCTATTTTTGTAGGTTACTCAAATACTAGTAAGGCTTATAGAGTTTTCATTAGATCATCATTGACTATTGAAGAGTCTATTCATGTTAAGTTTGAGGAATCTAACAAGTTTGTTAAGAATGTTGTAGAAATAGATGCATTGGATGAAGGTTTGGAGAAAGTGACCTTGGAGAATGCTTCTACTATGGGAGACAAACCAAAGGATGATGAAGGAAGCGAAGCTAAGGTGGAAGAGGCACAAGGAAATGAAAATCAAACACATGAGGTGGAGCCTACTCAACCGCTACCAAAGGATTGGAGTACAATCCACATCATCCCAAGGACCTCGTCATAGGTGAAGTATCAAAAGGGGTAACTACTCGCTCTAGACTTCATGACTATTGTGGTAACTATGCATTCATTTCTCATATTGAACCCAAAAATGTCCTCGAAGCCGAGGCCGATTCATATTGGTTGCTAGCCATGCAAGAGGAGCTCAATCAATTTGAGCGCAACTAAGTTTGGCACCTTATTCCTAGGCCCCACGATAGACCAACAATTGGTACTAAGTGGATCTTTAAGAACAAGTTGGATGAATCGGGTAATGTAGTTAGAAACAAGGTTAGGTTAGTTGCCCAAGGTTACACTCAAATCGAAGGGATCGATTTTGAAGAAACCTTTGCACCCGTAGCACGGCTTGAAGCCATACGGATGACACTAGCATTTGCCTCATATAAAGATTTCAAATTATTTCAAATGGATGTTAAAAGTGCTTTTCTAAATGGATTTATTGAAGAGGAGGTGTATGTTGAACAACCCCCCGGGTTTGTTGATCCTACACATCCGGATTTTGTTTTTAAATTAGATAAAGCTCTTTATGGTTTAAAACAAGCCCCTAGGGCTTGGTATGAAAGATTTTCTTCATTTTTGATTTCAAATGGTTTTAAGAAAGGTAAAATTGACACAACTTTGTTTACAAAACATGTAGAAAAGGATATTCTTATTGTGCAAATTTATGTGGATGATATTATTTTTGGTTCTACTAATGAATCTCTTTGCCAAGTTTTTGAATCATGCATGAAGGATGAATTTGAAATGTCTATGATGGGGGAGCTCAACTATTTCCTTGGACTCCAAATCAAGCAAAGGAAGGATGGGATCTTCATCAATCAAGCCAAGTACACAAAGGAACTAATCAAAAGGTTTGGGCTTGAAGGATCGAAAGTAAGCAAAACTCCCATGGCAACAACTACAAAACTTGACAAGGATGAACAAGGTAAAAGTGTAGACATTAAATTATATCGTAGCATGATTGGTAGTTTGCTTTATTTGACGGCTAGTAGGCCGGATATTATGTTTTCCGTTTGTCTTTGTGCACGTTTTCAATCTTGTCCTAAAGAATCTCACATAATTGCGGTTAAACGCATAATTAGATACCTTAAGGGCACCATTGAAATGGGTTTGTGGTATCTGAAAACCGGCCAATTTTCAATGACTAGTTTTTCGGATGCCGACTATGCGGGTTGTAGGGTAGATAGGAAGAGCACAAGTGGAACATGTCAATTCTTGGGTAATTGTCTTGTATCTTGGTCTTTCAAAAAGCAAAATTCGGTAGCCCTTTCAACCGTCGAGGCGGAGTATGTTGCAGCCGGAGCTTGTTGTGCACAAGTTCTTTGGATGAAACATACTCTCCTCGACTATGATTTACACTTTGATCATGTTAAAATATTTTGTGATAATACTAGTACTATTCACATGACAAAGAATGCAAATCAACATAGTAAAACTAAACACATTGACATTAGGTATCACTTTCTTAGAGATCATTATGAGAAAGGTGATATTGATATTGATTATGTTTCTACCGATTTTCAACTTGCCGATATTTTTACTAAACCTCTAGATTATGCTAGATTTTCATTTATTTGTGGTGAGTTGAATGTTTGCATGATAGATTCTTAAAAATATTTCTATTTTGTTTTGATTTTAACCCTTTTTGATGTATGACAAAAAGGGGGAGAAAAATATATAAGTTTAAGTGTTTATTGAAAAAGAAATAAGTTTGCTTATAGTTGAGTTTAGTTTATTTACTATAAGTTTAAAGAGAAAAAGTATAAGATTAAGTTTGATTTCAATTGGTATTTAAGTTTTTGACAAAAATATTGGGTTTTCAATGCTTCATGTATCTCACTAATAGTTATTTTTTTTACATAGCATTGTTTGAGGGGGAGCTTTCCAAGCTCTTCTTCCTTAATTGTTTAAATAACTTATATGTTTTGTCATCATCAAAAAGGGGGAGATTGTTTGCCCAAGGTTACAATCACCCATGATTAGTGTATTTTGATGATTACAAAACATATTAGTTATTTGTACTAATAATATTTATTGTTTAAGTGTGTTTCAGGCTTCTATTCATTCTAGAAGTCTTCTCTCACAAATACAAGGATTTGGACTCAAGTCAACTCCAATTGGGCTTAAGGAACAAGTGTTGAAGATCATATGAAGAAGCCTATTGAAGATCTTGAAGTCCTTAGAATCATTGTAAGAATAGAATGTTAAAGTTTGAGTCTTGGTTATTTGGCTCTAGTATACACACACACACACAAAATTTGGTTTTGATAAAATTTGGTCTTGTTTTCATTTTCAAAATTTGGTTTCATGCCTTAGTAGAGATTTACATGAACCTAAGTTTTATAAAATAAATATCTTGTCTAGATCATGTATACATACTCCTACTAACATGTTACTCTAGTTTGTTTAAACCTAAAACAATTTTTCAAATTTTTCCAAGTTCAAAATCCTGCAGTTTTTCCCATTTCAGGCTGACCGGCCGATCGGCCCGATCGACCGGCGCCGCAGCCTGGACGTGCACGTCTGTGCACGTCCGTCGGTCGACCGCACCGGTCGACCGACCAAGAGCACACTGCTCTCTGGTTCTCTGAGTCGACCGGACCGGTCGACCGGAAGAAGAAAACTGTGTTTCCTCTTTTGGGACGGTCGACCGGACCGGTCGACCGAGAGCCAACGGCTCTTTGCAGCTGGGCTGGCGGTCGACCGGACCAGTCGACCGCCAGGCCTGCAACAATCCAACGGCTCTTTCCTCTTTGGGCTTTTCTGAAAATCTGTTTCTCTTTTCTGCTTTAACAGATTTTTAGAGAGTTGTTGGGGAGCTTTTGCAGGTCAAATTAGGTGTAAAGAAATTATTTTTAACCTATTTTCAACCCTATAAATAGAGGAGAAGTCTCTCTTGCATATCACCAAGAAAAATCCTCAAGTTTGTGTTGTTTTCAAAAGAGAAAAGAAAAGAGTTTAAAGCCTTCATTCCAATTCTTTTAAAGTTTGTTTTTCAGTTGTGTTTGATTGTTTATATCACTCTACAACTGAAGTTTTCTCACCACACTTCATAGAGCCAAAAATCCTATACTCATTCTATAGTGAAGTTGTAATAGAAGTGAGAGTGTTTGTAAAAGAGTTTAAGAAAAAGTGTAGTGATCTTGTTGTGATCACTTTGTTCTTGTAATCCTTTCCTTGTGGAGCAACCTCTTCGGTAGAGGTCCTTTGTACTCGGTGGAGCTCGGTGCTCGGTCTTCGGTAGACCAAATTGTAAAGGCGTCCTCGGTGGATAGTGGAAACCCTTCACGGAGGTGAAGGCGGGGAGTAGAGCGGCGGCTCGAACCTCGAAACAAATATTTGTGTTTGCGATTGCCTTTGCGTCCAATTCTTGTTTAAATTCCTCTAACACTTTATTGCTCCTTATTACTTGCTTGTGATCTTGTATCTTCCTTGTGCTTTTAATTCAAGCTTGTAATTCTTGTGATATATTGTGTGCATCTCATTTCTCATCATCATACTTTGCCTTGATCGATCATATCTCAATACAACAAGGTTGCATTGCGCACCTCTAACCCATATCTAAGGGGAATTGGGAGGAAGGAGTTCAGAACCTCGCAAGGGGTATTCGGCTCTTAGTCTTATTTTTGAGAGATCGTTGCATCATTCATCATACTTAATTCAAAAAGATCATTAGATTAGCAATTACACCTATTCACCCCCCCTCTAGGTGTTTTTCACAACACTAGACGCCATCACGTTCGGCGTGGTTACCACTCGCTGCATAGCTAAACACATATGACGGAGCGTGTGTATGAACGCTGTTCTACCGCGTGTGGCGAAGCCACGCTCACGACATACAACGCTCGAACAGAGTTAGTGGTAAGAACTGAGTGCTAGATCCGCCTATCAGACGTAGCTAAAAAGACCTGACGGTCTGAACACACTCCCCTTTCGAGAAAGTGGGGTGAAATCCCAGAGGCTAATAGGCCTGAAGGCAGACTAGGTTCCTGCAGAGGTGTTAGTACCAAACACACATAGATAACAGGTGATAACTAATCTATCGGTAAAGTAGTGGAAGCCGGAGGCTGAGTAAGACAGGAATAAGGTCAGCGAGCAGACAAGCGAACAATCAAGCGAAGTTAGACAAACTAGAGCGTGCGTACATCGCTAGAGGCTATCACGCTCGATGTAGTTACCGCTCGTGACGATGTCACGATAACGTACAATTATCGTTCACGGCATAACTACACTCGAGCGGAATTAGCAGGAAAGTGCTGTGCGCTAGACTCGCCTATCAGGCAAAGCATGAGAGCTCAGAGGCTAAACACAGCCCAAAAGTTAGGTATAGAAAGCCCGGAAGGTGGGTATTGTAATACCCCGTTCCTGGAATACGTACTTAGTTGCGTATTCAGTTTTTCGATCGTATTTTTTTTCGATTTACTTCCTGTATTTGACCGATTTCAGTTTCAAATATTATTTTCCAATATTTTAGATTTTATATGATTTTCTGGAATTTTTCTGAATTAATTGAAAATCTTCAAAATCGGTGTCGACCAGTGTCGCTGAACGATTCCCAGATTTTTATCTTAGAAACAGTTAGGAAATTCTAGAAAGTCCTTTAGGCATTATTTCTTAGAATCGTATTCTTACCTAAATACTTTTTCTGGGAATTTTATGATTTTATGAAAATTCCACCGGAGTCGGTAGCTAACTGATTCTGGGATTTTAGTTTTAAAACTATAAATTATTTCTCCAAACGAATTTCACCATGAGTCTTAAAATATTATTATTGATTTTTGATATAATTTGCGAGTCGTTCCGAGATACTTGATTTCGGGACGATTTCGGTATTTTCCGAAATGTTTTCCGTATCCTCGACTTAAACCCGGGAATCTGTGTTCCCAATATATTCATTTTTCTAGTCAAAGAGAATATCTTCTCTTTATCAATTCTTTTCCTTTTTCCTTTTTCCTTATTTCTCTTCCTTCCTCCACAATCCACAAGAATTCCATTTTTCAAAATTCCAACAATTCCAAAATTCCATTTCTTCCTCACACTTCCACCAACTTCCTCATTAATGCCTCTCTTTTTCTCTCTCTTCCATGGCCGGCCAAGTGGCCAAAAGAGGGACACCTCACCTCCCCTATTTTGTAAAAAAACCCCTCTCTTCTACCTTATTTACAACTCCTTTACAAAATCTAAAACCTATATAAACATTCCCTTTACATTTCTTTTCCTTTTTCTTCATTTCACCAAAGATTTAGCCCTCACCACTTCCTCCTCCATCTCAAACTCCACCACCAACTCCAAAAGCTCACCTAAGTCTTCATCTCCTCTTCAAATACCACTACTTTTAGCTTGGAATCGTATCTCTCATCGTCGTTTATATCGCCAAGGATCAAGTTGGGGATATTGTCGACAACAACCTTTTCGCAACTCGTAAAGCTTCAAGTAGCCGTTCCTAGTGAGTATTTTTACTCACCAAGACTTGTTCAATTCCTAGTATACTGGTGGTTACAATTCATGTATGCTTATGCCTTCAAAATCATGTTTTTGGACCATCAAACACAACCATCAGAAAATCTGTTCTGTATTCTGTTTCCAGACGATTAGTCGACTTGACCTAGGTATTAGTCGACTAACCCATCTGTTTTGAAACGTAACCTTTTCTGGAACACAGTTTTAGTCGACTTAGACTATCTATTAGTCGACTAGAAATCTTTGTTAGTCGACTACACTTTCCACCCTAGTCGACTAACTTTTCCTGAATCAGAAACTCAACTCTCTGTATCACAGACTTAGTCGACTTAAGTATCTGTTGGTCGACTTATAATCATTGTTAGTCGACTAACCCTTCCACCTAGTCGACTAACTTTTCCTGAAACGGAATTCCAACTCTCTGGAACCCAGTTTTAGTCGACTAGTCCAGACTGTTAGTCGACTAGAGACCACTATTAGTCGACTAATCATTCCACCTAGTCGACTAATTTAGGCTGTTTATTATAGTTGATTTCCTTTCTGAATTTGGATCTTACCCTTGATACATGTGTGATATATTATTCTTGTTTATGCTTCATGACTGGTACCTCATGATCTATTACTTGATGGATGCTACTTCTTGCTACTTCATGACTTGTTGTTATATAGTCTTACTTCATAACTTGTTAAATAAGGAATATCTCCATTTCATCATGCCATCACTTAACACCAAGCATGATACACTTGACTTTTGTATAAAATGGACCAACTTACATGTGGGTCGGGGGAAACATGCGGATATCGATATGTGTTCGTGTTTACAGTGGTATTAGGTATATTGTACAATCATATTTCCGGTCTGACCTGTGGGCCTCCAGGGGACCGAGGGGAGTGCTTGCTCCCTCATTACTGGTACCATCATGATAAGGGCATACATAAGTCCCTCCTGTTAGCCTAGCGGCTGGTTTCCGTCATCAAGCAACGGAACAATCCTGGACCGTTGTCCCGGGCATGTACGGGACCCACTGTAAACATAGTTCGTTGATAATCCCGCTGGTTTCCAACAACAACCTTGCTTTACTAGGATATGGATCTATGTGCCCTGGGACGCTGGGTCACATAGCTAGATATCACAGTAAGACAAGTAATAATAATAATAAAGGACGTTAACTGTGGATCTATTGTATTCGGACTTTTACTCTTTATGCTTCCATTACTTGTTGATTTGTATTCATTATACTGTTCTAATTCTCATATCCTTGTCTCTTAGCCATTTGGCTGTAGCCTGTTCATTGTTGGGAGGTCCTGACTCCCTTGGATTTGTATGTTCAGGTTCCAAAGCTTGGATCGAAGTGGAGCCTTTCACAGAGGATCAAGCTTTTCTTAGTGAGCAGGCCGACTAGTTCCAGTCCTTTGTGCCAGATTTCTCTTTTTGACTCACGGGATCTTCATCCTACTCGTGAGCATTTTGTGTTCATATTGTATCTTTTACTTTTGGACTTGGTTGTGATAAAAGATACATGTAATGTGTAATATTTTATCATATCTTGTGATAACTTGTACTTGTACTTTTAAGTTGGCATATGTATGTATATCACGCTTTGTCGTGTACTCTGATCCTTGTTGTACTAGATGCTTAACGTATATACGTGGGAGCTTTTTCTGACCTACGTATATACGTCGCAGTGACGTCCCCGTATCCGTGGGATCGGGGCGTTACAGGTTGGTATCAGAGCCTAGGCTCTCACACCTATAGTACAATCAAGCAGCAAATTAATGAAATTTGCTAATGCCAACTACAATGTACAAAGTTATCGAGTCCTTCTTGATTCCTTCCCTTGTGTCCTAAACTCCTTCCATTTTTCCAATTCCAGTTATCTTATCCCAATTCGGTATGGAGAGAAGGACGGGTCGTAATAATTCTGGACAAGCATCGAATGGACCTGCGGGAGAGAATGTCGATATTCTGAGGGTTATTCAGACTATGATGGAGAATCAGCAACAACAGACGGAACTCCTTCGGCAAGAGTTAGCAGCTCCAAAGGAACAGAGGCCGGGAAATATTTCAGACTTCAGACGGCTGCAACCAGCCATATTCACGGGTGAAGAGAAACCCCTGGATGCTGAGCAATGGCTGACAGATACCTCTGACTTGTTGAATGCAGCTCGAGTTCCAAAGGAGAATCAGGTGGAGGTTGCTAAGATTCAATTGAAGGATATAGCCAGAACATGGTGGCTAGCTGAGGAGGCAAGATTGGAGAAGCCTGTCACCTGGGACACATTCTCCAAGAGTTTCTATAGCAGATTCTTCCCTGCCACTGCTCAGAAGGACATGGAAGAGCAGTTTATCCGGCTTCAACAAGGGAATAGGTCCGTGGACGAGTATGCCGCGGAATTTCTCAGACTTAGCCGCTTTGCTCCATACATGGTAACTGATGAGGAGAAGCGGGCAAGTAGATTTCAACAGGGCTTGCAGATGGACATCCAAGTCTTCTTAATGCCCCAGCAGCTGAAGACTTATTCAGAAGTTCTCACCATAGCTCGAGAAGTGGAGCGTGGGCTAGAGAAGAAGCAAGTGAACCAGATGAGGAACCAGGCCATGAAGAGGCCATTTCCACCAGTGAGGAGAGGAGGCCCATACAGAGCAGCAAAGGTTCAGACAATGAGGCAACCATTCCGACCAGCTCCTTACCAGACGGCCCAACCATTATCCTTCTGTAGCTATTGTCAGAAACCAGGTCACATTCGACAGAATTGCCGTAGGGCAAATGGATTATGCTTGGTATGTGGTTCCCGAGACCATTCCATAGAAGCCTGTCCACACAGAAGAATGGGGATAGCCGGCCAAGCTTTGCCAGCACTGCCGGGACCAAATGGACAGAGATCACTTCCAGGGCCACTTGGACAGAGGAATCTAGGACCGGTGATTAGGAGAGCTCTTCCCCCTCCTTCACAGCAAGCTATTCGCCCAGTCCAAAGAGGAGCTAGGACTGCTGCAGGGCGTGGAAGGGGACAAGCTTACAACTTGACGGAAGAAGAGGCTGAGACTTCTGAGGAAGTGATAACAGGTAACATCAGAGTACATTCAAAACCTGTTTTAGCTCTCTTCGATTCCGGTGCTTCCCATTGTTATATCTCAGATCATTTTGTGGCATTGCATTCTATACCTGTTAGATCTTTAGACCACAAATGGGAGATTAGTACAGGGAATGGAGTAGTCATATCTACTAGAGTTTGTGCTGATTGTCCAGTAGAACTTTGTAACAAGACCTTGGCCATAGATATGCTCGTACTAGACACCAAAGGGTACGACGTAATCTTAGGCATGACCTGGCTCAGTCAATATTATGCAGTTATTGACTGTAGGGAGAAGAAGATTAATTCAGAATCCCTCTTCAGCCTGAATTCCAATTTAGTGGGGAGGTGAAGTCTACCAAGAGAAAGACTCGGATGACTACTTCGGAGATTCAGAAGAAGGGAATACCGGTGTGGGATGAATTCCCAGAGGTGTTTGCTGAGATCTCAGGACTGCCACCTGAAAGGATGATTGAGTTTTCTATTGATACTGTGCCTGGAGCAGCTCCTATATCCAAGGCTCCGTACAGGATGGCACCGACGGAGTTAGAGATTCTAAAGAAGTAGCTGCAGGAATACTCTGATAAGGGATTGATTCGGCCAAGCACTTCACCATGGGGAGCTCCAGTATTATTGGCAAACAAGAAGGATGGTGGTAAAAGGCTTTGTATTGATTATAGAGAATTGAACAAAGTTACCATCAAGAACAAGTATCCCTTACCAAGGATTGATGATCTGTTTGATCAGCTTCATGGAGCCCGAGTATTCTCTAAATTAGATTTACAATCGGGTTACCATCAGCTTAGGGTGAGGAAAGAGGATATTCCGAAGACGGCATTCAGGACCCGTTATGGCCACTATGAATTTCTAGTTATGCCTTTCGGAGTCACCAATGCCCCTGCAGTTTTCATGGATTTGATGAACAGAGTGTTCTCGCCCTATTTGGATCAGTTTGTAGTTGTTTTTATAGATGACATCTTGATCTATTCAAAGAACAACAGGGAGCATGCAGAACACTTGAGGATAGTATTGCAGACTCTCCAGCAGGAGCAGCTTCATGCTAAGAGGAGCAAGTGTGACTTTTGGTTGGACAGTATGGCCTTCCTTGGACACGTGATTTCAGCAGAAGGAATTTCAGTTGATCCCAGCAAAGTCCAGGCAGTGAAGGATTGGCCTGTTCCCAAGACGGTGACTGAGATTAAGAGTTTTATTGGACTAGCCGGATATTACAGACGCTTTGTCCAAGATTTCTCTAAGATTGCAGCCCCGTTGACCAAGCTCACCCGGAAAGGGGAAAGGTACATATGGACAGAAGAATGTACTGCAGCCTTTGAGCAATTGAAGCAAGGACTCATTTCAGCTCCAATCTTGAGGACTCCCTCAGGAAGAGGAGGGATGGTCATATTCAGTGATGCATCAGGAAAAGGCCTGGGGTGTGTACTAATGCAACATGGTCATGTTATAGCTTATGCATCCAGACAACTGAAGACTCATGAGCGGAATTACCCAACTCATGACTTGGAGCTAGCAGCTGTGATATTTGCCTTAAAGATTTGGAGGCATTATCTTCTGGGAGACAAAGTGTTGATATACACGGATCACAAGAGCCTCAAATATATTTTCGCACAGAAGGAATTGAACATGAGGCAGAGGCGGTGGCTGGAGCTTATAGCGGACTATGATATAGACTTGCAATATCATCCTGGCAAGGTCAATACAGTTCCAGATGCACTGAGCAGGAAGCCAGAGAATAGAGTGCTAGTCCAACTTACTCAGCAGTAGGAGTTGATTCAAGACATCATCAAGTTGGACTTAATGGTAGTTCGAGGAGTTGATAAGGCAGGACAGTACATGACCTTGCAGATTCAGTCAGCATTGATAGATGAGATCAAGGAAGCTCAAAAGGAAGACCCCAGATTACAGATATTCCGAGCTCAGGTAGAGGCTGGATTGAGGACTGATATCTGTATTCATCCAGATGGTGCACTATATTTTGGTAACAGACTTTGTGTTCCCCAAGGAGAAGTTCGACAGAAGATTCTAGCAGAAGCACACAGTTCAGCCTATTCCATACACCCAGGGGGAAACAAAATGTATCAAGACATAAAGAAGCAGTTTTGGTGGAATGCTATGAAAAGGGAGATAGCTCAGTATGTAGCCAAGTGCTTAGTCTGTCAGCAGATAAAGATCGAGCATCAGAGGGCAGCTGGACTTCTGCAACCCTTACCAATACCCGAATGAAAGTGGGAGCACATCACCATGGATTTTGTTACGGCATTACCTCGTAGTCCCAGGGGTAATAATGCTGTATGGGTAATCATTGATCGCCTCACCAAATCAGCTCACTTCATACCGTTCAGGGTAGGTCAGACGACAGAGGTTTTGGCAGACAAGTACATGAAGGAGATAGTTCGTCTACATGGAGTTCCAGTTAGTATTGTATCAGACAGAGACACAAGATTCAGATCACATTTCTGGGAAAGTCTCCAAAAAGGTCTAGGAACTCGTCTGAAATTCAGTACTTCCTATCACCCTCAGACAGACGGACAATCTGAAAGGACTATCCAGATTCTTTAAGACATGTTACGGGCTTGCGTGATTGAATTCCAGGGATCATGGGAAGATCATCTTCACTTGGCTGAATTTTCTTATAATAACAGCTATCAGGCAAGTATCAAGATGGCACCATTTGAAGCATTGTATGGAAGGAAGTGTAGGTCACCGATTTGTTGGGACGAAGTAGGTGAGAGGAGACTTTTGGGGCCAGAGATCCTGATTCAGACAACAGATAAAGTCAGAATCATCAGAGGTCACCTCAGGGCAGCTCAGAGTCGGCAGAAAAGTTGGGCTGACACTCAGAGAAGGCCATTGGAATTCCAGACAGGAGATCATGTGTTTTTGAAGATATCACCTACAAAAGGATTAATCCGGTTCGGTACTCGTGGAAAGCTTAGTCCGAGATATATCGGCCCATTCGAGATTTTGGACCGTGTGGGAGATGTGTCTTATCGATTGGCATTACCGCCATCGTTGGACGGAGTTCACAATGTATTCCACGTATCACAGTTGAGGAAGTATGTCAAGGATGATAGTCATATCCTGGATCACTCCGAACTGAAACTACAACCGGATTTGTCATATCTAGAGCAACCGATGGCCATTTTAGACAGAAGTGTCAAGACATTGAAGAATAAGGCAATACCATTAGTGTTGGTGTCTTGGAACAGGCATGCGCCAGGAGAGGCCACGTGGGAGCGAGAGGATGTTATCCGTGAGCGTTATCCGCAACTCTTCACAACTTGATTGGTAAGATTCCTTCTTTCTATCCTTCTCTACTGTTATCCTTCTTCTCATCCTTCCTTGCTGTTACCTTTCACTTTCTGAAATTTCGAGGACGAAATTTTTGTAAGGTGGATGGATTGTAATACCCCGTTCCTGGAATACGTACTTAGTTGCGTATTCAGTTTTTCGATCGTATTTTTTTTGATTTACTTCCTGTATTTGACCGATTTCAGTTTCAAATATTATTTTCCAATATTTTAGATTTTATATGATTTTCTAGAATTTTCCTGAATTAATTGAAAATCTTCAAAACCGGTGTCGACCAGTGTCGCTGAACGATTCCCGGATTTTTATCTTACAAACAGTTAGGAAATTCTAGAAAGTCCTTTAGGCATTATTTCTTAGAATCGTATTTCTTATCTAAATACTTTTTCTGGGAATTTTATGATTTTATGAAAATTCCACCGGAGTCGGTAGCTAACTGATTCTGGGATTTTTAGTTTTAAAACTATAAATTATTTCTCCAAACGAATTTCACCATGAGTCTTAAAATATTATTATTGATTTTTGATATAATTTGCGAGTCGTTCCGAGATACTTGATTTCGGGACGATTTCGGTATTTTCCGAAATGTTTTCCGTATCCTCGACTTAAACCCGGGAATCTGTGTTCCCAATATATTCATTTTTCTAGTCAAAGAGAATATCTTCTCTTTATCAATTCTTTTCCTTTTCCTTTTTCCTTATTTCTCTTCCTTCCTCCACAATCCACAAGAATTCCATTTTTCAAAATTCCAACAATTCCAAAATTCCATTTCTTCCTCACACTTCCACCAACTTCCTCATTAATGCCTCTCTTTTCTCTCTCTTCCATGGCCGGCCAAGTGGCCAAAAGAGGGACACCTCACCTCCCCTATTTTGCAAAAAACCCCCTCTCTTCTACCTTATTTACAACTCCTTTACAAAATCTAAAACCTATATAAACATTCCTTTACATTTCTTTTCCTTTTTCTTCATTTCACCAAAGATTTAGCCCTCACCACTTCCTCCTCCATCTCAAACTCCACCACCAACTCCAAAAGCTCACCTAAGTCTTCATCTCCTCTTCAACTACCACTACTTTTAGCTTGGAATCGTATCTCTCATCGTCGTTTATATCGCCAAGGATCAAGTTGGGGATATTGTCGACAACAACCTTTTCGCAACTCGTAAAGCTTCAAGTAGCCGTTCCTAGTGAGTATTTTTACTCACCAAGACTTGTTCAATTCCTAGTATACTGGTGGTTACAATTCATGTATGCTTATGCCTTCAAAATCATGTTTTTGGACCATCAAACACAACCATCAGAAAATCTGTTCTGTATTCTGTTTCCAGACGATTAGTCGACTTGACCTAGGTATTAGTCGACTAACCCATCTGTTTTGAAACGTAACCTTTTCTGGAACACAGTTTTAGTCGACTTAGACTATCTATTAGTCGACTAGAAATCTTTGTTAGTCGACTACACTTTCCACCCTAGTCGACTAACTTTTCCTGAATCAGAAACTCAACTCTCTGTATCACAGACTTAGTCGACTTAAGTATCTGTTGGTCGACTTATAATCATTGTTAGTCGACTAACCCTTCCACCTAGTCGACTAACTTTTCCTGAAACGGAATTCCAACTCTCTGGAACCCAGTTTTAGTCGACTAGTCCAGACTGTTAGTCGACTAGAGACCACTATTAGTCGACTAATCATTCCACCTAGTCGACTAATTTAGGCTGTTTATTATAGTTGATTTCCTTTCTGAATTTGGATCTTACCCTTGATACATGTGTGATATATTATTCTTGTTTATGCTTCATGACTGGTACCTCATGATCTATTACTTGATGGATGCTACTTCTTGCTACTTCATGACTTGTTGTTATATAGTCTTACTTCATAACTTGTTAAATAAGGAATATCTCCATTTCATCATGCCATCACTTAACACCAAGCATGATACACTTGACTTTTGTATAAAATGGACCAACTTACATGTGGGTCGGGGGAAACATGCGGATATCGATATGTGTTCGTGTTTACAGTGGTATTAGGTATATTGTACAATCATATTTCCGGTCTGACCTGTGGGCCTCCAGGGGACCGAGGGGAGTGCTTGCTCCCTCATTACTGGTACCATCATGATAAGGGCATACATAAGTCCCTCCTGTTAGCCTAGCGGCTGGTTTCCGTCATCAAGCAACGGAACAATCCTGGACCGTTGTCCCGGGCATGTACGGGACCCACTGTAAACATAGTTCGTTGATAATCCCGCTGGTTTCCAACAACAACCTTGCTTTACTAGGATATGGATCTATGTGCCCTGGGACGCTGGGTCACATAGCTAGATATCACAGTAAGACAAGTAATAATAATAAAGGACGTTAACTGTGGATCTATTGTATTCGGACTTTTACTCTTTATGCTTCCATTACTTGTTGATTTGTATTCATTATACTGTTCTAATTCTCATATCCTTGTCTCTTAGCCATTTGGCTGTAGCCTGTTCATTGTTGGGAGGTCCTGACTCCCTTGGATTTGTATGTTCAGGTTCCGAAGCTTGGATCGAAGTGGAGCCTTCCACAGAGGATCAAGCTTTTCTTAGTGAGCAGGCCGACTAGTTCCAGTCCTTTGTGCCAGATTTCTCTTTTTGACTCACGGGATCTTCATCCTACTCGTGAGCATTTGTGTTCATATTGTATCTTTTACTTTTGGACTTGGTTGTGATAAAAGATACATGTAATGTGTAATATTTTATCATATCTTGTAATAACTTGTACTTGTACTTTTAAGTTGGCATATGTATGTATATCACGCTTTGTCGTGTACTCTGATCCTTGTTGTACTAGATGCTTAACGTATATACGTGGGAGCTTTTTCTGACCTACGTATATACGTCGCAGTGACGTCCCCGTATCCGTGGGATCGGGGCGTTACAGGTATACTATCTGCACGAGATGTTAGTACCACACGAACACACATATCAACATGACAATAATTAGACTACTGTGGAGTGGTGAAGCCTCGAGGTTGAGTGGGCCAGAAGGCCGAGTAGGGAGCCCGGAGGCTAAACGACCACGAAGGGTCAGCCACACATGATATCAAAGCAGTAAAGGAATACATCACAAGCATTGTATATGAACAAGAAGTAAACTACCCTAGTATAAGCATTCGTCACAGGTCCACTATATACGGTACAATCCTGGCTACTTGATCACATACAAATACAAATACACCAATACACATATACAGTCGCATAAATTACACAATTTACATGTATAAATATAATCACTTGTCGAAGTAGGGAAACCAAGAAAGAGGCGAGGACACTCGCCTATAAATATTAAAATATGACGCGATCCCCGAACTTTCAAATATGCGTGCACAGGCCCGGGTGATCCCACCAATACCAGCGAGGGGTATACATGTAGAGAGAGAAATAGAGGGAGAACAACAGCGAGGGGGAGAGAAAGAGAAAGGGGAGAAGATAAAGCTGGTCGGCCCTTTGCGGCCAGGGGGTGGCTGGCGGCGGCTTTGGCCGCCGGCCGCGCCCAAACAGAGAGGAAAGAGATAAGGAAAGGAGAGAGAAGAGATAGAAAGAGAAACAGAGAAAGAAAGTGCTAGAGAGAAGAAAGAGAGAGATGAGTAGGGTGGCCGGCGGCGGTCTCGCCGCCGGCCCTCAGACAGAGGGGAGAGAGTAAGGGAGGAGAGAGAGGGGAAAGAGAGTGAAGGAGATAGAGAGAGATCCAAGAGAGAGGGGGGAGAGAAGGTGGTGGCCGGCCAGGGGGATGGCCGGCGGCGGGTCTGGCCGCCGGCGACCCCAAATTAGAGAGAGATAAGATGAGGAGAGAGAGAAGAAAGGAGGGGACGAAAAGAAGGAAAGAAAAAGAGAAAGAAAAGAGAAAGAGGAGGAAAAGGAGGAAGAAGAAGAAGGAGAAGGAAAAAGGGAGGAAAGGTAGCGACGTTGCTGGGTTCGATTGGTGGCGACGCGGGCCCAGGGCTGAGGTGGTGGCCAAGATCCAAAGAGGAGAGGGAGAGGGAGAAGAGAGAGAAAGAGAAAGGAAGAGAAAGAGAGAGGCAGAAAGAAGAGAGAGCTTGGGGGTCGTCGAAGTAGGGGAGGTCGCCGGCGTCGGGTTGCGTGGCGGCGAGCAGCTGGACTGAGTGACGGTCGCCAGAGAGAAGAGAGAGGGAGAGAAGGAAGGGAGGAGGAGAAAAAGAAAGGAAAAAAGAAAAAGAAAAGAAAAAGAAAAATAAAGAAAGAGAGTGAAAGAGAGATGAGATTGAGCATGATGGGGGCAGGTGGCCCTCGTAGGAGCGTGCAGGAGAAGGAGAAAACCAAGGAAAAAGAAAAGAAAAGAAAAGAAAGAAAGAAAGAAAAGATTCCAAAATAAATTATATTATTTTAATATCGGAAAATATCGACCATCCTAGAAAAATTCCAAAAAATACCCGGAGGTAGAAAACATCACCCTGAGAAATAATATGAAACTGGTTTTCAGAAATAAATTCTCATTTTAAATTAAAAAAATCTTGAAATCAACTGTTGATATCAGTAACACCAAATCCGGTCGAGTTTTGATAAATTCAAAAATCTCCAAAAATGCATTAAGATAGAAAATGTGATTTTAAGAGATAACGTGAAAGAAGATTTTTTAGAAATTCAACTCTGTTTGTAATTAAAAGTCCTAGAATCCACCAGCGATACCGGTCGACACTTATTTTGAAGATTTTGCAATTTAATTCCGAAAAATTTCAGAAATTTATGAAAAACCTAAAATATTAGAAAAATGATGTTTGAAGCTAAAACCGGTCAAATCAGACTATCAGAAAGATCAAATTTAGTAATACAGTGGGATCAGGTCCTCGGTTTAGTCTAGGGCTGACTCCGAGTCCACGAATCTAGATCCAATGAAAGATAATCACATAAATAATTATAAAACAAAAATAAATATGGAGTAAATCAAAAAATATGATCAAAAAATCTGAATATGTATCTAAGTACGTATTCTGGGAACAAGGTGCTACAAACCCTAATTGGGAGAGAGAGGCAGCGAAATAGTTCTTTAGTTCTCGTAGTCAGAAATCGGGACGTTTTCTCTGCCCATTGGGCGGAAAACCGACAACCCAAAAATCCTACGTGGTAACCCATTTTCCTTCTTTTGATAACCCAATGGGGCTCACTGAACAGTAGCAAAAAAAGACCATTTCTACCCAATTTCGGGGCAAATAAACATGCCCTAATGCCAAGCTAGAGCAATCTATGAGAAAAGGACCCCTCTATTGAGATCATGATCAAGTGTAAACTCACAATCATGAATGCTTGGACCCGAACGTGATCTATTTTCATGAGCATGAAAAAAAACAAATTTTTCCTGTTCTCTCTATTAGCCAATCAGCTCTCGAAATTCGTAGAACGCAGGTCAGATTAACATTATTTATTTGCACTAAAGTCTATATTTGTCTACGCTTTTTAGGACGACCTATCAAACTAAAACCTCTCATGAACCCTATATTTTTTTATGTGTGAGAGACATCTTGTACCTTCTTTTGGGAATATTTGTTAAAGCTCATTTTTTATGAAAAGCCGCGGGATTTCCCGCCTCGGTTCTTACTAAAAAAAAAAACGCCCCCCAACCCCGCCCTCCCCCGCACCCCAACAAAAAAAAAAAAAAAAAAAAACAAACCATTTCTTTTCATTAATTTATTTAATAAATAAATAAATTAATGAAAAGAATTTTTTTTTTGGTTGGGGGGGGGGGGGGGGGGGGGTGTGTGTGTGTGTGTGTGTGTGTGTGTGTGTGTCGTGGGGAGCTACTAAACCTCTCATAAACCCCTTCCTCAGCGCCACTCGTTAGTTGTTCCAATGGCTCTCCTTGACCCTCTCCCTCCTCTCCCCAAACTCATCTCAAAACCCACCAATAAAGCCTCCCCCTTATCCCCCAATTTCAGCTCTAACACCATCAAAGTCCCCATCTTTCACCTCAAAACCCCACTAATCGCCAAATACAAAACCCTAATCCCCTCCTCCTCCTCCTCCTCTTCCTTCGGAGACCTCACCTTCGATTTTGACGACGGATCACTGGAAAATTCGCCGTGGGAGGGCGATGTGGTCTACAAGCGCTACGCATCGGTGCCCCAAGTGGAGTATTGCATTATTCTGGAGAGGTTAGGGCTTGGGAAGCTCTCCAATGGGGTTTCCAAGTCGAGGGCATCGGCCATGGGGATCAGGGCACCGCCGATGAGGGCGAAGGAGATGGAGTCGGGCGGTGATGGGACTCCGGTGCTGGTCTCGGTCGATGTTGCCAGGAGAAAGCGCAGGTTGAAGCTGGATGGGATTGTGAGGACCGTGATCACGCTGGGTTGCAGCAGGTGAGTGCGAGTTCTCAATAGCAAAACTAGTTGAATTGTGCTTGTAGATAGAAATGCTAGAACTTTTGTTGTTTTTTTTTTAGCAATTTGTTATTGGTTCAATTTCTACAAGTTTGCTTTGTTTATGTTAGCAACATTTCGTTTTATGGTGGAGATAATTGGGATCGGTTTTGGCTATTGGAGGAGATGTATGGCATAACAAAAGCTCCAACAATCTCTATGATCTTGTGTATAACTTATCTTACTTTATGCCATCATTATCTAATATTTTCGCATCATCAGGCTACACATATTATCATATATTGAAGATCCCAATTCCTTATTTAAAGACCAAAATGAACAATTCACCTCCTAAAAGAAAAATGAGAGCCCATCATATCAAACCACTTACCAGAAAACACAAAAGCTTTAAGAAAAACAAAAAAGGTCTAAGCTCTAAAATGGTTGAGTGAACTGTGTTAGATCAACTCCTCCCTCATCTAGTACCTTGAGTATCATTGCTAAGAGGGTCTTCTAACCAATTTCCAAGAAATAAATTCTCCCATTTCTTCCCTTCTGCCAGCTAAACTTGTTACATTATTTATATTTTAGTTTTGCAAAGTAATTTTGGATATTTTAATTTATTATCCAAGAGTCAAAGGACTGTTTGTTTTTTAAGAACTTTGCTGGGTCCCTTCCACCCACTCCCGGTAACAATGTTTGTTTGCTAATCAGTCCCTGTAACAATATTAGTGAAATGTTTTGAACTCGTGACCATCTTGTCACAAGTCGCATTTGTTACCAACTCTTCTTTAGTTCCTCTCCTTTAGTTCTTCAAAAGACCTTCATATTGATTTAGTCTAAATTTCTATTATCTAAGAAGAGCCTAAACCCAAGAGAAACCTAACTGAAATACACAACCTTTCTGCCAGAGGTCTTCTCTTTGAAAATTCCACAATCCATCACTGTTCATAACTTCATATTAGGCAATATAATTCATTTTATGTAGTCCACTTTATTCGGTTGCATTCCTGCAGCACATCAGTAGTATGAATGGGATTTTATAGCAAGGTGATATTTGCTTAGAGTGCCGTGTAAGGCCTGCAAATAGTTCTCTAGGGCAGCACAATGTCATGCAACTCTTTCGTAGACCAGTAAACTTGTTTTGCTATTTTCTTTTTCAGTTTTGCAAAGCAATTTTGGGTAAGTTTACAATATACATCCAACAAAGTGACATGCATTATTGTATCTAGAAGATTACCAAATAGTTAGCAATTCATCTCCAGATGCAAATCTAGTGTGAGAGAAAATATGCATACTATTTTACTCTTATGAACTGATAATTCTTGCACAGATTTGCTGATGGTAGAAACATGTCCTTGTTTCCAGTATGCCCAAGGATTTCCGTATCAGTCGACATTCTGTTCGATTTATTAGTTGGTTTGTGTACTGTTAAAGTACAAAGGGCTACATTTATAGTGAAAAAAGATTACAAAAGTACAATTTCATAGAGTTATGAGTAATTCTCTTCTTGTATAGGCCAGTGATGTTAGAGGCGCAACGAGGCACGCGCAACGAGGCGTCGGGCACAGCGAAGCTAGCCCATCGCCCCACCGCGATGGCCAGGCGCACGGCCGAGGGAAGGCGCGCGCCCGACGCAGCGCTTCACGTGAGGCGCGAAGCGCGTGCCTCGTAGCGCCTAAAGGGGTATGGTCGGGTCGGGTTAGAACCCGCAATTGAAGCGGGTGACCCGACCCGCTTCTATCAGATAAAATGAAAAAAAAAGAAAACAGAAGAAAAAAGAAGGGAAAAATTTCTAACCTTCGTCGATCTAGGGCACCGTCGATTTGCTCGCACGTCCGCGACGCGTGTGCAGGTTCTTCTCCACCTCTTTCTTCTCTCTCTCTCTCCCCACTTCTCTCCTCTCTGGCACCATTCTCTCTCTGTCTCCGTCTTTCTCTTTCACTGGATGGCTTTATCTCTCTTCTATGGCTACGGTCTCTCTCTTCTCTAACTCCATCTCTTTGACTCTCTCTTTCTCTGTCCCTCATTCTTTCTCTCGCCATCTTTGTCTCTGTCTCCTTCTTTTTTTTTCCTTTTTGTTTCTGTGACCATTCTCCCTCTCTTTCTCTGTCCCCATCTCCCTTTCTTTCTCACTCTGTGTCTTTGTCTCTCTCGCTTTCTCTTTTTCTCTTCAGTCTTTTTTTACTCTGTGCTTCGTCTCTCTTTCTCTGTATTTCTTTCTTTCTTCCCTGTCTCCTCCTTTCTCTGTTCTCCTATTTTTCTTTCTTTCTCCCATGTCTCAGTCTCTATTGCTCAGTCTCTCTTTTTTCTCTATCTGCCTGCATCTCTGACTCTTTGTTTCTCTGGCTTCTTATCTCTTTCTCTGGAGTGTGGCCGTGTCCCTTTTCATCTCTTTATGTCTTTGTCTCTCGGCTATGTTCCTTATCTCTTTCCCTGTGACTCTGTCTGGTGATGTCCCTCTCTCCATTTATTTACATGCTTTTTGTATAATATGTCTGGTGATGTCCCTCTTGGTGATGTACTTGTATATTGAACTGATAGCATTGAGCTAATTTTTTGTGATTAATTTTTCAATTTTCTTTTTTACAGGAAAGAATATAATCATTGGACACGTCTTGACATTGCAGACACTGGGATAGGCTGGCGCTGCAGTTGTAACCTGTTGTAAGTGAGAGATTATGTTTTACTATATCACCAAAAATTATAAATTTAATAATTTCATTACAAATTCTCATTACAAACTTTGCAAGATTTTTTCCTTCATAATTTGTTTCTTCTGAATCCTGATTGTGAACCTGCAAGAAAAATTAGACTACATTAGAATTAAAACTTTATAAAAAGAATAGCAATAAAATATATGCAATTTATAAAAGACATCATAAATGAAAAAAATCTTAAAAATCTTATGTGATTAATATCATTGTTCATTAATTGATTAAAGTTTAGAAGTTGTGTTGTGCTTGTTTTACTATTGTGGGTTTGATTTCATATCTCGCATTTACTTTGATTGAAATATAGATTTGGATTGTTATGATTGTATTGATAATGTGATTTAGCATTTATTATATATGTGATATTGTGATTTGTTATGTGGAGCCATGTAGTTTGAAGATATTTGACAAATATGAATACGAATGAAGGCAGTAGTAAGAAGAAGGATCTAACGTGGAAGCACACTATTTTAATCAACCTTCCCGATACACTTAAGCATAATTGTCCTTTTTGTGGCAAGATATCGACTGGTAAGATTACAAGGGCCAAAGAACATCTAATTGGCACTTCAAGGAAGCGTAAGAATATCACCCTTTGCAATAGAGTCCCGGATGAGGTGAAAGAAGAATTGTAAGCATATGAAGAGAAACAAGCGAGTCTTAAGCGACAAACAAATTTAGAAGAAAATGTACCAGACCTCAATGATAGGGAAGATATGCTAGAAATTGATGAGGAAGAGGGTGTTGCCGAAATTCAGAGCCGACAAGCATCATTAGAAAAAGGAAAAGCCCAAGTAATAAGTATATCTACCAAGGTATCATCAATGTGAAGCAACATGCGTTCCGGTAGTGTAGGTGTTGCTTTGAGTAAAAGGAGAGGGCTTATGGATGCATATTATACTTTTGAACCGATACTAGAAGTGGAAACAGATGAAAGGAGAAGAAAGTTGAGGCAAATGAATATCAAAGAGAGCTTTGATGAAGATGCAGTTGCTAGGGTGGCAAGATATTGCTCGTTTTTTGTATCAAGCAGGTATTGCTTTTAATGCAGCTAAATTGAAATCTTTCAAAATAATGTTGAAATCGGTTGAACAATTGGGCCACACTTGCCATCTCCATTTTATCACCAATTGCGGGTGCCTCTTCTTAAGAAAGAGGTGAAGTACACCAAGGGATTAATGGAACCACATAAGAAAATATGAGAATCTAGAGGGTGTTCTTTAATGTCCGACGGTTGGAGTGATAGGAAGGATTAGAATCTTATCAATTTCTTGGTGAATTGTCCTCTTTGATCATGATTTATTGAATCAATTAATTCTTCCAATGAGATCAAAACTGGTGAGAAAATGTTTGAAATATTGGATAAGGTGCAAGAGATCGGGCTCAGAAGATCATCCAAGTTGTCACGGACAGTGCTTCTAGCCTTAAGCTAGCAGGTAAAGATCTATATTTGAATTTTGAAAGTTACACTTGGCACTTGCAAAACTTCATTTTTTTATTGAATGAATTGTAAAATATTATTGTTTTCAGGTTCCTACTTAGAGGTGAAGTATCCTCACATGTTTTGGACACCTTGTGCGGCTCATTGCATTAATCTAATGCTTAAAGACATCAGGAAGTTACCAATTGTGAAGATGACATTAAGCCGCGCCATGGAGGTAACATCCTACATCTATTCTCATGGTTGAGTTTTGAACTTAATGAGATAGAAGACGGCGAAAAGAGAGCTTTTGAGGCCAGCTGTTACTCGCTTTGCCACATCATTCCTGACATTGTCAAGTTTACATACTCAAAAGGTGAAGTTGAGAAAGATGTTCATCTCAACTCAGTGGAAGGAAAGTAGATAGGCCAAAGAGCAAAAGGAAAAAGCAGTTGAGAAAATTGTTTGAATGAACTCTTTTTGGAACAATGTTGCATATGTTCTCAAGTTAACAGCTCTCTTAGTTCGAGTGTTGAGACTTGTAGATAGTGAGAAGAAGCCCGCAATGGGATACATATATGAGGCTGCAGATAGAGCCAAAGAGGCTATTATGGCAGCTTTTGAGGATGAGTCAAAGTATAAAATGTTTTTGATATTACAGATCGAAGATGGGAGGTTCAGCTACACCGCCCACTACATGCCGCTGGATACTATTTCAATTCGGTGTTTTTTTATGATCATACCAATATTTCAGGGATGAAGAGGTTATGACTGGTCTTTATAAGGTCATTCAAAAAATGGTGCCCGAAGAGGATCAAGATAAGATTGACCGATAAATTAGCATTTATAAAAATGCTGGTGGTCTTTTTGGTTTTGATATTGCTATTAGAAACCAAAAGAAGAAATCTTCAGGTAAAAAAACACGTCAATTTTAATCTTTTAGTTGGCTTTAAAAAAGTTGACTTATAAAAAAATGTGTTGGTTTCTAATTTCCTATTATCATGTCTTATTTCTCTACATATGATAGTTGATTGGTGGGAATGTTATGGCGCATTCACTCCAGACTTGCAAAGACTTGCCATAAAGATTCTCAGTCTTACATGTAGTTCCTCTGCTTGTGAGAGGAATTGGAGTACATTTGAGCAGGTAAATACCAAATTGGAAGGAAATACTAAAGTTATTGGGGTGTTATTTCTGAGGCTGCTTAATAACATTTATTTCAATCATAAAAATTGCAGATCCATAGTAAGAAGAGAAATAAATTGGAGCATGAGAGGCTCAAAGACTTGGTTTACTGTAAATACAATCAAGCTTTAAAGGAGTGATATGATTGTAGAGATGTAATTGATCATATTATGCTTAATGACATTGATGAGAGCATTGAATGGCTGCTGGAAAAATTTGGTGAAGGAAACAACACAGAGAATGATTTGGTGCATGAGGATGATGATCTTACTTGGGGTGTTATTTCTGAGGCTATGGGAGCTGAGGACCCTATTGTTAATACAAGATCAACTTCAGAAATTGGGTTTAAGTCCGTGTCAAGATATTCAGTTAGTGGTGTTGGTGCTTCATCTTCGAGGAGAGCCAGAAGAGGAAGAATTTGACTCTGAGGATGAGAGTGAGAAAGAGAATGCTCAAATAAATTATGGGTCTTATGGGGAAGAGAAAGAAGAGTTTGATTTGGGGGATGAAGATGATGATGAGCAGTCATACTTTAATTTCGTTTCCATTTTTGCTTTTTTTTAATTTTGAAGTTTAGATTCCAAACTTTAGACACTCGTTTTGGTATTGTTGTATTGTTATTCTAACCTGTTTGTCTTAGATGTCATATCTTGTGAACTTGTTTAGTAATTAGTATCTTGTGTTTTGTGTCTTATTATCTCTTATGATTTGTGAGTCTGTGACATGTGTTTTTTTTCCTTATTGATAATTTGTTATTATGCATTATGCTATTAAATTGATCTCTATATAAGTCTAAATCATGAGGCAACTATACAGGTGCACACATTGTTCTTGTTTTATTAATGTTTCTAATTGTTGATTTATTATTATTTTTTGTTATGTATATTATGATTTTACCTTTATTCTTATATTAATTCAAACAATAATAAAAAACAGTAGCGCCTCACTGCAGTAAGGCACATCGCCTCGCTTGCGCTTTGCGCCTCACACACATTAGACTCTTTGCGCCTCGCACTGCGCCTTCACTGCAGTGAGGTGCATCGCCTCGCTTGCGCTTTGCGCCTCACACACATTAGACTCTTTGCGCCTCGCACTGCGCCTTGACAACACTGGTATAGGCCTATACAAAACCAAATCTATTACTCGTAATAATATTAAGGCTCTATAAGTATAAGACTCCAAATAGTATTAGAATTCTAAAGTAATCCGTCTCAAACTTATGATTGATATTATATCCATTGTTTTAAATATCGGCCGATATACCGGTATATTGGCCGAGATACTGGTATTTTATCCAAAACTATACAATAAGTGTAAAATTTTCCAGATATCGTTTTGGACTGATATGAGCCGATATATCGCCACGTGGCTGATATATCGGCCGATATCCGAGATGAAATATCTGATACATCAGCCGATATAGTTACTTATTTGGATAATTATTATTATTTTTTGCTTGAGAGTTCGTTTTATTTTATCTTATGTTCATTGTGGTATTTCAATAATGTTTTTATATAAAGTTTGGATAATAACTTATTTCTTTTAATAATGTCTTATATGTATTGACTATTGATATATTAACCGGTATTTAGTACTATATCGTGATATATCACCCGATATTCAGTATCCGGTATATAATTTTGCCGACCGATATATCGCCGATATCCGATATTTAAAACACTGATTATATCGCAGTTTGCCTAACAAAAGCAGAAAACTAAATGCTGAAACTATTGAACTGCTAAAAACAAATATTGGATTGCTAAAGCTGATGAGAGCATGAGCATGGTTCATGATTCTGATATTATGTTATTCTGATATTATGTTTAAGTACAACGGACTACATCTTTATTCATAGTCAAACTCGGAAGATTACAATTACAAAATATAATTACATGGAGTGATGAGTAATCCTTTTCTCATATACACCCATATAAAACTAAATCTTACTTAAACTACAACTGGTAAAATGATTAGGACTCTATAAGTAAGTTACTGTACTAATTAATTAATCACTCATTATATCTAACATGCATGATAAGTAAATATAGGTACGATGGTGACCCTTGTATCATAGGGCAATCATGGACTCCAAATTTCATCAATTAAGTATCATACATATGATCGATTGGATGTTGCCTTCCAGTTCTTTTAGGATTTATTAAAACCACATTTTAGTTTGAAATTCATGAAACAATGTTTGCTTGTTGTAAGACATATTCTTTGTTTCTTTCCCCTGAAATTGTCAACATACCTCTTTCAATTTAGAAAAGGGTTTCTGCTACCTATCGGTGTGATTGCCAATCTCTGTTGTCAAAATATAAATAGCATGTTTTGGTTGGTGACTGCACTGTGGCAGGAAAGCTGTGGAATTATAAATGCTGGAAGCCACGGCCAGGACTTGGACATAGGACTTCCCACAGTCCACCCCAAGCTCTGCGGCCTGAGCTAGGCCTCAGGGGGCATTGCATATATGCTTAATACTAATGCTTATTATTAGCTATACTGAGTAATCTTGCTTATTTCAGGTAGCGTATCATTCTTTCAGGCAGTTTAAGAGAATTTTTTTTTAATTTATTTTTTTATACTTTTTAATGAAGGACTTGAACCTCAGACTTTACATAACCCAACCTCACCATTTTACCACCGAGCCTTCTTTGATTAATCATATTATAAATGCTGCTTACTTGTCATTGCAGCATTCATTTCTATTATTTCTTCTTTTTTGTTTTTTCTTTTCTTTTCTTTTGATAAATGCCGTGCTAGCCTCTTTGCCGTCATGTTATACTAATGTTTGGTATACCTTATATTCTTTTTGCAGGTGTGGGGAACCAGCGGCTGAGTGCATATTCGCAAACTTTTCTCTTTTGCTAACTGAGGATCCCATCGATGATTCTGATGATGAGATCAACGTGGGAGTGATCTATGGAGAAGACAAAAACAAATCCTCTACTAGCAGCAGAACTGAGGATGAGGAGGAGAATGAGAAAGGTACAGACCTAGATGACAGGCTCTACTTCCCTTCTGAACAAAAAGAAACTGATATCTCTAAACCGATACAAGACCTTGTGCATTTGGAGATTATGTTAAATGCAATTTGCGATGCTAACAGCAAGGGTTTATGTCTCAGATGTGGCACAAACTTAAACAATAAGTGTTGCAATTGCAGCAAAGAGGAAGCGCATGATGGAGAACATGGACCTCTCAAAAACCTGAGAAAGCAAATGCAGCAGAGATGACGGTATGGTCGCTCTTGTAGTTTTTGTTGGAATGGGTTTGCTTCATACGGAGATAGGTAAATTATCCCTGTTTGCTGCTATTTAGATAATTTATTGTCTCGGGGACAGGGTTTCTGTCTAAGACTATATAACCAAAGCATGACATAGCTTGGTATAATGAGTCTGGATATAGTAGTTCATTCAAATCCATGGGCGCAGACAGTGAATTGAGGTGAATTTATTTGCCTATTGGAAAGTGCGGATAAACTTTACATATTTGTCCAAAATATGGATACGAGTGCGTATTAATGTTTTTTCTGGAGCAATATATACAATTGACCAAACTTTGGATGATCACAATTCTGATATTTTTGATTCGTCGTTGCATTCATGACCTCTGTAACCAAGCCAGAGTTGACATGTTTAACAATAAATGAAATGATAACTCCAGTTGGTATTAGTTGCGGAGGAAGATCAAACCTGAAGGTTGACATTAAGCCTGTCCAATTTTTCTCTTCCTTCTCTGTTAGCTGGAGGCAATAGCTTTCCAGAGTCAAACCTTTGGCATATTAACTCTGTGGGAGGGGATTCTCGTGTGAGACAGCTACATGTCCACTTCAACACCTCTTTTTATCTTTCAAGTCTTCGGACTTCTCTTTTAGATTGTGTCATGTAATCTGTGAATAGCTTTCACTTTTCAATGTTCACACGGTTTCTTCTGCTTTCCATTCTTATAAATTTCACATGGATTTCTGTACCTGAGCCAAACAGAGAAAGAGAGCAGCACAGATGGCCAAAGAAGCAGTATATCGCGAGGAGAATGAAGGAGAAGAGATACCTGCCATGCCTATGGAAGCTGCCGATGATTGGTGCATATACGGATGTATAGAGAAGGTGGCATCGGTGGTCGCATGGACTCCCTCAGCCGAGCTGTTCTTTATGCAGATCATGCAAGGCAACAGAGAATTCGACTTCATGATACCTGGCAATGCTTACTATACTTACTACCTTCAGCGCATTGAGGTCCTTCGATTGAGGCCTTGCCCTCTGTACAATGAAAAATTCTCTGCATCTTTCTCATGACAAATGTTATTATTATTTTTTTGTAAAAGGAAAACATGTATTTGTTTTCTTTTGATGAGCAGTGGTTTACAAGTTGATACTATAGTGTGTCTTTTTCTTGAAAGGAACTGTTCAAATTTCTGTTCTTTGTTCATGTTTTTCATAATCAGATGGTTGGCGCACATTTAGTAAAAGGAATGCTAATCTTAATTGTATTTTTTCGTCTTTCTCTCATCTTGTATCTGATTCCTAATTCAAGTACATATAATCCTAATTTATGATGAAAAGTTTCCTAATTCAAATTGAAATTGTATCCTAATTCAGATCAAATTACCAAGGGGAAAATCAAACGTTATTATTAATTGTCGTAAGCAAAAGTAAGTCTCTTCAACATTTAGTTATT
Source organism: Agave tequilana (assembly GCA_038442645.1). Taxonomy (NCBI): domain Eukaryota; kingdom Viridiplantae; phylum Streptophyta; class Magnoliopsida; order Asparagales; family Asparagaceae; genus Agave; species Agave tequilana. The sequence goes on from JAVJIF010030686.1 coordinate 268,622, forward strand.
TATTTTCCATTATTAATCGTTTTGTTTATAGTTTTTAATTTTTTTTTAAACAGTGGATTGTTTTTGCTCAAGGCCATTATTATGAATCAAACAAGTCAGCATAAGTTCATGCAAGTTTAATATTTCTTGCTTTTCCTTATATATTATCTCATGCATTCTTTTGCATTGTCGGAGTCAAATCTTTCACTCAAATAATTAAATTCAAACATAACTTTCCTAGTTGTGTTGCACTAAAAATAAACAAACTTGTAAAAGAAATTATATATTTAATTCTGGCTTCGGATTTGCTCTCAAAAGTTTAAATATGTTACTATGTATGTATACAGTTGCATGCATCGGAATCCTGTTATAAAATTACAGTAAATTGAGCTTGGACTGTTCCCTTTTTAATTTATTTAGAGAAAACCTCAATTACAAATTTATTTTCACCTCAGGCTCAATCCACGTCAGTTACGTCACCTCTTCTGTATAACTAACTCATATCCTTCCATTTTCAATTTTACCCTTCCTTCATATCTGGCCTAATAAATTCTATTTTCTACCAATTAAATTCTTTGTTTTAAATCTTTATCATTAATCATCACAGACTTCGTCGAATTTCTCAAATCGCTTCGTCTATCCTTCGCCATGGCGATTTTTAATAATCAGGTTAATATTTCATTTTTGTTGTTCATTTTTTTCCGTATATCATATTGATTTTGATTAATAAATTACAACGACTGATTAATTTTTATTCATTTTTTTTTGATTTGATTCATTTTTTTTGATTTGGACTCCATAATGGATGGACTGAACAAAATAGTATGCAATAAATGGAGTGTTTCACCTTGGTCTATTGAAATGTATTTATGTAAGAAACGTGATAAGATTGAATTATGTGAGATTGGTTTAAGCTAGTGAAATTATAAGTGCTTCTGATGAATAATAAAGTCTGAAGAATAATTTTACTCATGAATGCTACCCAGATCGAGAGACAGCAAAATCTTTATATTATGTGCGCACTGCGATAATGGTCGCAATTCATCTAAAAGTGGTACCTCATAACATTCAATATGACTGCGACTATGAACACAGTCATATTGATCTCTGATTATAATAAAAGTGCGACCATGATCGTAGTTCATCTAAAAATGATACTTTATTGCATTTTATTTGGCTGTGACCACAGTCACAGTCATATTAATATCTGATCATAATAAGAACTGTGCTCACAGTCGCAGTTATGTAAAAATGATTTGAATAAAAGTACAATCACAGTCCCAGTTCTTATAAATAGTGAAATATTTTTGTAATTTTACTGATGAATGTAACCCAGTTCTCAGTCCTTATAAAATTCACGCAAAATATATGTTCATGGCACCAAATCAAACTTTGATATTTTATCTATATAATGTATAAATCAACGCCAAAAGAAATTAAGAATTCATCAACCAATATCTTCATTAATTTTACACTGAATGTAAACATTTAAAATACAAAAAAAATTTATGCATCTGAATCATCAAATATCATTTTTCTTACTCTTTTAGTCTCTTTCTCCCAACTGTGATATTTGTCTGCAAGTAACATGTAAGCTATTTCTCCCCTCAGATTCCTCGCAGAAGATTTCGTTACAGTATCAACTGCAGTAGGAACGCCACTTGTGATACACTCGATGTACTTGCAGACATATATAGCTCAATCAAAACTAATTTTTTTTACATTTGACATTATTTTCTAACTTTTTGAAATACGATCTAAAATAATTGAGAAGTCATGTCTTTCAAATTAAACATACATGTTAGCCTGTTGGAGACACTTTGTACACTTTATTTTACTCTTTTTTTTGCATCTTTCTGACATCTATTGAGCCGGACGATATCTCCTCTTAAATATTTTGAACAGTCTTTCTTTCTGTATTTCCAAATTAAAACTAACATTTAGGTTTAACGCAATAGAATCCAATTAACAAAAAAAAATGATCAAGATTATGTTACCATAGTTCTAGCATCCTTCTGACGTATGTTGTTAGAGCGACTAGCTGCATCTACAAGAATCAAGGAGTTATAAAATATCCACTCATATGTTTGACAATAAAAAACCAATATTGTCAAATGGAACCCAGTATCATTAGCACTGTGGAAATAATTGATCGAGAAGAACAGGTAATCTGTGTCTCTTTTTCAATTTTTAGTTTGTTATTTATGAAATATTCTTCAAGATCATTCTTTTTGGCCCTAACCCTATGCTGTCAATATTATATGAACAAACAATAATTTTATTAACAATATATATACTGCTTTATTAATGTGAAATAAGTACAGTTACACTATATAAGAACAAAAACATAGTTACCCATGCTTTGCTGTGGAAGTATAAGCTTTTCAACCCACTCCTTTGTTCCAGATGCTTCATGTATAAATGTATGACATTGCATCTATGAACTGGTCGAACAATGTATCTTCTATGTCATTTTCAGTAATATATAAGTTATTTTTTGAATCCTGATATGTAATAGCATTGCAAATAGCAAACATTTTAGAGGTTTGATTAAAAACTAAATGAGTTTGAGAAGACTTAGAGATTTTTTGATTATAATAGAACTGCAATCATGATCACAATTCGTCTTACTTTATTGTATTTTGTTTGACTTCGATCACAGTCGCAGTTATATTGATATCTTATCTGATCACGATAAGAACTGAGAAGATGATCACAGTTCATGTAAAAATGCGACAACAGTCACAATCTTATTGATCTCTGATTATAATAGAACTGGGAACAACATCGCAGTTCATTTAAAAATGATATTTTATAGCTTTTTATTTGATTACGATCATAGTCACAGTCATATTGATCTCTGATTATATAAAGCAAAATTTTAAATACCACGATTAAGATCACAGTTAGATTACTGTGTGTGCAGTTTGATAGATAGTTGTTTTACTAAAAATATAAGAAAGAAAGTCACTTACTCTCATGTTGCTTTTTCCGAAAAGTTTCTGATGACTTTTTGTTTTTGCGGCTCCGTATCTTTGTACAAAAAACTTTAGTTTATATCATGGAGGCTTGAATTACTTTTGTCTTTCTTTGTTATCTCGAAATTAGGATAATTTATAACTTTTTGAGCTTGTAGAATTATCTTCTTACATGTTTTCTTTGCTACCTTTTGTAAACAAAGTCGGAATCATCATGATCTCTTTCATGGCTCTTCTGTTTTTTGACTCTCCTCTCTATAGATTCTTTATAGATATCCATGACCTTTTTCTTATCAGCTTATTTTTCTCCATAATGCCATGTTGTTCTACAGTCTGTTGCACTGAATCTTTGTCACGATTGATCTCGAGTATTGCTTGAGTCAATTTTAGACTAAAGTCTGGAGTTTCAACTTCTCTAATACTAACCTAAAAAGTTACTTCCTCTGGTGTATCAGCATCTGCATTCTCCATCATACTATGCTACTCCTCCTCCTTTCTCCTCTTTATACTCTTCCTCCTCCTTCCTCCTCGTTTTCCTATCTTCTTCCTTCTGCTCCTTCTCCCTCCTTTTCTCCTTATTCTCTTCCTTCTTCTCCTTGCTCCTTTTCTTCCTTTTCTTTTCCTCATCTGCATTCTCTTCCTCTTCTCCTTCTCCTCTTCCTCTCTTCCTCATGTTGTTTTAATTGCCTCTTCAATCTCTTCTCCTTCTTCTGCCTTTTATTTTTCTCTCTTTCAGCCTTTTCCTTCTTCATCTCTTCATTATGTTTTCCAATTCAAGCACTCTGTTCTGTTGGCCCAAAGGCCATTAGCCCTATATCTTGTTGAATATTTTGATGATAACAAACCATATTTAGTTAGGTATTTAACAATTTTGTTTAAAAGTATTTCAGGTTAAACAGGTTGATTTGACGGCTCCACTATCAAGACTCACAAGTTTGGACGCCGCTAAAGATGTGCATTCCCAAGCTAAGCACATTAGGAAGCTTCGGGATCAAGACATGAAGAAAAGACCAAGTCAAGATCAAGACAATGAAAAAGTCCAAGATTTGTAAATTTGCTTTTCTTTTAGACTTTTTGTCAAAACTAGATGTTAGAAGTAGATTTATGGGATTGTCACTTACACACACTTTAGTTTGATATATGGCTTCAAAAACAATTTCAAATTCTATTTCCAACTTAGTTTTATAGCTAACATGTTTTTCGGAAATTTGTTTTTTAGAAACTTTAAGTTTTTGGAAAAAACCGATTTTTGGGAAAAACAAGTTTTTATCAAAGAAAAACTTTATCAAAATGTTTTAACGTGTTAGGGTTGTGACATATGGTCATAATCCTATTTTTACAAAGTCCAAAACCCTAAACCACAAGATCAAACCCCAAAGTCCCAGTTCTGGCTTTCTGCAGTTCTGTTTTTTTTTCAGAACAGACAGGAGCCGGTCGACCGCCCGGGTCGACCGACGTACACGCTGTGCATGTGTGTACGTCGGCCGACCGCTCCGGTCGACCGGAGCACTTACAGTGCTCTCTGTTTGTTCGGGTCGACCGGGGCGGTCGACCGTAGTCCCCCAACGGTCAAAAATATGACCGTTGGCGGTCGACCGGCCCGGTCGACCGACTGTTGTCAGAACTTCTGACAGACTCCAACAGCTATATTTTCTGACAGTTTTTCTTTTAGAATTTGATCCCAACGGATCTCTGGAGCTGTTTTTGACCCCTATAAATAGGAGGTCACTTCAACATGATAATACATCTACTAAGAACATTTTACAAGAGATTTTCAAAAGATTTACAAGTTTTCAAAAGGCTTTCATTTAGAAAAGATTTCTCTCCAAAAGCCCTAAATTTCTAGACACCCATTTGAAGTCTTTACCTCTACTTCTCTCTAGCTATTGCACTACACAATCTCATAATTTCTCATCTACATATTGGTTCTAGGATTGTGCAAGTGAGCGAATTTTTTGATCAAGTGTGATCATTTTCTTCTTGAGTGAAGTTGTAGAGGCATCGGCCTCAAACGAGCTAGTGTGCTCCGGGTGGTGTTACGGCATCACGAGAGATAGGACAAGTGTGTCCTTGTATTGGTGATCCAGTGGGATCTTCAATAGTGGAAATCCTTCAAGTGTGAAGGCGGGGACGTAGAGCGTGGCTCGAACCTCGGAAACATATCTGCGTGTTTGCGTTTGCTCAAATCTCTCTAAACTCTAAACTCTTTAATTCTTGCACTATTGATTGCTTCATTTATTGCAAGTCTTTTATTTGAGCTAATTGTGATAGTTGAATTTTAAATTCCGCATTTGTGCCATTTACATATAGCCATCACCTATTCACCCCCCTCTAGGTGATTTCAATTGGTATCAGAGCCTAACCTTACAATTTGGTTTAACCACCTTAGGGAGATCTATTCATTTGGCTATATACTTGTTGCATTTATAGTTGATTGTCCATTTTCATTTATATTCATGGCATCCCTTGACTTTTCTAGCATCAAGTCCCCACCTAAGTTTGATGGTTTGAACTTCCCCATTTGGAAGGTCAAGATGAACCTCTTCCTTAAGTCCTTAGGAGTTAGGGTTGCTAGGTCCATAACTAAAGATTTTGTTGAACCTACCACTGATGAGAGCACATGGTCCGAGGACACCTCCAAGGATTATGAGGCTAATGCTAGAGCCCAATATGCATTGACCCAAGCATTAAATGAGGATGATTTAGCACGCATCATTAATTGCAAATCCGCATTTGAAGTTTGGAATATTTTAATTGTGACTCATGAAGGAACGTCACAAGTCAAAAGATCCAAGATTGACTTGCTACGTTCTCAATATGAGAATTTTTACATGTTTGATAATGAGAGCATTGATGACATGCTCACGCGTTTCACCAAGATCACTAATGCCTTATCTTCTCTAGGTGACGCAATCGATAATGACCAAAAGATTCGGAAGGTCATTCGGGCTCTTCCCAAATCTTGGGAAGTAAAGGCAAGTACCCTCAAGGAGCTCAACGATCGGAGGAGATGGACTTCTCCGGCTTCATCGGTAATCTCAAAACCCATGAGATGGAGATGAAGGTAAGAGAAGAAAGGGAGGCACCCAAGAAGAAAAAATCGCCTTCAAAGCCACTCCAACCACTATTGAAGAGGACGACTCATCGGAGGATTGCGATGAGGACTTTGCCATGCTTATCCGGAAGGTAGGCAAAATGTTTTACAGGAAAGGGAGGCAAAGCAACTTCCGAAGAGGGAAACCTCAAGGAAGGTTTGAAAAGAAGAGAGAAGAACCCGGTCCTTACTTCCATTGCAAGAAGATCGGACATCTCATAGCGGATTGCCCCGCTCTCCAAGCTACTACCTCCAAGCATGAACCAAGGAAGAAGAAGGCTATGGTAGCCACATGGGATGATACGGAGTCGGAATCCGAAGAGGAGCACGACGCCGCTCACATGTGCTTCATGGCACAAGGAGACAATTCTTCTAAGGTAACCCTTGATAACACTTTAGAAGATGATGATCTTACCATGGATGAACTTGCTCATTTTTTCGAAGAGTTACAACATAGATATGAGATCTCTCAATCTCATAATAAAAAATTGAAAAAGGAAAATGATGTTTTAAAGAATAAACTTGATACTTGTCTTACTGAGAAAAATGTTTTATCTAGTGCTTTTGAAAAATTAAAAGGTGACTTTGATAAATATAAATTGGCTAATAAAGGAAAAACCCCCATGGTTTCTTGTAATTAAAATGAATTTGTAGAGATTCAAAAACGGGTTGAAGTGTTAGACTCTACTCTTAAAAAATGTGCATTTGATTTAAATAAAATTGCATCTAAGTTTCTCAAAGGAGTAACCCAAGGGAAACACACTCATCATACACATGCACGAAAACATGCACACTCACATAAGCATGCATACATGTATGGTAGTGGTAAAATTTATGTATGCACGCATTGTGGCCGCAAAGGCCATTTAGAAAAATTTTTTTTGCTAAAAATAATGTGCATAATAAATTTGTTTGGGTTCGTCCCGGTACTAATCTTAAAGGACCCAAAAAGATATGGGTACCAAAAGACCCACCAAATTTAGATGATGCAGGTGGATCTTCTTCCTCCAAGACTTAGGGGGAGACGGTGCCCGGGTGGTGGATGCAACTAAGCTCAAGGAACACATCACATTTGCATCGCTATCTTGGAGGCACCTATTTTGGAGATTGCCCATGCTTGGTAATTTCTCCATTTAAAAGTTTTTGTTTAGTTATTTATATACACATGTATAGGATTGTTAGTTTACTTTTATGATACATTGATATATGATTGTGTAAACTTACATCTCTATCATGTTTGTGTATATGCCATGTTTTTATCTTGTCTTTTATATCATGTCCATTGTATGTCCACATGCCATGCCTAGACTAGCTTATTTATATATACACATTGTATTTTCAAAACTAGAAATAAAATTTTGTAAAAATTTCATATTCAAACAAATACCTTAGAGATGGCAATTGCGCACCTCAACTCATTCAAGAGGAATCAAGAGGATGAAGTTCAGAACCCGTCACCGGGTTTTCGGCTTCAACATCTCTAAAACTTTATTTTTGTATGAAAATTAAATAAAATGTCTTGTGTGAATATTTTTGTTTGATAACCTAATGAAGATTTAAAAACATTGTTGTATTCCTACATGTTATATATATTCTAATTTATTTGATAAAATTTTTCTTTTAAATTTTTTTTCTGTTCTCAGTTTTTTGGGCATAGCCGGTCGACCGACCCGGTCGACCGCTGTTGCTGTCAGTGGTCTCGGGTTTTCTAGGTCGACCGACCCGGTCGACCGCTGTAGCTCTCAGAGCTCTCGGGATTTCTGGGTCGACCGACCCGGTCGACCGCTCTGAGTTGCAGAGCTCTCGGGTTTTCTGGGTCGACCGACCGGTCGACCGTTCATCGTATTCAGCCCTAAAACTGCTATTTATTTGATTTTTCTCTCTCTCTCTCTCACACTCGCAGCCGACGAACCCGACGTCTCCTCTCCTCAAAATTTTCTCTAAATCTCTAATCTCTCAACCATTTTCAAATCCTTTCAAAACCCACTTCTATTTCCATCTTCAAGTGCTGGATCTTCGATTTCAGGACTTCCTCTCCGCTGGATTCGAAGTATTTCAGATTTTTCTGTTCTAGGGTTTTGTTCTTCAGTTCCCAGGTAAAAATCTGATTTTTACTTCTGTTCTTTACATCTAGCTTTAAGATCTACTTCCTATTGTCAAGATTTTAGGTCTCTAAGTTCTTAGATCAATCCCTAAACCACTTTGACCTAAAAATCATCTTTTTATTCAAAAATGTCTAAAAGAACTAGGTCTGAAAAGGGTAAATCTGTTGCTCAACCCTCTTCATATGTCCCCAAGCCCAAACGACCTTTCATTAATGAGGTTGCTGAAAATCGGTTCATTAATCTTTCCAAGAGGAACATCAATTCGGGGAGATATGTCGTTATACAAGATTTTAAACACTTGGACATTCCCCAAATCCTGCAGAACAACTCCTTAAATGATTTCTTGACCATCAAAGAACAAGTCTATACATCTCTCGTTCCCTATTTCTATACTAATTTCTCTTTTGATGGAAACCGTATCTTTTCTAGAGTCCTAGGTAGGGACATTGACCTTAGCATTGGTCAGTTTGCTGACATTCTACATCTCTCCACTGTTGGAGCTGATGTCTACACCCATGACCTTCATGATTTTGAGTTTCTGGAGGGTGAGTCTGCGCTCACCGCATCCACTTTGATCCACGGGGATAACAACCCTGGTTTGTGAGGAAAGAAGTTGTGAGTAGATTCACCCTCACATCTCAGGTCCTTGCCAAAATCATTTTCTTTAACATTGTCCCTAAATCTGGTGAGTACAGCCATGCTAGGGGTCCTGTTCCATTGATCATCTATTGCCTTCTGCGAGGCATTAAGATAAATGTTCCCCGTATCATAGCTTCTCATATGGCATCCGACCAGATTCGCATGTCGGGTAGGAGCTTGCCCTATGGCATGTTGATTACACATCTTCTTAAAGCTCTAAATTTTGATCTCTCATCTGAGTCTCCTGATGATCCTCTAATAAACATTGACGGAGTTCTCTTGAAGAGGATGGAAGCCCAGTTGCGTCGACACGCTCCTGAGCAACCTCCTGTTCCTCCTGCTGCCCCAGGGTCTTCTTCGGCCCCAGGGACATCATCTGCTTCTGCCCCTGTTTTACCTCCAGACCTTCAGGCTCTTATCTCCTCAGAGGTACGCTCTCAGTTCGAGGCACACCAGGCTTGGATTGAGCAGCGTGATGCAGCGCTTCGTGCAGAGATGGACGCACGATTCCAGCGCGAGGCAGATTCTCATGCGGTGATGGACTCACGTATCCAAGGAATTCGTAATGATTTGTCCTATTTTGCTGACTCCATGAGATTCATGGATACGCAATTTGAGGCACTCTTTACGAAATTCGACATGCTTGTTCCTGATCCCACTTCCATTGCTCGTCCACTTCCCTCCACTGGCCCTCCATTTCCCACCAGAGCTCGTTCATCTGTTCCTCCACCTCGGACTAAAGTTGACGGCATTGATCCAGAGGAGGTGGCAGCTTCTTCTTCTTCTTCTTCTTCGGAGGAAGACGATGATGGTGACAAGAAGATGGATGCTGCAGAGAGTTCGTCTGAGGACGAGGAAGATGAGGAAGATGATGAGGACGACGATGCTGCTAGTGCCAAGTGATGAGAGTGACCTCCCCTTATATGATGATGTCAAAAAGGGGGAGAGTTATTTGTTGAGAGACATATTTTGTGTTTTGCTTTTGTTTGGACATGTATTTCTGTTATGTTTTGTGGACATGTATCTTTTCCTTATATGTATCGTTTCTTTATGTCATATATGAAATCATGTTTTCATCCTTATTTATGACATGAAAATTGTTGGCATGGACATGTGTATTATCACTTGATGTTTATCATTTATCATTTGCCATATTTATCCATGCCTGAGTATGATTTTTGTATATGCATGTGTTGAGGGGGAGCTTCATTTGAAGTCTCTACCCAAAATATTTGTGATAACTATATATGTTTTGTCATCATCAAAAAGGGGGAGATTGTTGGCCCAAAGGCCATTAGCCCTATATCTTGTTGAATATTTTGATGATAACAAACCATATTTAGTTAGGTATTTAACAATTTTGTTTAAAAGTATTTCAGGTTAAACAGGTTGATTTGACGGCTCCACTATCAAGACTCACAAGTTTGGACGCCGCTAAAGATGTGCATTCCCAAGCTAAGCACATTAGGAAGCTTCGGGATCAAGACATGAAGAAAAGACCAAGTCAAGATCAAGACAATGAAAAAGTCCAAGATTTGTAAATTTGCTTTTCTTTTAGACTTTTTGTCAAAACTAGATGTTAGAAGTAGATTTATGGGATTGTCACTTACACACACTTTAGTTTGATATATGGCTTCAAAAACAATTTCAAATTCTATTTCCAACTTAGTTTTATAGCTAACATGTTTTTCGGAAATTTGTTTTTTAGAAACTTTAAGTTTTTGGAAAAACCGATTTTTGGGAAAAACAAGTTTTTATCAAGAAAAACTTTATCAAAATGTTTTAACATGTTAGGGTAGTGACATATGGTCATAATCCTATTTTTACAAAGTCCAAAACCCCAAACCACAAGATCAAACCCCAAAGTCCCAGTTCTGGCTTTCTGCAGTTCTTTTTTTTCAGAACAGACAGGAGCCGGTCGACCGCCCGGGTCGACCGACGTACACGCTGTGCATGTGTGTACGTCGGCCGACCGCTCCGGTCGACCGGAGCACTTATAGTGCTCTCTGTTTGTTCGGGTCGACCGGGGCGGTCGACCGTAGTCCCCCAACGGTCAAAAATATGACCGTTGGCGGTCGACCGGCCCGGTCGACCGACTGTTGTCAGAACTTCTGACAGACTCCAACAGCTATATTTTCTGACAGTTTTTCTTTTAGGATTTGATCCCAACGGATCTCTGGAGCTGTTTTTGACCCCTATAAATAGGAGGTCACTTCAACATGATAATACATCTACTAAGAACATTTTTACAAGAGATTTTCAAAAGATTTACAAGTTTTCAAAAGGCTTTCATTTAGAAAAGATTTTCTCTCCAAAAGCCCTAAATTTCTAGACACCCATTTGAAGTCTTTACCTCTACTTCTCTCTAGCTATTGCACTACACAATCCCATAATTCCTCATCTACATATTGGTTCTAGGATTGTGCAAGTGAGCGAATTTTTTGATCAAGTGTGATCATTTTCTTCTTGAGTGAAGTTGTAGAGGCATCGGCCTCAAACGAGCTAGTGTGTTCCGGGTGGTGTTGCGGCATCACGAGAGATAGGACAAGTGTGTCCTTGTATTGGTGATCCAGTGGGATCTTCAATAGTGGAAATCCTTCAAGTGTGAAGGCAGGGACGTAGAGCGTGGCTCGAACCTCGGAAACATATCTGCGTGTTTGCGTTTGCTCAAATCTCTCTAAACTCTAAACTCTTTAATTCTTGCACTATTGATTGCTTCATTTATTGCAAGTCTTTTATTTGAGCTAATTGTGATAGTTGAATTTTAAATTCCGCATTTGTGCCATTTACATATAGCCATCACCTATTCACCCCCCCTCTAGGTGATTTCATGTTATTTAGATATATATTTTTATTTCTCAAAATAATCACATCATCACGGGCTTTTGGTAGAAAACCTTCAATATCTGTTTCCATCACGTTCTCAATATGTTTTACACGTTCTTTTTCCTTTTCAATCCCCCCTTCAAAATTTTCTTTGCCTTTTTCTCCTTCCTCTACATAAGTGAGGTTGATCTTCTCTTTTTCCTCCCTTGAGATGTTAGATCATCTATATAAAATCTGTAAGTATGAAAAAATATATATCAAATTTATGTTTTAAATAATATATAGAAAAGCATTTTTTTTGTGAGAACTGCGACTTTAATCGCAGTACTTATAAAGCAAATATATAAGAAAATGATTGAGAACTATTACTATAGTCGCAGTCCTAACAAAACACTAGAAAATTTATTTTGTTAAAACTGTGACTTTGATCACAGTCCTCATAAAAACACTATACTCCATTTTCTTCTTCAAACTCTGAGAGATTGATATCGACTAGGGTTTTGTTAATATGGTTTAGGTCCCATCTTACTACCTTTGGTGGTTTGTCATCTTTTAGCTCGACAATTTTAACTCTTTTACAGAACCAATACTGCAGTAGACACACATGCCCTGATTAGTGACATGATCACGTACCATAAATATGTGATTAACAATAATAGGAACAATAGTTTAATTATACTACAAGAATTTACATTGAGTAATCTTGTAGCTCAGATGCATTTAGCCTGAAATTGTCGAGTGATTCTATAAGAAACTGCTGAAATACACCTAGAGGGGGGGTGAATAGGTGTAATTGCTAATCTAATGCTCTTTTTTTAAACTTGATGAGATGAGTGATGCAACGATCCCTCAAAAACACAACTAAGTGTCGTATACCCCTTGCGAGGTTCTGAACTCCTTCCTCCCAATTCCCCTTGAATGGGTTAGAGGTGCGCAATGCAACCGTGTTGTATGAGATATGATCGAACAAGTAAAGAATGAAATGCTATGATGAAACACACACAATCAAGCCAAGCATATAAGTATGAATTGCAATATAAATAAGATGCAAGGCAACACAAGCAATGTATATGAAATGTATGAATGACAATAAGTATGATGCTTGTATGAAATGGATGCTTGCACAAAAGTAATGAGAGAGAGTTAGAGATATTGGACAATCGCAAACACAAGGATATGATTCGAGGTTCGAGCCCTAGCTCTACATCCCCGCCTACACCACCGTGTAGGATTTCCCAATCCACTATAGGAGTACCAAACTCCTCTCTCAACCGTACAAAGCCACCGAGGCTATACAACCACAATCCACCTCTACCGAAGAGGGATACGGCCCGTAGCCAAATACAACAACCACCTCTACCTAAGAGGCTCACAAACCAATCACAATACCACTCCGATCACCTCTACCGAAGAGGGATTCACAAAAGCAAGGAGGGTTTACAACAAGTGGTTCCACAACCACAAACTTCTCTTTTCTTTCTTTTTCTCTTATCTTTTTCCACACAAAACAAAGATCCTAATAACTTAGGATAGAAGATATAGCTCAAGTGGAAACTAGGTGTTTTTGGAAAACAAGCAACAAAGAAAACACTTGGGAAATTCTTGTAAAAGATGGAGAATGAAAACCAATACAAATATCCCAAATTCCTATTTCTTTGATTTTTCCAAAAACCCAAAACAATAAAGATTAGAAGTTTAAAGCACAAAAACTCTTTTCAAAACTCTTTTAAACTCTACTGAAAACCAGAATTTTTCTCTTGTAAAACCTTGGCCAAAATCCCAAAGGAATGGGGTTTATATAGGCCAAAAATCAAAACTAGCCGTTAGGCTGATGTGGCAATTCTGACAGCCACCGGTCGACCGGCCCGGTCGACCGCCAACGGTCGGAAATATGACCGTTGGGGCTCCGGTCGACTGCCAGTCGACCGACCAAAAGGAGGAAACCCAGTTTCCTTCTATCGGTCGACCGACCCAGTCGACCGAAAAGATACAGAGAGCAAACTCTCTATATCGGTCGACTGGGTCCGTGACCCGGTCGACCGACAGACATGCACAGCCTGTGCATGTCCGGACACAGCAGCCGGTCGACTGCCAGTCGACCGGTCTGCCTGAAATAGGTTTTCTGGGCAGATTTTAATAATAGAAAATTTTGTAAAAATTCTTTTAACACTTCTAAAAAATCCACAAAAATATGTTTTATCATTTTACTTGATAACTAAACTTGTGATAACAATTTCAAGATATATATCAATCATATCAATTCATTTTTGTGTCTTGCCAATTTTATCAAAAACAAAACTAGTATTTTTTATCAAGCTTTGATTTTTCCAAAACATGAATAGAATAGTCAAAATAAGTTTGTTTACCAAGTTAAAGCATGTATGTATAAATAGAAAACATCTACTATACATATAATATATGTAAACTTGTTTTGATCTATTATTCATGAAAACCAAAAACCAAATCATAAATCGTGTGTGTTTTGTGCACTTGAGCATATCAACTAAACTAAGCTTTACAAATGGATCTAAAACACTATCTAAACTAGGATACCTAAGTCTTACTTGAAGATCTTCTATCTTCAAGTAGACTAGCTCCCAAACCGTGATCTTCCAAGTGCAAAGGTATAATCTTGAAGCTTTGACACCGGAATCACCATGATAAGCTTCCAAACACCTTGTTGAAGCTATCTCCCAAACTAATATCTTGCTAATGATCTGAAACTTAGAAACACAAGAATATTAGTAAACATAACTACATGAGTTGATCATCATCAAAACTAGAGTGGAAGGCCTTTGGGCCAACAATCTCCCCCTTTTTGATGATGACAAAACTCATGGAGTTATATATGCATGGATTAAAGTTAAGCTTCAAAGAAGCTCCCCCTTAACTCATGCATAAACAAATAAACAATAATATGCAATGCATGATAATGCATATAAACATGGTACTCTAGATACTAATGGAATATTCAACATAAACTATGTTCTAGATACCAATTTAACCAAACAACATGCAATGCTTAATGTTCTAGATATCAATAAAAACAATCATTTTAAACAAGATACCAATTTAAACAATATAAACAATATACCAATTAAGCAAGGAATACCAATTAAGCAAGGAATTCATGCATATATTAAAAACATAAACACAAATTCTTCTCCCCCTTTTTGTCAATCATCAACAAAGGGGTAAATAGCAAAATCAAACAATTTTTTTTTAATTCTTAAAGCAAATACATGCATACAAAGTCATGCATATAAGTTACAAAACAACCAAAGTCTTCTCCCCCTTTTTGTCCTAATCAAGGAACCAACAAAGGGTTAAAATCATAAAAACAATATTTTCTCCCCCTTTTTGTCAAAAACAAAAAGATCAAGAAGGGGTAATCCAAACATTCATAACAACAATGATACCAATTCAAGATATGACAATAAAGTGCATATTGATACCAATTGAAGTAAAACATATAGCAATGTAAATCAAAAGTATATATTTTTCTTAAACAAAATTTTGAGATACCAATTAAAAACACTCAACATAAACATCTTGATTATCATTAAGAGAAATATGTTCTTTTAAACACATGATACCAATTTGAAAACTTTTGAGATCAATAATGTTAAAATATAGTTTCAATTTTAACATAAAGCAAGGGAGTGAGAGTCAAATCCCAATTGAAAAGACAACATCAAATTTTCTCCCCCTTTATGAAATACCAACTAAAATAATGCATAGTCTTGATACCAATTTAAAGTAATCAATTTAAACACAATTGAAACTCAAGCACTAGCATAAACAAAAATATATGTATGAAAATTAGATACCAATTGACATTGATATTCTTGAAAGAGTAAGCATACATATACAAAACTTATATGAGTATACAAGAAGATCAAAATTGACACCAATTGAAAGAGTTCAATGATACCAATTGAAATAACAAGCATGGTATATCTCATATTACAAAGAAGAATTCGAACTAGTTAAAAATGGAAAGTTTTGTAAACTAGTACGAAATCCTTCAAGCAAGGAATAAAACAAGATTATTTTTCATAGAAATGAAAATCACATAATAATCATTCACTCTAATCAATAAAGCACAACTCATGAGAAACAAAACATGAGTAAGGTAGTAATTACGAGTGTATAACTAACATGTGAAAATCAATTATGAAAAATATTTCATTAAGCTCTTTTAATTCCTTTAAACAATAATACTTATCTAAAACAAAAGATCATAGAACTACTTAATCTTCAAGGCATATGTATGTCTAGTATAAACTAAGGTATACATACATATCCAAAATACAAACGAGTCCACAAAGTATATGCATGAAGGCACGTGGCTCAAAAAGGAATGTATATGTATAGGATTAGTTTGAACTAGATGGACATATACATGAAGTAAAACTTAAATATGAAAACACGAAAAACCAATTTTCATTAACTAATTTCATTTCAAGGTATATGTATAAATTGTCAACACAATAAGTATACATACATATCCTAAACACAATTGAGTCCATATATAAGGATTTGCATGAAGGGCAAAAGACTCAAGGATTATACATGTATATCTTAATGTTTTGGCAAAATAAACATATACACGAAATTAAAACTCATATAAATTAAAAAATATGAATACAAGTCTAAAATATATGAATCATCAAAACTAGACTATACTCATACAACTAATGGGAACAAATAAGCATTCAACCCAATCATATATAGATTTATTTGTGTCCCACTATATGTATAGGTATATAACTAGTCTTAATGAAGACTAATACTTAAACAAGTAATCAAATCATTAAGCACAAGACAAACACGAATATCATTTTGTTAAAACAAAACACATAAATTCATCAAAATTCTTTTATTTTGTGAACCAACTTCTAGGTATATGTATGATCCATCCAAATCTAACAATATGCATACATATCCCAACCATAAACGAGTCTATTAAAAATATTTGCATTGAAGGCAAAAGACTCATGGGTATACATGTATATTTATTAGGTTTGAATTTAAAATACATATACATGAAGTAGAATCATAAAAATAGGTATGACAAGTATAAATAAAGGAATCATCAAAACTAGCCTATACTTGTGCACATAGTGGGTACAAATGAGCATGAAGGGCAAAACATATATAAGTCAATTTGTTCTCACTAAGTGTACATGTATACATGCAAGTTTTGATAAAATCTACATTTAAACATGTATATACCACATGAAGCACAAAACACATATAAAACAACATGATACAACTAAAACATGAAACAAACGTTCATATGATCAATATGTATATGCATATGCATTAGATCTAGGATATACATATTAGATCAAAAGTGAGATCACACAAATATAAATCTATATTGAGCATGGGTGTTTCTAAACAACTAAGCATGTATATCACTAATCTAATGAACATGATATAACATAGTGAACATTAAACAATGACATGCTATAAAACAAATGATATGAACATGTAAACAATAATAAGGAGTTAGGAATTGTTACCAAAGCCTTAGAAGGCAACTTTCCTTGTCTCCAAAACATGGTGGTCCTTTCCACCAAATCTTCTCCCTTGAAAGTGATGCATCCAAAAAGTATTCTTTAAGCATGGAACACATCCACTCCAAGGTGCCAACACTCTCACGTCATGTGAGAGCCCTCACCTACATCAAAAATTGGAGGGGTGGTCTTTGGTACCCATTGTCTTTTGGGTCCATGGGGGTTAGTCCCTTCTCTAACCCAAACATATTTCTTTGCTAAATTTGGAGTATTTAATCTATCATAGCAAAATTTAGCAAGATGGCCTTTTCGACCACAATGTGTACAAGTGTACACATGAGCATACATAGTGTTAGGATGGTGTCCGTGAGGAGCATGTGTATGCCGTGGAGGGTGTGCATGCATGAAGGATGGAACTTGTTTCTTTCGAAGCAAAGTTTCCAACCGTGTATGATTCATAGCACATTGGCTCATAGTGGAGCCCAAACAATCTACCTTCTTCTTAAGCATGGATATATCATTGTTAATCCTAGAAGAAGAGGTACATGCATTAGGTAGTCTAGATGATGAGGCTACACTAGCATGGCAAACATGTGCATCCATCTTATGTTGCAAAACAATATTTTTCTCTAAGCAAATATTTAAATCATTTGAAATGGAAATGATTTTATTTTTCAAAGCAACATTCTCTTTTAAAATAAAATCTACTTTTGAAGTCAAATTTTCATTTTTCTTCAAAAGAACATGGCAATCATTTTTATTTTTCAAAAGTTCATTTTCTTTAAGTGCAAGGTCAAGTTGAGATTTTAATGAATCCTTCTCATTAGCAATCTCCTCTTTCTCTTGCAAAACAATATCAAGTCTAGCAATCAAATTTTTGTTTTCATTATTAATGCCTAGACTTTTCTTTTTCAAAATGTTATACTTCTCAATTAATTTTTCACAAACTAATGAAAGTTCTTCATTCAAAGCATGGGGATCAATATAATCATTAGAAGAACTAGCACTATCATCACAATCTAATAGAGTTTCCGATTGTACCTCAAGGGAGTCATTCCCTTGGACCATGAAGCATTGGGAATCGGATTCTCCACTAGATTCCTCTTCCTTTTGGATTTGTTCTTGAAGCCCGGAGGTAGCGGTTGTGGTTGTCAATAAATTCCACACTACAAAAGCGGAATCAATATTAGAAACATGTAAAAGATAATCTTTAGGCAATGTGTTTCTAATAGCCTCTAGGGCTTGTGCATTGGCCCTTATATGAATGAGGTTACCAAGATAGCATTTCTTGGTAGCCGCAAGATAAACATGTAAACCTAGGGTTTGTAGGTAAATGGACATCCTAGTCTTCCAAACAAGAATGTTGGAAGCATCATACATAGGTGGGGTCATGAAGTCCATGGTAAACTATATGTGTGCAAATGAACAAATGCAAATGTAGATTAGCAAGCAAATGGATCACTCCTAGGATGTTAAGCCTAATATCAGGAGCACTAGCTCTGATACCAATTGAAATACACCTAGAGGGGGGGTGAATAGGTGTAATTGCTAATCTAATGCTCTTTTTTTAAACTTGATGAGATGAGTGATGCAACGATCCCTCAAAACACAACTAAGTGTCGTATACCCCTTGCGAGGTTCTGAACTCCTTCCTCCCAATTCCCCTTGAATGGGTTAGAGGTGCGCAATGCAACCGTGTTGTATGAGATATGATCGAACAAGTAAAGAATGAAATGCTATGATGAAACACACACAATCAAGCCAAGCATATAAGTATGAATTGCAATATAAATAAGATGCAAGGCAACACAAGCAATGTATATGAAATGTATGAATGACAATAAGTATGATGCTTGTATGAAATGGATGCTTGCACAAAAGTAATGAGAGAGAGTTAGAGATATTGGACAATCGCAAACACAAGGATATGATTCGAGGTTCGAGCCCCTAGCTCTACATCCCCGCCTACACCACCGTGTAGGATTTCCCAATCCACTATAGGAGTACCAAACTCCTCTCTCAACCGTACAAAGCCACCGAGGCTATACAACCACAATCCACCTCTACCGAAGAGGGATACGGCCCGTAGCCAAATACAACAACCACCTCTACCTAAGAGGCTCACAAACCAATCACAATACCACTCCGATCACCTCTACCGAAGAGGGATTCACAAAAGCAAGGAGGGTTTACAACAAGTGGTTCCACAACCACAAACTTCTCTTTTCTTTCTTTTTCTCTTATCTTTTTCCACACAAAACAAAGATCCTAATAACTTAGGATAGAAGATATAGCTCAAGTGGAAACTAGGTGTTTTTGGAAAACAAGCAACAAAGAAAACACTTGGGAAATTCTTGTAAAAGATGGAGAATGAAAACCAATACAAATATCCCAAATTCCTATTTCTTTGATTTTTCCAAAAACCCAAAACAATAAAGATTAGAAGTTTAAAGCACAAAAACTCTTTTCAAAACTCTTTTAAACTCTACTGAAAACCAGAATTTTTCTCTTGTAAAACCTTGGCCAAAATCCCAAAGGAATGGGGTTTATATAGGCCAAAAATCAAAACTAGCCGTTAGGCTGATGTGGCAATTCTGACAGCCACCGGTCGACCGGCCCGGTCGACCGCCAACGGTCGAAAATATGACCGTTGGGGCTCCGGTCGACTGCCAGTCGACCGACCAAAAGGAGGAAACCCAGTTTCCTTCTATCGGTCGACCGACCCAGTCGACCGAAAAGATACAGAGAGCAAACTCTCTATATCGGTCGACTGGGTCCGTGACCCGGTCGACCGACAGACATGCACAGCCTGTGCATGTCCGGACACAGCAGCCGGTCGACTGCCAGTCGACCGGTCTGCCTGAAATAGGTTATCTGGGCAGATTTTAATAATAGAAAATTTTGTAAAAATTCTTTTAACACTTCTAAAAAATCCACAAAAATATGTTTTATCATTTTACTTGATAACTAAACTTGTGATAACAATTTCAAGATATATATCAATCAATCAATTCATTTTTGTGTCTTGCCAATTTTATCAAAAACAAAACTAGTATTTTTTATCAAGCTTTGATTTTTCCAAAACATGAATAGAATAGTCAAAATAAGTTTGTTTACCAAGTTAAAGCATGTATGTATAAATAGAAAACATCTACTATACATATAATATATGTAAACTTGTTTTGATCTATTATTCATGAAAACCAAAAACCAAATCATAAATCGTGTGTGTTTTGTGCACTTGAGCATATCAACTAAACTAAGCTTTACAAATGGATCTAAAACACTATCTAAACTAGGATACCTAAGTCTTGCTTGAAGATCTTCTATCTTCAAGTACACTAGCTCCCAAACCGTGATCTTCCAAGTGCAAAGGTATAATCTTGAAGCTTTGACACCGGAATCACCATGATAAGCTTCCAAACACCTTGTTGAAGCTATCTCCCAAACTAATATCTTGCTAATGATCTGAAACTTAGAAACACAAGAATATTAGTAAACATAACTACATGAGTTGATCATCATCAAAACTAGAGTGGAAGGCCTTTGGGCCAACAACTGCTTGACAGTTTGACTCAATATATGCTTTTCAACAGATGGATATTTGCAATCTGTTTCATCACATACCAAGGGATAGTGCATTCTAGGGAAGAATAATGTTGCTGTTATATATAGAATTATTAAGATTGTGAAGTTTTGGATTGCAAGCCTTTTTTATCCTAAATAATCTCATTCAGCGTCATCTGTTACTTTAGCTGCTCATCTCAGGTTTAAGTTTTCCTTCTTTTTTCTATCAAAGATCATTCAATGCGTCTTCAATTGAGATTTTTGTGATATTCATTATATTTCTGAAATAGTGCTTCACGAAGCTCCTCTCCTTTTATGTACAAGTTTTATTCATTATGAAATCATCTCCTTCTATAGGCAGACCGAATGTCAGTGCTACATCTTCTAACGTTATTTGAACTTTTTTGCGTCCAATTTTAAAGCACTTTGAATCTCTGTCATATCGGTCTACTATTTTCAGAACACTGGTGTTGGATTCAATGTCTTATCTTTTTCAAAATTTTCATTATAGAATGTCATGAATATAGCACCAAACAGTGTGTCCTTCATATCATTTACAAAATTTGAATTAATATTCTTCTTGAATCGTCTTAGTAAATCACACATTGGCTTTAAGCTTGATCTGAAGAGACGAATCTTTACTTCTTGTCTAATTTCTGAAGCACAAAACATAAAAAAAACATTGTTACTTTATAGTACTAATAAAACTTAATTGAAACAAAAAATATACTTTCAAAATTGTTTCAACTTATAGGACTGCGACTAAGGTCATAGTTCATTAATTCTTTTGTGTTACGTGGTCATTTAATTAAAACTATAATCAAGGTCACAGTATAAGATTTGTTATGTGATCATTTAATTAATAAAACTTCGACTAAGATCATAATTCATTAATCTTTTCTATTATGTGATGTTTAATAAAACTGCGACTAAGGTCGCAGTTTAAAATTTGTTACGTGTTTATTTACTTAATAAAACTGTGATTAAGGTCGCAATCATATAATTAAGACTGCAACTACAGTTTGCAGTCTAATTTTTGTTATGTGATCAAGATCACAGTTTATTAACCCTTTGTGTTATGTGATCATTTATTTAAATTGCGACTCAGCGTGATCGCGGTCTTTATCTTGTTTGTTCATGATGACTGCGATCGTGATAAAAAATGCTTTAAAAGTCTAATAGATTGGGTAAAATACTCTATGAATGCAAAATAGAATTGAAAAAAATCCTAAAAGAAATATTGAGAATTCATAAATTTAGGGTTTTGAATATCCAGTAAATTATCGTTTTTGGCTACTAATTTCTTTCTCAGCATGGAGATTTCAATTTTTTCTCTTCTCTGGATTGATGTAGATGACCTAAATTGTTCTAATTTGATATTTCTTTTCTAAAATTCATTCAAATTTTTTACTTTTTCGCCCAAATCGCAGTCACTGTTAATTTGGGGGTGAGGCGGTTCATGATTCAGGTTAAAAGTTAAAGAAGAAGTACTTTAGTCTTTTTGCATTTCGTGAATAAAACCCCGCTCGACACGAGTCTGCAATCTCGCACCAGCTAAAAAAATTGAAATTGAGGTTTTCTTTAATTACGTTTTAATATAGCAGGTTCAGTGGAAATCCCCCATAAAATTATTCTTGTTACTAAGTTGTGTCAAATGAAATGATCAAGTTGAAATCATACTTGAAATTTACTGTAAGTTTTATATTCTTTAGCCTTTTTAGGCCAAATAAAAAACACGTGCCGAAAACATTAAAAACTTTTCAACATATTAAAATTTTCTTACAATTTTCCTCCCATACTCTTTCAAATAATTGAATTTGTCAAAAAATGATGTGGCTTTGTTTCAGTTCTGTTGAATACAAGGAAAATACTATTTCAGGGCTCCTCTCAGAAGCTATTTTAACAGACTTTTCTCGGGCAAACCTACGAAGATTCAGATTCAAATCAACTTCTGAATCCTATCACGACTCTGTTACCAAATCAATCAAGAGTTCAATCGAATATTATGTTACAAAAGAATCAGAATCCAACTTAGAAACAGAATTGGTTTAAGTTTGATAAACCTAACAAATTAATTATAATACTTCGAGGACAATCATATCTCTGAAATGTGTCCTAATTGGTCACAATCTGTCTAGTTTCTACTTTGAAGCAAATAGAACTTGGCAGGAAAAGTTACAAAATACTGTAACTCTGTAAAAATCCCTTCTCATCACTTGGCATTCTTGTCCCGACTCTTACTACTATCAGCGCAATGCAGAAAGATGGAGGCCGGGTGTTGTCGACTGGTCTTCGCTGCCTTAAGATCTCTCCTACGACATCCTAACACGCTTGCCCTTCAAAACTTTACATTCTTGCCGAAAAGTCTGCGGTTTATGGCGTCGCATCACTTATGAGCCCAGCTTCATAGCCCTCCACTGCCTTCGGACCACAACCTTCAGCGGCTACTTCGTCCAGAGCCTAAGGACGAACATCCATTCCTCAACCTTCGTCTCTTTCAAGCCACTGCCAGTCAGTACCAGCCCCATCGCTCATATTCTTACCCAAAGAAACGCAAATATTGTCTTCGACACATGAGGTATTCTCCTTTGCGAAACTCCATACAAGCACTACATATCTCAATACTCTACTCTATACGCAAACTAGCTACTGAGCAATTCAGGGCAATACCGATTCCGAGGACTAGGTTCCACGCTAAGACAACCGAGATTGTTGCGAGCCCCAATGGTACCCTGCACTACAAGATTGTGAGGCTCTCTAATTCAAGAAAAGGTACTACCGAGTACACGATATGTGAGATTTTCGACTCGCGAACTTGGAATGGTGGCGATTCTCGGAGAGCATGCCACATTTAGCACTGATAGAAAATGTGGTTCATTGGTTGGTTGCAGATAGTGATGCTATCTTCACCTTTGATGTTATAAGAGAGAAGTGGAGGCTGATTTCATTACCAAAGTTGCTGCAACATGAAGATAAGGTGTGGCACGACAAAATTATGGTCAGGTGTGAGGGGCAACTTGGCTTAATACGAGCCATGAGAAGTGATCATGAGATTGAAAATATTGAGCTTGAATATTGTGTTGCATGTGCTTTGAATTTGGAGGGGAAACTTGAGTTTCCCTCTTTTTTGACTTTGATTTTACTCTCACATTGGATATGAATTGGGAGGTTGAGTAGTATATATACTAACTCCTCTCATGCCTATTGTTATGAATAGTTCAGGCATGCCACACTCCCCACACGCGCGCACATATGCCGAACCGGGACGGTTCGGGTGGCGCGCGCCAATGACCTGTGGACACGAATGCAGTTCGGTTTAGGAGGTTCTTAAACCTGAAAATTTTTTGTTTTGATTTTATCTATTTTATTTAAAATTCGGTTTTGAGATTTTTCGAGATTTTCTGTTTGGTTTGACCCAATACTTCCGATTTGCTCGCGTGTATCGCAAACCATATGAACGTGTGCTGATTTGGAGCGGGGGCTGTTGTAACCGCTCGACTCCGAGAGGTTATAAATACTAATTCTCGCAGTTCATTCTGTTACATGTAAAAACAAATACATTTATTCTATCCTCAGTCTGTCTCCCTTCTCTACATTTCTCTACTACAAAAATTTTGTTGAAGTTTTTTTTAATTTTCGGGCAACCAATCTGTCTGAGCAGAGACCTAGCTCATCGTCCTGAGCTAGGTGCTGGTAATATACCAGGGGAGTTTTTACAGGAGAGGAGGTCGCTTCAAGGTCCGAACGAGGGTCCGACCATCTTTCTTTTAGGGCAGTATTTCTGCACGACTACGTCACCCAAGGCAAGTAATTTATTTTTTTTTTAATTTTGTTATATTAGTTGCATGCATAAGACAAGTTTTTAGTTTGGTTGAAGATTTATGATTTAATTTGTTACATATTTTAAAAATTAGAAAATACTATTATAAATCTTACACATTAGACTATGCATGACTATACTGCAGGGCAGTGGAAAAGAATCAAGAGTCATGCTATGGAGGGCTTCAGGCCACAAGAATCAATTAAAGGTTTCTACAGTCGTGAAATTGCGTTCATGAGTATTACATGGGAATCCTTATGGTACGACCAAGTTCTTGCTTGTTCTCTTATTTTGTTTAAGATTTTTTTTATAAAAAATAAATTGTTTATATCTTGTGATGTTAACCGTTCGCATTTGTTTATTTGTTGCTGGATGGATTTGAGGATGGGAGAGGTGTCGAAGGTGCCCAGTGACAAACTGTGTTGGGTTTCAATATTTAAGTTCGAGCCAGATTTGAACTCAGTAGCCTGCTCGCGTAAATTTGTTGCTATGATTTTTCTTTCTTTTTCCTTTCTTATTGTCAATTGAAATTTTCTTCAGCTCTCGAGAGATGAAAAATAACATCATTATTATGGGATGAAGTCTGTTTTGTGGATATGTTGGCATGTTTGGATGCTCGGAAGTGGGTGGAAGTGAGGAAGTGGGAAGTAGGATTCTTTTCTTTTTGAAAAATGTGAATTTATGTTTCTCTTCAGTGTTTGAATAGTAGTTAGGAAGTGTAATTGTTAAAGTGTGATATCTTTTCTGGTGTTTGATTGGTAATGTGGAAGTGAAAATATTGACCACGAAGTTGATCGTAAAATAATATTAAAATAAAAATTAATTATGAAAAAAATTTGGACTGTAATTAGAATGCAAGTAAGATTTACATAACCACAAAATTAACTATTCTGAATTAGAACTTATTACAAATGAGATTTACATAATCATAAAATTTATTGCAGCACTTTAAAAGTGAGGAAATGGTTGTGCAAAAAGGAAAAGAGAAAAGGAAAGTAGGTTTTTCCATTTTCCTTCTTCGGTGTTTGGATGGACAGCGGAAGTGGGAAATGACACATCCCACTTCCTCACTTTCACCCACTTCGATGAATCCAAACATTCAATTGTTCAAAGTGATCTTGCCGCTAATATACTCATTCTTTTTCTTGAGATTAACTATTTAAATTTCCTATCTATGTTCATAATATTTATAATCATTGTTGCAGAGTTAAGTCAGCAAGAAATTAAGATGGATTTCATGGGGGAAATGATATTACTGTTAGAGGTCTTGGTTTATTTTGTATAAGGAAAATGCTAAGAGAAAATGAGGGGTTAGCAATTCTTTTCCGGGGGCAAACAGATTTGGCTCTTACTTGTGATTCAAATAAGAAAACATAATATAGAATTATATAATTCTTGTTTATATATGTTTACAGACTAATATTTGACTACTGCTTTTATGTTTACACGATAAAGGAATATTAGGAACAGATTAATAGTGAACTATGATATACACTTTGCTGGAAATTTTATCCTTATTTTTTTTAAAATTAAAACATGCAATAATTAAAACTTAGCACAAATCAAATTAAATATTTATCAATTACTAAACATGCAATATAATTAAAACAAAGATTAAGATTACTGGCCTAGGAGATGTAGTCGTGCGACGCACTGCCCTATAAGACAAATGGTCGGTCCTCTCTTCCGGACATCGAATCATCCGGTCGTCAAATTGACCCTGTCAACTTGCGATAAAGACTCCCTCGGAATCACCAGCACCTGGGGCTCAAATTCAGAATTGTTGCCTAAAAAATAAAGAAGAGAAGAAAATGTAATTTAGGCTGAAGTAGGCCTCCAAAGAAATTTCAGATAGAAATAAGAGAAATGAGAACTCTGTGTTGAGAACTGAGCTAGGGTTCTATTTATAGCCTTAGAATCCCCAATTGTTGTAACAACTCCATCAAAAAATCCAAGCAGTAGAGAGATTTGCTCAACTGACTTGAATCCTGAGACTTGGTGTATATTTGACTTGGTTAAAATAACTGAAATGGAAGCTTTTTTTTATTGAATTTAATTCAAAAATCCAACAGTACCCTCAAAAGTTTAAGTTTCAAGGAAGGCAAAATAAAACAATACGAAGTAAATAAATAAAAAACATAAATCTGAAAGCATAAAACACGAATAAGGTTGGGCAATCTCAAACTATGGATTTGGGGTCAAATAGCTCGCGGCCTTGAATTTACCCTTAGTGAATTCGTCGCTACCTCAGAGATATAATGAACTATGCCTTGAATCAAGCTTCTTTAACCAAATATTGATGGAAGACACACACAGTAGTCCTTATCTATTCAGCAAGCGGGTTAAGTGTTAATGGTCATACTCATAGTAACCGACTCATGAGAGTTTCTAGGGGTCAGCTATATCCCTCCAATCATGGCCATCACGATTCCTCTTATGTAGGTAAGTCCTCCAAGGGTACTACAGCTGGATGTTATACTCTCCACACTACATATGTTGGATTTATTAAGATTTTAGCTGAATCTTACCTAACTTTATCATAAGAGCATTGTCACATAGAGAAGGGGTAATAGCTACAACATTACATATAGGATATAAATATATCTGGGTTGATGCTCCATATGAGTATCACCAGTCCAGCTTGTTACTACCACATCGAACCTTTTTCATGGAACCAGCTCCCAATCAAGTAGGTTGGGTTCCTGCTGTCGGTGAACTCTACTATGGGCTTAATCCTATCTTCCTCGATGATTCTAGGATCACATTCCTAAAAAGACTCTTAGTTAGAGTGACTTCATGTTGTTCGGGATCAAACAATGGCTTAATAATCTTTATTTTTCAAGTAGTAGTGATAGTCAGAGGTTTAACTCTTCATGATCACATTATTATAACTCTTAACAACCTTTATTAGACCTATAAAGCATTTGGATAATTGTTAGAGTCTCCTTCCATTTGGGACCATAAAATAGTTATAAAGTTTTCCTTATTGCCTTAGTTTCAAAACAAGTAAATTATACCATAATGGTTTATGACAAAGTATATATTCATTGCATTTGATCATTCCAGTATATAAGGCATATATGGATATACATATATTTAATTGATAAAGAATAATCAAGACATTTATGATTTTCAAAATCATTTCAATGCATGTGTCATAGTTTAAGAATTAACATGTAATACAGATATGTCTAAAATATATTTTAAGCATATACTTTATCAAAACTTTAAGAATTGTACATATAGCTGAGAGAAATATTTATTATCAATTCTACTCAATTTATCAAGACATTAATGATGTCCCAGATTAGATATTAGCATCTTATAAGATAGCTACAAATTGGTTATTTGTAAGATATCAAGACATCCTAATTTGCCTTACCATTTATATTCTTAATAGTATCTGAATTTTCATCGTGGACAAATCACTATTGTCTTAATCTAGTGATTCGAATATATAATTTATTTTTTCTTTGTACGTATAACTTTGTTTTCACAAATAATATATGTATATAATTTTAAGCATTATATATCTTATAGTTTTTAAAATGTCACATTTAAAATCTTAAAAGAAATTTTATTTTGAAAATTATTCACAATTTAATTAATATCAAAAATTATAATATTCTTTCTAAAGAAGTAAACTGTTTTAAAGAAATATTCGAGGTGCATGATTATGTAAAACATATCAATCATTTCAATATATTTTGCTTCTCACAATTTAGATAAAAATATCCTCATAGTTAAATCATGAAAACACTTAAATAGGTGGCATAAATTTTATCAGTTATGAATATAATTTTAATAAATATAATAAGTTAAAACTATAAAGGATATTTTTAACTTGATATAATATCAATTATATCTTATTACTTGAAAGCCATAAATGAAATGAAATAATTAAATATTATATTTTAAAATATAAAGTATTTAATTTTATCTCTTAGTATATATGAGGTTATATTTTTTTTAAAAATCAAACTGAAGTTTGATTTATAAGAAGTTCAATATATTATATCATAATAAAATCATTTATATTTTGGCACTATAACTTTAATTGATCCCAATTATATTTGGATGAGGCAAAACTGCACATGACTATTTAATCATCCCGCACATGACTAAGATTTTATTTAATATACGCATTTTGATGAGCCCAAATTATAAGATTTGCTCATGCAAACATAATGTCATCATTAATACATTTTTCTAAATATAGTTTCAACATAATCATATTATTTGAAATTTTCAATCCTACCATGTTCCTCATACTAGATTTAGTATAGATTAGAATTCCAGTTCTAGCTAATTAAGCATGATCTAATTTTTATTTACATCAGACTTAAATATAAAGATAGCTAAAACTCGAACCAACTATAATATGTAATTAAGGTTAATCTTAGACAGATTCAGGTATGTCCAAATGTGGTATGTTCTCTAAGTTATAGTTTAGAAAACAACATTACTTCTAAGGTTATGGTTTACATATGCTGATGAGATATTTAATAAAGAATCTTAGAATTATTGGGTTAGTCAAAACTTCAAGCTTACCAGTTCAATTGGTCAGGTCAACGTAACTTAAGTGGGAGGTTTCCTGCTTTTGGCGTTTCTTAATTACATAACCACATTGAGTACACTTTCTTAATTAAACATCAATTGTACGAAATTTTAAGAAAATAATTTATCCTTTAATTTTCTTGTCTTATTGAGTTTTAGATCTTAAGAAATCAATATCTAGTACAATTGACATTTAGATTTGAAGAAAGAATGTATCACTGTCAAAAAATCATTCCTAAATTGGTAAACTAATATTCTATTTGGTTTAATATTAGGAGTGATCTAAGTTATATATAAAGTTTGGAAATATTAGATGTGTTATGTATTCAATAATTTTGTCAACATAAAAAGTTTATAATATAAATTTGAGTTGATTGATTTTAAATTAGGCTATACAGAATAAATGTGTAGGGGATTTTACTTTTTTCAGTTTGTAGAAATAATATAATCTAGAATATATGCTAGAGTTTAACATAATAGTAGTAGGATATTTTAAAAAAAATTCGAACTAATTATAACATGTAATTCAAATACAAAATTAACATGTATATCTTATTATTCGAGTACTCGTATTTAATAGATAATCTCTAGTATGTTGCAAGTAAATTACTGAATAACTTGAGATACATAGATCATACAAGTAAACGTGATAAGAATATATGATATGCATGAATGTTTGTATTCAGTCGATCATGCATTTTAATTGCACAAACTTATATAGTACAAATATTATATAAAAGTTTTATAATTAGTTATCACATTTATATTGCATGAGACTCTTTTGATAAAGCTAAATGATTGCATGGTTGAAACTTGTTGGTTAGGATATATAAATCAGAAGCTTGGCATTGGAGGCATGGAATCAAAGGTCTAAATGATGCTCAATTATCTTTCTTTTCTTATAACAGCTACAAATTATTTTAGAATTTATTTTACTTAAAATGAAAGACATTGTGGTTAATATAAAGTCTAAAGCTCCAAGTTCTTGATATATTTGGATTCAAAAAAAAAATGTATAAGTCTACTTTATGAAAGAGAGTTAGTAGGTTGTGATTATTTTAAATTTCCTTTGAAATATATTGGGATTACATATTCACCATAAATAGCTCCTTTGAAGGTATTTATTTTGTACGTGCATACTAGTTTCTTTTGAAAACATTCATATTATAAGATTTTCAATCAAAGTTTATTGCATTTGTAAAATATTACACAATTGCAATATAGTTTATTTCTATTTTATTTTTGTTTGCATCCTCACCAAACTGAAAATCCATATCATTGATACTGACGATCAAAGTTCAAAGTTCTGGCGTGCATCGTTCATTATCTTATTTCAAAAAAAATGTGATGTCTATTGAGGTTTATGAGTTGACCACATCTAGACGGTTGAATATGTTATTTAAATTAAACTAAAAGGAAAAGGAAAAATCACATAACTTGAATGTGAATGGTTAGTCCTCTAGTTAAAATGCATCAACAAAGTTTTGCTGGATCCATTTAAATCCCATGAAACTACTAAAACACACAAAAAATCAGTTAAACCTGCCTTTTAATTCATCTCAACAAAATCCTTTTATGTCAAGAAAATATAATTAGGCTCTATAATATTTCAATTTAGGTCTATATTCACATAGTGGCTACATAGTCCTTCTCTATTTGAAATGTTGTAGAAGACTATTTAGTCTCTCTAATATTTAATAAGGTCTTGATTACTGTAAATAAGGATAATTTATGTAGCTACATTGGACCTTGTAATAAAAAATAAAAGATAAACCTTGTAATAGAAATTGTATTAATTTTTTGCAATAATTTTAATCAAACAATTTGCAAGAATCTATATTATAGCTTGTAAGAAAGATCTTAATCTATTTAATTTGCATGAAGTAGATAATATATTAAAGAAATTATTTACAAGAATTAGTTAAATAATTAACTACTCGTAAGAATATAAAAATATGCTTCTACGAATTTAGATAACTATTCTATTTCATAAAATAAGTATTTTACAAGAAGTAATAATTAACTAATTTGCATGAAAATTAATTAATAGGAAAAGCTTATTTGTCTTCTAGATTGTTGAAAATTTTATCCCTATTTTCTTTTAAATTAAAACAAGCAATAATTAAAACTTAGCACAAATCAAATTAAACAAGTATCATTACTAAACATGCAACAAAATTAAAATAAAGATTAAAATTGCTGGCCTGGGAGATATAGTCGTGCGACGCATTGTCTTAGAAGACAAATGGCTGGTCCTTTAATCCGGACGTCGAATTGGCCCCGTCAACTAGCGGTAAAGACTCCCAAAGAATCATCAGCACTTTGGCTCGGATATTAGCACCAGGCTTCTGCTCAGATTCAAAATGGTTGCCCAAAATGTTGTGCGCGACAGACAACAACCCATAGAGGATCTATCAGATCTCAATCTCAGAACAATGAAATCAAAAACTAGAAGAAGAACAATCGCAAAAACCAGATGTAACGAGGTTCGGCCAACTTGCCTACGTCCTCGGGGCAATCCACGGAGAGAGTTTTCTATATGGAAGATCGATTACAATAGCTCTAGATCTCTATGAACACAAGAGAGTCCGCAGCTATACTTTCTCTAGGTACATCAACCCTAAAAAATTACAATTAGAGCTTAAATACATAACTTCCCGAAACAGCAATTTTCGCCCAGATCCGACTATCGGTCGACCGGTCCGGTCGACCGACTCCCTCTCACGGTCGACCGGACCGGTCGACCGAAACAAACCGAGAGTTGGGTTTCCTGCAGACAGCTTCTCCGGTCGACCGCTCAAATCCTGTGCACATTGTGCACGTCGGTCGACCGGACCGGTCGACCGACCTCTGTCTTTTTCTGCTGCTGCTTCTTTTCCTGCCCGCTGTTCCTTCGCCTTTCGTCGTAGAATCCTTGGCTGTCTTCAACAGCACCTGGCATGACCTCATCTCCTCTACTGTACTCTCTCCTCCAACAATTCTCCACCTCGGTGAAGATTGTTAAATCTGAGCCGAATTCCGACTCGATAGCGGCTGCACCAACCTGGTTGCCTACGTACCCCTTGCCCAAAGGGATCAAGCCGTCCGTAGTTCACCCAAATGAGCTTCATCAAGCTCAATTCACCTGAAGGATCTGGAGCAAGTCTTTGCAGTGTGCAAACTTTACTCCCGACACCACCTTTGTAAGCATATCGGCCGGATTCTCTGAAGTATGAATCTTCAACAAGTTGATGTCATCTTCCTCCAGAATCTCCCGAACAAAGTGATACCTGACATCAATGTGCTTCGTCCTTGCATGGTAGACTTGGTTCCTTGCCAAATAAATGGCACTCATACTGTCACAGTATATCTTCAAGATCTCCTGTTCCACTCCCAAGTCATCTAGCAAACCCTGAAGCCAAATCGCCTCCTTCATGGCCTCGGTCAAGGCCATATACTCTGCCTCTGTAGTCGACAACGCAACTGTGGACTGAAGTGTGGAGCGCCAACTTACCGGTGCCTGTGAGAATGTGAATACATACCCAGTAGTCGACCGGCGTTTGTCAAGGTCACCTGCATAGTCCGAATCCACGTACCCTATGCATTCTTGCTTCCCGGTGTTGTCCTTCTCAAATACGAGGCCTACATCAACAGTACCCTTGATGTACCTCAGGATCCACTTCACAGCTTCCCAATGACCCTGACCTGGATCATGCATATATCTGCTAACCATGGAAACTGCCTGTGAAAGATCCGGCCTTGTACACACCATCGCATACATCAAGCTACCCACAGCATTGGCATACGGAACATGAGTCATATGCTTACGCTCCTGAACACTCCTTGGAGACATCTTCGCTGACAACTTGAAGTGCGGCGCCATTGGTGTACTAACAGTCTTAGTATCTTTCCCGATATTAAACCTCTGCAGTACCTTCTCCAGATAGCCCTTCTGAGTCAAGCTTATCCTGCCAGCATCCCTGTTCCTTGTGATCTCCATGCCCAATACTTTCCTTGCTTCCCCCAGGTCCTTCATCTCGAACTCGGACGATAAAGTCTTCTTTAGAGAATCAATTGCAGATCTTGACCTAGAAGCAATTAGCATATCATCTACGTAAAGTAGTAGATAGATATACTCACCCGATGGTAACTTGTTGTAGTACACACATGGATCGAAATGGCTTCTTGTGTACTTCTTCTTCCTGATGAAGCTGTCAAATCGCTTGTACCACTGTCTTGGAGACTGCTTCAAACCGTACAGCGATTTCTTCAGCTTACATACCAACTCCTCTTTCCCTGCAGCTTTATAACCTGTGGGCTGAGTCATGTAGATCTCCTCCTCAAGATCGCCGTGGAGAAAGGCGGTCTTCACATCAAGTTGGTCAAGGTCCAACTCGTTCTGCGCCACCAAGGCTAATAGGATCCGAATAGACGAGTGTTTAACAACTGGAGAGAACACCTCGTTGTAGTCGATCCCTTCTCTCTGTGCGTAGCCTTTAGCCACCAGCCTTGCCTTGTATCGCACTTTATCTTCTTGGAGTGATCCCTGCTTCTTAGCAAATACCCAC
The DNA here is from genome assembly GCA_038442645.1 of Agave tequilana. Taxonomy (NCBI): domain Eukaryota; kingdom Viridiplantae; phylum Streptophyta; class Magnoliopsida; order Asparagales; family Asparagaceae; genus Agave; species Agave tequilana. The sequence continues at coordinate 302,259 of JAVJIF010030686.1, forward strand.
TTACACCCTATGGCTTTCTTCCCCTTGGGCAACTTGGTCAGTTCCCATGTGTTGTTCTTATAAATAGACTGCATCTCTTCATTCATAGCCCCTTTCCATAACTCAGCTTCTGAACTGATTTCAGCTTCCCTGAAAGTAGATGGAATGGCCTCTTCAACAACTGGAAGTGCATAAGCAATCACCATGTCTGTAGTGAGCCAGCTAGGTCTCCTAGTATTCCTCTGTGGTCTTTCAACTGCAGTAGTATCTGGAACAGTACCCATGACCTGCTCCTGATCCTCTTCAACAACTTCAGCATCTTCTTCTGCAACTTGATCACCTCCCTGTGTCACCTCAGGGATGATCTTTACTGACACTGTGTCCTCTAGAGATGGTGGATTTGCATCACTCTCCACCTGCTGCAATAGCTCCTTGGTCTTGTTGGTCTCCACCTGCTGAGAGACCGTAGGCTTCATCATAGAGGCCTCATCAAATGTGACATCCCTGCTGATTATGAACTTGTTGTCCTGTTGTCCCAGATCTTGAACCCCTTGGTTCCTTTCTTGAAGCCAACAAACACTCCTTTCTTCGCTCTCGGATCCAATTTGTCTTCTCTGACATGATAGTAGGCTGGACATCCAAATATCCGGAGCACATCATAATCTTCAGCAGCTTTTACCCGACCAAGCTTCAAGAGGGGTCTTCCTCCTATTGCAGATGACGGCAACCTATTGACGAGATGGCATGCATACCCCAACGCTTCAGCCCAGAACTTCTTTGGTAATCCTGCATTGGACAATATGCACCGAACCTTCTCTAGCAAAGTCCGGTTCATTCTTTCAGCCACCCCATTCTGTTGCGGAGTTTCCCTCACTGTGAAGTGCCTCTCTCTATGCCCTCATCAAGAATAACTTCTGGAAGGGTCTGACTTGTACTCTCCTCCGTTGTCAGAACGAAGGACCTTGACTTTTCTTCCCGTACTCCTTTCCTGATTAACCTTCCACTTCACAAACAATTTTAGGACTTCATTCTTGTGTCGCATGGTGTACACCCAGCACCGCCTAGAATAATCATCGATAAACGACACAAAGTAGTGGGTTTCCCCCAATTGATGCAGTCTTGGTGGGTCCCCATACATCTGTGTGAACATAATCAAGAATGCCTTCGGTGCAGTGTGAAGCTGTACCAAACTTCACCTTCGTCTTCTTGCCGATGATGCAATTTTCACACAGATCCAGTTTGCAGGTCTCTGCACCCTT
>JAVJIF010030687.1:0-172587 GCA_038442645.1 Agave tequilana
ATGTTGTGCGCGACAGACAACAACCTAATAGAGGATCTATCAGATCTCAATCTCAGAACAATGAAATCAAAAACTAGAAGAAGAACAACGCAAAAAACCAGATGTAACGAGGTTCGGCCAACTTGCCTACGTCCTCGGGGCAATCCACGGAGAGAGTTTTTTCTATATGGAAGATCGATTACAATAGCTCTAGATCTCTATGAACACAAGAGAGTCCGCAGCTATATTTTCTCTAGGTACATTAAACCCTAAAAATTACAATTAGAGCTTAAATACATAACTTCCCGAAACAGCAATTTTCGCCCAGATCCGACTATCGGTCGACCGGTCCGGTCGACCGACTCCCTCTCACGGTCGACCGGACCGGTCGACCGAAACAAACCGAGAGTTAGTTTCCTGCAGACAGCTTCTCCGGTCGACCGGTCCGGTCGACCGCTCAAATCCTGTGCACATTGTGCACGTCGGTCGACCGGACCGTTCGACCGACCTCTGTCTTTTTCTGCTGCTGCTTCTTTTCTTGCCCGCTGTTCCTTCGCCTTTCGTCGTAGAATCCTTGGCAGTCTTCAACAGCACCTGGCATGACCTCATCTCCTCTACTGTACTCTCTCCTCCAACAATTCTCCACCTCGGTGAAGATTGTTAATCTGAGCCGAATTCCGACTCGATAGCGGCTGCACCAACCTGGTTGCCTACGTACCCCTTGCCCAAGGGATCAAGCCGTCCGTAGTTCACCCAAATGAGCTTCATCAAGCTCAATTCACCTGAAGGATCTGGAGCAAGTCTTTGCAGTGTGCAAACTTTACTCCCGACACCACCTTTGTAAGCATATCGGCCGGATTCTCTGAAGTATGAATCTTCAACAAGTTGATGTCATCTTCCTCCAGAATCTCCCGAACAAAGTGATACCTGACATCAATGTGCTTCGTCCTTACATGGTAGACTTGGTTCCTTGCCAAATAAATGGCACTCATACTGTCACAGTATATCTTCAGATCTCCTGTTCCACTCCCAAGTCATCTAGCAAACCTGAAGCCAAATCGCCTCCTTCATGGCCTCGGTCAAGGCCATATACTCCGCCTCTGTAGTCGACAACGCAACTGTGGACTGAAGTGTGGAGCGCCAACTCACCGGTGCCTGTGAGAATGTGAATACATACCCAGTAGTCGACCGGCGTTTGTCAAGGTCACCTGCATAGTCCGAATCCACGTACCCTATGCATTCTTGCTTCCCGGTGTTGTCCTTCTCAAATACGAGGCCTACATCAACAGTACCCTTGATGTACCTCAGGATCCACTTCACAGCTTCCCAATGACCCTGACCTGGATCATGCATATATCTGCTAACCATGGAAACTGCCTGTGAAAGATCCGGCCTTGTACACACCATCGCATACATCAAGCTACCCACAGCATTGGCATACGGAACATGAGTCATATGCTCACGCTCCTGAACACTCCTTGGAGACATCTTCGCTGACAACTTGAAGTGCGGCGCCATTGGTGTACTAACAGTCTTAGTATCTTTCCCGATATTAAACCTCTGCAGTACCTTCCAGATAGCCCTTCTGAGTCAAGCTTATCCTGCCAGCATCCCTGTTCCTTGTGATCTCCATGCCCAATACTTTCCTTGCTTCCCCCAGGTCCTTCATCTCGAACTCGGACGATAAAGTCTTCTTTAGAGAATCAATTACAGATCTTGACCTAGAAGTAATTAGCATATCATCTACGTAAAGTAGTAGATAGATATACTCACCCGATGGTAACTTGTTGTAGTACACACATGGATCGAAATGGCTTCTTGTGTACTTCTTCTTCCTGATGAAGCTGTCAAATCGCTTGTACCACTGTCTTGGAGACTGCTTCAAACCGTACAGCGATTTCTTCAGCTTACATACCAACTCCTCTTTCCCTGCAGCTTTATAACCTGTGGGCTGAGTCATGTAGATCTCCTCCTCAAGATCGCCGTGGAGAAAGGCGGTCTTCACATCAAGTTGGTCAAGGTCCAACTCGTTCTGCGCCACCAAGGCTAATAGGATCCGAATAGACGAGTGTTTAACAACTGGAGAGAACACCTCGTTGTAGTCGATCCCTTCTCTCTGTGCGTAGCCTTTAGCCACCAGCCTTGCCTTGTATCGCACTTTATCTTCTTGGAGTGATCCCTACTTCTTAGCAAATACCCACTTACACCCTATGGCTTTCTTCCCTTGGGCAACTTGGTCAGTTCCCATGTGTTGTTCTTATAAGAGACTGCATCTCTTCATTCATAGCCCCTTTCCATAACTCAGCTTCTGAACTGATTTCAGCTTCCCTGAAAGTAGATGGAATGGCCTCTTCAACAACTGGAAGTGCATAAGCAATCACCATGTCTGTAGTGAGCCAGCTAGGTCTCCTAGTATTCCTCCGTGGTCTTCCAACTGCAGTAGTATCTGGAACAGTACCCATGACCTGCTCCTGATCCTCTTCAACAACTTCAGCATCTTCTTCTGCAACTTGATCACCTCCCTGTGTCACCTCAGGGATGATCTTTACTGACACTGTGTCCTCTAGAGATGGTGGATTTGCATCACTCTCCACCTGCTGCAATAGCTCCTTGGTCTTGTTGGTCTCCACCTGCTGAGAGACCGTAGGCTTCATCATAGAGGCCTCATCAAATGTGACATCCCTGCTGATTATGAACTTGTTGTCCTGTTGGTCCCAGATCTTGAACCCCTTGGTTCCTTTCTTGAAGCCAACAAACACTCCTTTCTTCGCTCTCGGATCCAATTTGTCTTCTCTGACATGATAGTAGGCTGGACATCCAAATATCCGGAGCACATCATAATCTTCAGCAGCTTTACCCGACCAAGCTTCAAGAGGGGTCTTCCCTCCTATTGCAGATGACGGCAACCTATTGACGAGATGGCATGCATACCCCAACGCTTCAGCCCAGAACTTCTTTGGTAATCCTGCATTGGACAATATGCACCGAACCTTCTCTAGCAAAGTCCGGTTCATTCTTTCAGCCACCCCATTCTGTTGCGGAGTTTCCCTCACTGTGAAGTGCCTCTCTATGCCCTCATCAAGACATAGCTTCTGGAAAGGGTCTGACTTGTACTCTCCTCCGTTGTCAGAACGAAGGACCTTGACTTTTCTTCCCGTACTCCTTTCCTGATTAACCTTCCACTTCACAAACAATTCTAGGACTTCATTCTTGTGTCGCATGGTGTACACCCAGCACCGCCTAGAATAATCATCGATAAACGACACAAAGTAGTGGGTTCCCCCAATTGATGCAGTCTTGGTGGGTCCCCATACATCTGTGTGAACATAATCAAGAATGCCTTCGGTGCAGTGTGAAGCGTACCAAACTTCACCTTCGTCTTCTTGCCGATGATGCAATGTTCACACAGATCCAGTTTGCAGGTCTCTGCACCCTTCAGCAGCCCTTTCCTCACAAGAGCTTGCATCGATTCTCCCCTGCATGTCCCAGCCTCATGTGCCATAGCCGGGTTAGATCTTCCTTCTGACTGTAGAAGCTGCCACCTGCTCTGTCACTGTACTACCCTTCAAGTAATACAAATTGTTCCGGCGGTCGGCCTTCAACACCACCATTGAGCCCTTTGTCATTTTAAGAACACCTTCTTTAATAGACACACTGAGCCCCAATGATTCCAAAGCACCCAGAGAGATCAAGTTCCTCTTCAGCTGAGGTACATATCTCACTTCTTTCAGCTCCCTCACCATCCCGTCAAACATCCTGATCGGAATAGTGCCTACACCCTCCATGATGCACGGATGATCGTCGCCCATGACGACCGAACACCCCCTCCAACTTCTCAAGACTGGTAAACCAATCTCGATTAGGGCATACATGATATGTAGCACCTGTGTCCAGGATCCACTCTTTATCCACCGAGTAACCTACAACAGGAGTAGTCACTGAAAAAGAGAACTCTGAAGAATCTGAATCTGCTCCATCTGCCTGTGATTTACCGCTTGTAGCTTTGTCACCCTTGCCAGATTTGTCTCAGACTTTGATTCCTTCTTCTTCCCCTTGTACTTTGGACAGTCAACCTTCCAGTGCCCAATCTCTTGCAGAACATGCACTGATTTTTCTTAAGATCCCTGAAGCCCGACCTAGACTTCGATCTTCCTCTCACCTCCTTGCCTTTCCTCGATGAATTCCTGCCTCTTACTTCCAAAGCTTCCGCTGATGAACTAGACCGACCTGATTGTCTCTCATTCTTCCTTGTCTCATAACTCATCAGTGCTGACGACACTTCATCATAAACTAAGGTTTGCCTTCCATTTATGAATGTCATAGTGAATGTCTCATACTCCTCCGGTGGGAGTGAGTTCAGGAGAATAACTGACTTGTCTTCCTCACTTACAGTGACATCCACATTTAGCAAATCTGTAAGAAGCTTCGTATATCGGTTGATGTGCTCGTTTACTGTGTTTCCCTCTGCATCCTGAACTGATACAGCTTACTCTTAAGTTGCAACCTAGACTCCACACTCTTTGTCAGGTACTTCTTCTCAAGAGTATTCCACAGTTTCTTCGCTGACGTCTCATGTTGTACAAGATATTTGATGTCTTGTGACAAACATGAACGTATTAAGCCATGCCGACCTATTCATCTTCGCCCACTCTTCCTCAGTAGTAGTGGTCTTCTTCCTCTCTAATAGGAGCGTGTCCTCGAGGTTCTGTGCATTCAATGCATCCATGACCTCACACCTCCACATCCCGAAATTATTAGTTCCATTGAACTTGACAACTTCGATCCTTGAGTGATTCATTGTTTTAACGGAAGTAGTTTCCTCTGCCATTGAGATTCCTTTCTTGACCCTCTAACTATGCGGAAGATCAAATAACTTGAGAATAGATCTATTACAGAGATAAAAAAGTGATTTTTACCTCTCCCGTGAAACCTAGCTAGAGTTTCTCACCAGATCTACTCCACCACGGATCCAAAGAGCCCACCTTGAGTCCTCCTGAGATCGACACACGATCTCCTTGAACACCAATGCCTCTGACCTGAGATCGACACACGATCTCCACCTGATCAGATCTGGAGCCCTTCGAATTCTCTGAATCCCAAGCGTAGCCTGAAGCTCTGATACCACTTGTTGTGCGCGACAGACAACAACCCAATAGAGGATCTATCAGATCTCAATCTCAGAACAATGAAATCAAAAACTAGAAGAAGAACAATCGCAAAAACCAGATGTAACGAGGTTCGGCCAACTTGCCTACGTCCTCGGGGCAATCCACGGAGAGAGTTTTTCTATATGGAAGATCGATTACAATAGCTCTAGATCTCTATGAACACAAGAGAGTCCGCAGCTATATTTTCTCTAGGTACATTAAACCCTAAAAATTATAATTAGAGCTTAAATACATAACTTCCCGAAACAGCAATTTTCGCCCAGATCCGACTATCGGTCGACCGGTCCGGTCGACCGACTCCCTCTCACGGTCGACCGGACCGGTCGACCGAAACAAACCGAGAGTTGGGTTTCCTGCAGACAGCTTCTCCGGTCGACCGGTCCGGTCGACCGCTCTCAAATCCTGTGCACATTATGCACGTCGGTCGACCGGCCGGTCGACCGACCTCTGTCTTTTTCTGCTGCTGCTTCTTTTCTTGCCCGCTGTTCCTTCGCCTTTCGTCGTAGAATCCTTGGCAGTCTTCAACAGCACCTGGCATGACCTTATCTCCTCTACTGTACTCTACTCTCTCCTCCAACAGAGAATATACGTCATGTCAAACACTTATCAACTTCATCAATCCAAAATAAGGACTCAATATCAAGATTTTCATCAAAAGAAGGGATCCCAATCTCATCAGGTTTGAGTATCATCCTCTTTTGTCACGAATAGAATTAGAAACCTGTCTTTTCTATTAGGGTTCGGGAATTCACCTCTCCTATTAGGGTTAGGATTAGCGAACCTCTTTCGCCTTCCATAGACCATTCCTTCATCTTCATAATTATTTTCAAAATCATTGTATTGATGATGTGATTTCGTAATTCTTCTTCATAGGAAAAATTATTAAATTGAGGATGTTATAGAGGATACCTTGGTGGTGGATGATGTGGGTGATCTATGTGATAGTGGTTGATATGGTGATGGTTGAATCGATTGACAATCATGTTCACTTCAGTGCGTACCATTGGCTAGATTTCGATCATCAATCTTGAGGGACATCCTTTCAATCGCTTGGGCCATACGATCTAAGATAGATTTGATGGTGTTGTCTCTCCTTCAAACAGTATCCATTCTTGTGGAAAGACTTTACGATCTATCGTCATCTCCTGCCATCGTTGGAAAGTTACCAAAACTTTGATATCATTTGACGCGGACAAGAAAGCGAACGACGCCGGTTAGATCTCGTTCTAGCGCCAACAAATCCTAAAAGGACCTTTCAGGTAGGAAACACACTCGAATTTACGAGCAAAACACTTAAATTCACGAGCAATTTACTCGAATCCACGAACAAAAGAGTGGCAACTCGAATCCACGAGTAATTGGAGTGATAAACTCAATTTAATTGATAAAAAGTCGAATAATAGTTGAATTAAAATACTAAGATACAATAGCCTTATGTTGACAAAACAGAACGAATACTACTCTAAATAGAAACTTTAATTACATGAAAGAAAAATAAAATCATCAGAATTCAATTCGAACTCAAACCAACTCCTGCACAAAGTCAGATACGGCTGACACATCAGGCTTGTCGACAGCTATATGAGCCATGTCAACAGACTGTATAGGCTCAACTATCGAGAAAATCTTATCGACAGCAAAAGAATGGGCCTGTCATAAGCTGAAGTGCATGCTGCGGACAGCTGATGTTGTTTTCTATTTTGACTTCCTACGTCAACTTTGGGGAGAAGGATGAAGTCGCATGGACAACGATGTTCACTGGGTACGCGCAAAACGCAAAGCCAAAAAGGCACTGGAGACGTTGAGAGGATGAGTGCGGCTGGTGTTGTGATTGATGAGGTTCACTGTTGGGTGTGATTTCTGTGGCTGAGGGAGTTGGATCGGGAAGAAAATCATTTTGTTGGATCAATGACGATTAATATGTATGCAAAGTGTTGGCTTATTGATGAAGCTTGCTGGGTCTTCAAGTCCATGCAGGAAAGAAATGCTTATTCCTATAGTGCGATGATCATTGTCCTTGCTGCACGGGAGGGCCAGCGAGGCAATAACTCTACTACAGGAAATGGTGGACAAGACGACAATCAAGCCAAATTCTGTCACGTTCATCGCCCTTCTCACCGTTTGTGTCCATATTGGGAAGGTTGAGGTATGCGAGTGTTATTTCTCCCTGAAGAGGGATGAGTATGGGATCACACCCTCGACTGATCATTATACATGCATGGTGGACTTGTTAGGCCAAGCTGGGCTCGTAGAAGTGGCACTCGAGTTTGTGCAATCAATGCCCATTGAACCTTATAGGGGAGTTTGGGGGGGCATTGCTTGGTGCTTGCCGGATACATGGAAAGCCTGAAATTGCACGAGTCGAGGCTGAACACCTATTTGAGCTCGAACTGAATGCTATAGGAAACTATGTCTTGATCTCACACATTTATGCATCTGCAGGGATATTAAAAAGAGATTGGAGGATTGTATTCGCTTTGGATCCAAATACAAATGTGGCGTTTTGAGAATCTGGAATTCTATCAGGAAAAATGGTTGTCAGCAGAATTAGTCGACTAGTGGGTGGTTCTAGTCGACTACAATCTTATATAGTCGACTAATATTTTGGTATAGTCGACTCCTGCGGCAACAGAGAAGATGGATACATCCAGCTCAACTTCTTAGTCGACTTAACTTTATGGTTAGTCGACTTGGTGCATGTTAGTCGACTAGACTTTCTGATCTAGTCGACTAGATTAATGTATAGTCGACTAGGTATTCTGATATAGTCGACTGGAGCATAAACAGAGAACAAAGCTACTTCCAGAACACTTTTCAAGTCGACTAGTAATTGGGGTTAGTCGACTACTACTATTAGTCGACTAAACTTGTGATTAGTCGACTAATAGGATCTTAAGTTTGGCTGTGAGGATACATTGTAAGGGGTAGTTTGCCGATTTGGCTTTCTTACAGTTTTGATAAATAAAATTTACATTCTCCAAAAAAAAAAAAAAGAGATTGGAGGAGATTGTGAGGTTGATGAAAACCAGAAGGGTATGAGCCCATCTTGAGCTCAGTTGTTTACGATGTGAATGATGATGAGAAGGAGCGAATTCTCAAGGGGTACAGTGAGAAGCTGGCAATGGCATTTGGAACAGAAGTTGGAGGAATCATTCGGATAATGAAGAATCTGAGGATGTGTGAGGATTGTCATGTGGTGATGAGGATGGCTTCAAAGGTGGTAGGAAGGGAGATCATTGTGAGGGATAACATGAGGTTCCACCATTTCAAGGATGGGGAGTGTTCTTGTGGTGATTTTTGTTGAACAACGCAGAATGGCCTGGTAACATGTAATCCTTCAACATCCGACGAGAACATACAGGAACTCATCATCGTTAATTGCCATAAATCGATCTCCAAGATGAGCTTGACTATGTTTCAATTAATTCGCTCTTGTGGAAGGACAAAGTGAAGTTTAAGCTGTCAGTGATACACGGGCCATTCAAGCCTCCTTGCTACGTAAGGAGACCTAATGAACATGTTGTTTGAACTCGAATATTGGTAAAGCAAATGTGAAAAGTAAGCACGAAGATGAAAAGGAGAGAGATTGATTTCTCTTGATATTGGTGTGTAGGGGTGCCATCGGGTCCGATACGGATCGGATATTATCTTTATCATATTTGTATCCGCACCCAACCTTCGGATATAGAAACAGATAAAGATATTTGCGAATGTGAAAAAATGATATCCGTATCTGTTAAAATCGAATATCAGATACGGATCAGAAATTAGCGGATCGGATGCGAATACTAATCGGATATATAAAAATAAATACAGTTACATATAAACTAATCTGATTTACTTATTTTACTTTTTATCTCATCTACAACAATATAAAATGTGATACATACTATGATATTTGTTGGGATTTGGGTCGAACAAATAGTCCCACATCGACTAGACGTGGGGATGGTCTTGGGTTTATAAGGATTTGGGCAACTCCACCTAACAGACTAGTCTTTTGGGATGATACCCCGAGTCCTTCAAGTGGTATCAGAGCCATGCCCCGAACTTACTTCACATAAGGCGTGCCGTCTTCTCACGCAGTGAAGAGTTGGATCTCGATGGAGCATTTGATCTTTAGGTATGAAGATAGTTGAGCTTGCAGGATCTCGATGGAGCATTTGATCTTTAGGTATGAAGATAGTTGAGCTTACAGGGGGTTTATAAGGATTTGTGCAACTCCACCTAACAGACTAGTCTTTTGGGATGGTGCACCGAGTCCTTCAATATTACTGTGCGCATATTAATGTTTTCACCGTATCCATTGTCGTTCGGCTTCTATAACAATGAATTACTTACTTTCTGGTGCTAAATGTCGATTCGGATGCCATGAATGATGTCGAAATACTCAAAAATCTCGTGCTACTCTTGTAAGAATCGAATACTTTTCATTATTATTTTTTCACCAAGTCAAAATATTAAAATCTATTGCCTCATTCCTAATAGTCTCTTCCATACGGATATCATTCCATACGGATATTATTATCAAGCCCCAACCTTTAAATATTAGATTGGATATGGATCGGATATTGCTTTTACCATATCCATATCCGCACTTAACCTTCGGATATGGATATGAATATCGACGGATGTGAAAAAATGATATATGTATCTAAGTTGGAGGTGGGTTCAGATGCGGATATCTGCGGATAATCCATATCCGATGGCACCCCTATTGGTGCGGTTGATTAGTGCCCAAGTTTTGAAAAGAACAAGTTCTTTTAGAGGAAAAGTGGAATATCACCACCTGTTTCATTTGAAGAACCTATAATGAAACTAATTGATGTACAAAATATGCATCATGTCGAGTTTTGAAAGTTATGGCATTGTCTTTTGTAACCGGGCTCTTTGGACCCGTAATTCAGTGATCTTGCAGACATCATAGCGGATCTTGTGGAAAACAGTTTTAAGAGGGACTACAGTTCTGGCAATGATCGGGAAGATGAAGAACACAGAAGAAAAATTTAGAGATTTGCAAATGGTGATATGGAGGAATGAGAAATGTACTTTGTTGAAGAGTCTTCTTTCTACAAAGATTTAATTAGCTTATTCTTTTGGAAATGTTCAACTTATTGTCCTCAAGCTGATATGAAGAGAAAGGACTGATTCAGATTGAAACTACAGAAGAGTGGTTCAAGAAGCTTTATAAAGGTTTCTTTCTCTTATTCATATGCATTGTACATTTGGTTAAAGCTTGAAAGAGCTGATGCATTTTATATTTGGCAATAAATAGCTGAGAAATTCATTTTAAATTGAAATAGAAAAACATGATTAGTATGTTTAACTGTTAATGGGGTGAAAATATTTCTAATACTTGGATTTTATTTTGAATTATTTTATCTTGAATTCTTTAAATGGTGCTAGTGCACAGACAATGAAGAAGCTCAAGGTCTAAAACTGCCAATGTGATTATACTGTTAAATATATTACACTTCTCAATTATCTATACTCTACATAGCACTGTGATATGTTATGGCCCTTCTGGACATCATTTTAACTCGTCAACTATAATTTGGTCTTTCTAAATCATTCACTATGACTGAAATTATGAAATTGGTTCCTCCAAGCTACATCAAATACTTGTCTGAGCTACCAGATTGAAAGATATCTGAAATTACAGCATTTAATCAGAACCAACAAGTGTACTAATCAGAAACATCAAAGTCCAAGTTTGAAGAAAGAAAAGAAAAAGAAATAAGTATTTTATATCAATGAGAATAAAATTACAGTGGTTTACATTTACATTGCTAAGCAAATTTCATGTCAGGCCAGAGTTAACAGACAGTCGTCATCCTGTTATTGGATCATGATCTCCTCCCTCCCCAATGGACAACCTGAATCAGGAACAGGCAATGAAGTTTCATTCTCTTCTCAAACTAATGAAACCCGTTGTTGAGTTTGAACATCTAATCTCTATTGAGATCTTTAGTTCCGTTGCATATGATATACAATCTGAATTCAAGTTTGAAAAGGCTTCTGTAAAGAATAAACCTCATGTTCTGTTCAAACTCATAGCTTGGAACAGCCAAGCAGGCCTCTGTAAGCCCTCTGTTTCACTGCATTCCTCGCCTCTCTGTGCTCTAGCTCCTGTATTAGACAAATAAGCTGCCTTGTTTCGCTGCTTGTTGTCTCAGGATGAACCCAGTTCTCAGGCTTCTTCTTGCTTGAGCTGCACCCAATACTTAAAGTCAGCTCAACATCGCACTGTTCATCATCCCAGAATTCCTCCGATTGGACATGAGAGATGGTCGCTTCGCCTTTAGCAGGCCGTTCCAGATCAAAGCCCTTGTCCCTTGCAGAAGGCTTTTCAGCCAACATATTATGCCGATGCAGAGAATTGTACTGAAATTTAATTTGGGGAGCGGCGTGATGTCTGTTGCTGATGTATGAAGAATGACTGGTCTCCGATGTTGATGTGCAGCTCCAGTACTTGTTCTCTGTGTCTGGGATTGCACGCGAGTAGAGAGGTGCCTCTGAAGTTTTCAGTTCAGTCATTAGTATTTTCTGAACTCGATATAGTCTGTGGAGTTCATGAACCTGCAGTATTTGATATCAGATGAGTATGGTCAGAATTTCATGAGTATTCAATAAAGAAGCCAAAACAAGTAATGACTGTTGTCCTTCAATTTGGATCATCAATTCTCCTGGATAAGTAAGTTTATGTAAATTTTCCCTTATCCCTTTTATTTCCTCCAAGTCTAGTAGAATAAAAAGTTTCATTCTCAAATCACTGCTCACTGCCGCGATCAAATATTTTTCAAATTGAGCTATTAAAATTGATTGCATTTACTGAGTTATTAATATTTGATGGTGTAGGGAGAAATGAATTAGTTACTAAAAGTTATTAGTACTTAAATAAGATATTATTTCGTCAATCTTTTGCGTTGTTCACGACTTCTGAAGCCGGAACATTTTATCTTGATTGAGTTCTCATTGCCTTCATCCAAATCTAATTGAATAGTAGTAATGAGAAATGAAGTAAATCCCATATGACATTAGCGCACATCATTTCTTGCTACTTTGGATGGAGATAATGGCATGAATTATATTTATTTCATGAAACATAGTACTAGTATATAATACCATTCTGACTTTTGGAAGATCAAAATTTCACCTGCTGTTTAAAGATCTCTTCTTGCCTCATCATAGTATTCCTCAAATATTCTCTGTTGTTTTGTTCGAATAATCTGTCCATCGACACTTGGGCCGTGTCAAAACCAGCCGAGCTGACCAACTCTAGCAATCTATTGTTGAGATCAATCCGGCTATGTTTAGAGGCAAAAATTAGAGCTCCCGCGTCATGCTTGTTCTTCAGCAAAGTGGGCAACAGATTATAAGAGTGTTGCAGTTTCAAACCCATGCCTGAAACAGAAAGAAACCATTTGTGAGCCATTTGTTTCTTGTCATTATGACAAGTATAAATACTTGTAGAAGCCATTCTGTTAGACAACAAAGAGTACATTTACTAAATAAGTTTAGAAGAACAAATACAGTCCACATTTCAAACTTTTGTTCATTTTACAAATGTGCAATCTGACTCTGAAATATTTCTCAAAATAATGATGGGAGTAACAATCATCATAACAAAAGAAGCTCACAAAGGGTGAAAAAAATATCAAAGAAAAAATTGAATGAAGTCACGGCCTCAAGGAGACGCAAGATAAGGAAAAGAAAAAATTGGCGAAATGGCTACAAAATCATTCAGAAGAAGAGATTTTGGAAAGAAGATCTGTCATACAGATAAAAATACGAAAAAGCCATTATAGAGTAAGAATGTATCATACTCAATACTACAAATACAGCTCAACAATCTTTCATAAGTGATATTCACAAAGTGTAGAACTAGCGCTATATTTTTCATTGTGAAGGCACTTGAAGACCAGAGGAACACACAAGCTAGCTAGACAACATTATTCACTATTTCATTTGTACGAGTACATTGCAAAAAGTCTTCATTTGTTCTATCAGTTTTTGGTGTGGAGGCAGACTTAGCCTCCCCGTGCTTTTTTACTAAGCGAGGTTTGGTCATTCACTCATTTTATTGCAACATATGGACATGTATCAAACTCTATGACAGATCTGTGGCATATATAATATATGAATAGGAACCTGAATAAGTCATGAACTATAATATCTCATAGATTCTATTGATAAAAATGGGGTCTTTGACACCCACACATGCAAAATCAGGCACTCAGAGTAAAACTTTGACCTACAGATAATGTGAGTTGGTTCCTATAGTCAGACGATTAATAACAGAAAATAAACTAAACTGAAAGCCAAACAATTTGCATTGATAAAATGCCAAAAGAAGCTTTCTGAGAGTAAAGAGACATTATAAAGTGTTTTGGTATATCAAGTCTTCCTCAGTTCAATACAAAATGTTATATCCACAAGTTCCATTGAAAGAAATGGAAAAAGTAGATGATTGATACACCCCTGGTGATCTTCTGAAAGTGACTCATGGCAGAATTTCTTCAGTTGAAACTTTCATAATATTCTCACCTAAAATTGTGAAGGATCTTGGATAAATTGAAGCTTAAGTTTGACGAATTAATTTATACCTTCTGCATAGAGAACGTGCCCCACGGAGGATTCCCTTGATGGAAAAATCATAAAGAGCCATATGTGAGAAAATCATGAAAGTTATTTAGGAAAGAGAGTAAATCAAAGTAAGAGAGAAGAAGAAGAAAAAAGAAAGGAGAATAAGGTGGTTTGCCTGCTCAAGATGGCTGAGGGCCCTAATTTCCTTTCTTCAAGATGAATAAATTATGACGTTAAGCCAATTAATCTTATTCCACTTATGTTCTAGCTAGCCGCAAAGTCACAAGCATTGTGCCCGTACTAGCAGGACCAATTGCATGAAACACTCCAAAGTAAGCCAAATTATATCCAAACATCATTAATCATGATCCTAATAATAATTCACCCGGACAAATGTGTTTGAAATGATTAGGTTCCCTTCTCTGGAATCCAAGAGCTGCAACCACCTTGCTAGATTTTGCTACCAAGACATATGAAAACAGTTATTGTCAGATTTGGGTTTTTTTCATCAGCAAATGAACAAAAACAGCAATAAGGTCTAGCTTTCCACCATATCTTAGTTATTTTTTCTTCTTATTGCTTCAGGAGAAAGTTGAAAATGTGAAGAGCTATAGAAGAAAGAAAGTCACAACTAAATTACTCTATTAAATTTAAATGCTAGAGTGGCAAAAAAACACAAATGATTTCCTATAAGATGCGATCTTAGAGGACAGACTCTATGATGAAACTTAAAAAGTTTGCTCAGAACTAGTTCTATATTTGAAGTAGGGCAGATTGATGTGTTTAAGACCAGAACATTTATATTGCCAAACAAATGACAAAAGGAATAGTTCCAACTGAATAAGCAACCAATCAGTAGGAGATATTAAGAGACACTAACTTTGTGTATTATGACAATTCACCAACTCATGCAACTCTTAATAAAAATCAGGAGAAGAGTGGCTTCAGAGTGACACCCACAATAGTGTATCACTTCATTCAAATGAATAGGATCTATGACTCCCACAATAAATAGGAGATCTCTAAGATCTCTTGACAACATGCTAAAATCTGTGAGTAACACCATGAAAGGAGGAACTTCACCTACTTTTAAAACCCCCTTAATCCCATACTACATACCAAAGGAGTTTTTGAACATGCTTTTGAAAACCTGGAAATGATCTAGATTGCAAGGATTAATCGTAGAAATGTTATAACAACTCTGGCACTTAGGGCCTAATATTTAAATATGATCTTCTTGGGTCTCATTCAGAGTTTTCTACGCTATATTGCTCAGATTGCTACTTGGAGAGCTACATTTACTCCAATAAAGGAATAATCAGTGAGGAACCCAATTCAGATTAAGAAAATTCTCAAGAGAGCCAGAAATTACAAGATCCTTCTAAGGGTCCAACAGCGAGTTAGCTACTCTAGCTTCCAAGAGATATGCAGCCCATGACACATTACAGAAGACCAAGGATATCACTAGAGCATCGCAAAATTTATAAAATGTAGAAAAGAAAAGAAATTGCGGAAAGCAAATCGATATATGGATATCAGGATGCATACTTGAGAAAAGAAGATAAGAAGAAGAAAACTTTTTTGGCATGTATCAAAAGGGTGTTATTTAGTGGTGTAGAAGGACGAATGAATAGAAGAATGCTTGTAATTTCAGAAGATCGATGAAGGACAGATGAACCAAGGATCTAAATTCAAAACAGTTGGGATTCTACCAATACAGATATATGGTATCTTTTGCAAACCTTAATCAGAAAGTTTCCAGCTTATCTCCCCTCTGAAAATTTGCGTCTCTAAACGACAACCTTTTCCAGATCAAGGAAATTTTAGAGAAGAAATGCATAGAGCCTGTCACGGCAATACATCCAACTGGAGTTTACATCCATTCCAGCATCTCCTAATTTGCTTAACAAAAACCCCACTTCACCAAAATATCATTATGGGCCCCAATTGAAGTTCAAATTTCAGCCTTACTTTTCTAAGATTCTAACCAAAATTGAGTACTAACAAATCTCGCTTAAAAAAAAAAAAAGCTGAAAACATAAAGTAAAGAATACAAGCTGATTCATAAAAGATAAGAACACCACAAAAATGTAGAATGAGAAAGGAATCAATTGAGGAATAGGAGAAGGATGTCATTCACCTGCAAGGTTCGATTCCGCAGCTCATCGAGCATCTTCCTCTCTCCCACCTCTTCTCTCATCTATCATCACTCATCACTCCAAATAATATAAGCCAAGGCCAATAATCCAATCCACAATCATTTCCTATAATTCGAGCGAGGAGGCAACAGATTCAGAGAGACTAGTTGGATGCGGGCAACTTCTTCCTTCTCCCCCCACACACATGAACAAGAACCAAACGCACCACTACATCCCCAGCTATTGCTTAGAAAAAACAACGAAGGCAACCTTCAAAATGAAAAATAAATAATGCAAGCTTGACAGGCTGTGAAGGGGCGAGGAAAAGGTGGAGAAGCCTAAGATTAAGATGAGATCAGATGTGTGTTGAGTTTTGTTATCGATTCCAAAAGTGGGTATCAAAAGAGGAAGCAGCAAAACACAGCAATCAATTGTAAATAAAAATTATGACACCATTAAAAGAAAAAACAAATCCACTCTTTTACGTAAGCCTAAAACCTGTGAACAAAATATTCCAGACAGCTCTCACAGGAACATGAAGATTGATAGATAGATAGATAGATAGACACCAAGGTGGGCTAAAAATGCCTCTCTCTCTCTCTCTCTCTCTCTCTCTCTCTCTCTCTCTCTCTCTCTCTCTCAAATTATTAAATAAGACCAAACTCTTTTCACTTGTGTCTCCTCTGCCCTCGTAGAGATCTATTGATGATGCCCATGACACTATCCAAACTACCTCACAAGCCCACGTGACCTCGAGATCTCACAATGGGATAGGGGCCCGATTCCTGAATCTGGATCAAAATAGTAGCCAGTGGTAAATCCTCTGGATTGACAACAGAACAGAGTAAAAGATGGGCATTGCTCTCAAGTCTGCACACAAAATGAAAGTTCAAAGTTTTTATACCCAGGACCAATCATTGATGAGATTTGGTGTGAGGCCTGCGTGCGTGAACTTCTCTCCTATATATATAAGCACTGCATTCAAGGTTTCAGTTGAGATCAACTTTTTTTAACCGTTGCCCACATGCTAGATTTGGCTATAAAAGAAGTTTGTGCTGATGGTAAAAAACGATAAATAAATTAGACGATTGAGAGAGAATGATAAGAAACGATAAAATGGATCGCTTTCTTACAAAAGGCAATGCATGGGGACTAGAAAACATACCTGCGCTGTGGACCAATGAAAAAAAGAAATGGAGATCTATTTCAGTTTCTGATCTCATTCACTTTTTCTCTGGGGAAGCCTACAAACAGCAAGGAGAGAGAACAGGATCACATGCGCCAGGGGGCCTTAATTTAATGGAACCCATCTCTCTCCCCTTTGTATTGTCTCTTCCTCCTCTTTCTTCTCTCACAAATTCCACCAATTAATAGGAGAAGAGAGAGAGAGAGAGGGCTTTTTCATATTTGTCCCCTACATATACCCCTTTTACTGAGCTTGTTGCTCACTTATAATTTGGGTGGGTTTGATTGATATCTTCGTTGAAATGAATGTCATGTGGAACTCGAGTTCATCTTGGCCAATGCTGATCCAAACTCCTCGTGTACAGTCATAATTTAACGAATTTCATACGCATGCATATGTCTGTTTCATGTACATGAACTCCCAACCAAAATAAAATTTCGAATGCATTTTTCCAGTTTATCAATAATATGGATGGTGCAGAACTAGCTCTGAACAAATATTGAGGTCAGGCTGAGAGACATGCTTTGGACAAAATTATCCTGCTGCCGCCGGGTTGTAATATGAATTTACCTTTTCAAGAAGCCAAATTGGAATCACAAACTTTACAATTAAAGATTATCTTGAAGATATACATATGCAAATCAATCTGATCATAATTAAGAAAGATTGCAGATTTCTTCCAGGTCACAAGTTGTCCAGAGGCAGAACAATATGTTTGAAGAATTTGATGGAAAGCTATGAAATCACATTCAGAAATGGAACCATAAATCATTATATCATCAGCAAAAAGTGAATGAGTGAGGCCCTGTTTCATACCTTTAAATAAGAAACCTGTAATCTTTCCTTCCTTTTGTGCTTCATTAATCAAACATGAAAGTGTGTTAGCACAAAATATGAAAAAAAAGGATGGTAAGGGATCTCCTTGTCGTAGACCATTGCTTGGGGTAATCAAAAGAGAGGAAAAATTATTGACTATGAAATGTAATTTAGTAGAAGTAATACAAGCCATATTCCATTGATTCCATTTATGTTGAAAATCCATTCTAATAGTCAGGGACTCAATGAAATCCCATCAACTCTATCGAAGGCCTTCTCCATATCAAGCTTTGCAATGAACCATTGATGCTCATTTCTTCTGGAAACATGCGTTGAGTGATATATCTCTTGAGCTATCATAATATTATCAATAATGTCTCAATCTGAGAGAAAACTTGTTTGTTGAGGTTCCAATACTTTGTGAGAGGATTTGTTTCCATCTCCGAGATATAACTTTATAGATAATTTTGTATGATATATTATAAAGACTGATAGGTCTTAGATCTGATGGAAACTTAGCCTGATCCTTTAAATACAACTGAAGCTAAAGACCAATCAGTAGGGAGTCTAGAGTGTATAGAGAAATATTTGGTTGCAGAAATAATATCTTCTTTGATATCCTCTCAGAAGGTTTGATAAAATTCTATTGAAAACCTATCTGGCCCATGGACTTTGTTGTGAGGTAGATCAAACATAGCTGCTTTAATTTCTTGTTCAGTGAAGTCTGCAGCAAAGGAAGTCATTGATATCACCAGTGATACAGTGGGGTATAGCTTGCAAGGTAGCATGCAAAGCTTGAGTTTCAATTCAGTTCCAGGTAGAAGCTGCCAATGCTGCTTGTAGAAATTTGATAGGACTTCAAGTAAACCTTTGGGGATGTACACCAATTGCTCAAAGGATTGACAAGGCCAGCAATAAGCCGACTTTGTTGTTGGACTTTAACTGATTTATTGAAAAAATTGGTGTACATATCTCCAGCTTTAAGCCAATTTTGACGAGTACGCTGATCCCACAAATTTTCCAAGTCATTCAACAAATTGTGGTGTTTAGCTAGAAGCTTCTTAAGATAATCCCAGTTTTGTGTAGGTATTTGTTACTCACATCAAAGTCTACTAGTAGGTTGACTTGAGACTCAAGATTATTGAGTTTGATGTTTATATCACCACATACTTGATGAGACCAGGATTTAATTTTGGTCTATAACAGTTTAAGCTTTTTAGAGAACCTGAATAGAGAACTCCAGTGGTACAGATATTGGGAAGGAGGGATTTGAGAAAACTTTGGAAGTCCTTATTATGGAGTAGATAATTTCCAACTCTAAAATGTCTACCTTTGCTACTCCTCAAAGGATCATTAAAAGACACTAACATGGGTAAATGACCTAGCCCAATTTGTGGAGAAATTGTATGGTTAGTAGAAGAATAAGAAGATAGCCAGGGAGTGTTAGCAAGATCCCTATCTAAAACCTCATATATTCGCGTGTTTGCGTCATCATGGTTATTGCACCATGAAAGGGGATTTCCTTTCATTACAATAGAGTTTAAACCGGAAGATGATATTGTTAAGTTGTGGAGTCAGATTATTGCCTTGACGGAGTTGCCATATGCAGTTAACAGGATGATCCCGGAGTGTCGACGGAGTCTTCAGAGACATGACATTGGGCGAGTTCGAAATTTCAGGTTGATGACAAGAATGGATCGATAGAGCCTTCCGAAGCGGGAAAGCCTCCGGAGCGATAGCCTCCGGAGTGATGGAGCTTCCGGAAGCGGAAGATTACTCTATAGCACCTAGTTAAAGGAGCACTCCGTAACGATAGAGTAGAGTTATTCCTGTTGCGTATCCTGCTTAATAAGAATCAATCTGACAACTAATCAAGATCACTGAGATATCAACAATCTAATTGGCCAGGTCGGCAAATATCAGGTGGGAGGTTTTCCGTTCAATAGAACGTTCCTTAATTTAAGAACCACCTTTCAATTTCCTTCCTTGGTTTAAGCACCAATTAGACTGAATTCAAGTCAGTCTCGATATACTGTAAAGTATATCCCCTGTATAAAGGACTTAGTCCACTTATACAGTATCACTTAGACTGAATCTAAGTCAATCTCGATATACTGTAGAGTATATCCCCTGTATAAAGGACTTAATCCACTTATACAGTATTTGAAGTGAGGTACGCTTAGAGCAAATCTCCTTAAGACAATTACGTCCCCCGCACCGGTGCTAACGGGATAATGGACGCTGGTCTCCCAAGATACAACACTTCTTCACGGTATTTGGATAGCACTACCAAATCACCGTACGGTCGAACCGTAGTCAACCAGTACCTACACAGGATTAGCAAAGCAGCGGTATAATGACAAATTTCAAATGAATATTTGTCTTACTCTTTTGGAGGAACACCCACTGTTAAGGATGTAGGAAGGTTGAAGAATTTGGTAGAATCTCCTTTAGGAAGGTGCTTCGGATTCCCACTTCACTCTGGAAGTCGCGGATTCCCACTTCGCTGGAAGTCGCTCTGGAAGTCGTGGATTCCCACTTCGCTGGAGCCCAGTTCAGAATTCAATTCAAAACTGTAGAGAGAGAGAGAGAGATTTTCTTGGAGTTGGTGTGTCTGAGAATGGAATTCTGGAGCGCTATTATAGCGCTCCGGAAGGGCATTCTCGTCCGCCAAAAGTCAGCAGTTGCGACGGTTCGGACAGAACCGTCGCAACTGTTCAACCGCCCAACCGCTCTGTCGGTTTTCCGACAGCGGTTGGCGAACGGTTCGGATCCGTTCGCGCGGACACCCGTTGGCGGGTGGTTCGAATCCTTTCGCGGGCGGGCTGGACCTACGGACCCTGATTCAAAAAGAACCAGGTAGGGAACTCAGCCCAGCCCAGGCCGAGGCTCGAGGCCCGAGGCCCGAGCCACGGACCCGGCCCCGGCCCTGCGCCGGCCGGCCGGCCGCCGCCGCCGCCGCTAGCGGCGGCGCGAGTGCGCGCACGTACGTATGTACGTGCATAGTTCCCTCCTTTTCGCGCGCGAAAACTCCAAGTACCCAAAGGGCCACACCCTTTGTTCTCATTTTCCTCTATTTATACCCCATAAGCTTCCATCACATGGCCAATGTGGGACTAAATGCTTGTAGCTAACTTTAGTCCCTTTTTGGCTTTGAATTAGGCAATCTTTGGACTTGAATATCTCATTCATTCGAAGTCGGAATTGAACATGTGAATATACCATATTCATCACCAATGGAAGGAGAACACACTCCAACCATCATCCGGTTGATTCGATAAACGGATCTTGCCATAATTCAACTCGAAAATTCACCTTTATATTCTTCAATTCCAACAATCCCCCACAATGAATGGAGATTCAAGGAAATGACACACAAGAGACTGACTCTATTGTGTAAGGTACTTTAGAAAAGAAACTGCATAAGGATAGGTGAACTAGGTCTTGAACCTTCCATAGTGAGAGCTTTATCGGACTTACTGGCTAATCAGTGAACTAGGTCTTGAACTGTTAGCCGTTAGTGTAAGCCAAGTCAACAAGCTTCACACAGTAACTTTCCAAATCAACTTTGGTTCTCGGTTGTGTCCGTTTTGGCCCTGGACATTCTTGATTTCAGAGAGTATCTTTAGGGAATAACAGCCTCCATAGAGATTCCCAAAGAGCCGACCCAACTCTATACTCACATAGGTGATGGACCTATTAAGAGTAGTCTACTCTACTCCACTTGTTTAGTAACAAGATATAGGCATCATTAAAAGCGTTAAGCTTATCCTTAATCCACTTGAAGACAAGCACTTATGTGCACCTTAGGAATGGATTGGAGTCAAGCCCCCAAGTGCTTACTTGCTGAGTCAATCATAACTAGTTTTTCCTCTTGAACTTAGTCCGTGGGATCTCCAGTCGCTAAGTGAGGTTTCCATTAAGCTGACTCGGTAAGATTAGGCTTTTAGACCCATTCCCCTCGATGCGCAGTTTATACGCTCTCCACTTAAACCTTTAGTAAGCGGATCCGCTAAATTATCCTTTGACGATACAAAGTCAATAGAGATAATTCCATTTGAGAGCAACTGCTTCACGGTATTATGTCTACGACGAATATGTCTAGACTTACCGTTATATATAACATTTTGTGCCCTAGATATAGCTGCTTGATTATCGCAGTGTATACATATAGCGGGCACTGGCTTTTGCCACAAAGGTATATCTTCTAAGAATTGTCGAAGCCATTCTGCTTCTTCACCAGCCTTATCTAAGGCTATGAATTTCGATTCCATAGTGGAACGGGCAATACATGTTTGCTTAGAAGATTTTCATGATACCGCTGCTCCTACTAGAGTAAATACGTATCCGCTAGTTGATTTTGATTCCTCAGAATCTGCAATCCAATTAGCATCACTGTATCCTTCCAGTACAGGAGGATACTTTCCATATCTCAAGGCATATTCCTTGGTATGTGATACGTAACCCAATACTCGTAGTAGAGCGGTCCAGTGTGGATCACTAGGATTGTTAGTGTATCTACTTAACTTGCTTACAGCGTAAGCAATATCGGGTCTAGTGTAATTCATCAAATACATTAGACTTCCGATAACCTGCGAATACTCCAACTGGCGTATCCCAGCTCATGTATTCTTATGAAGGTGGACGTGTGGGAGAAAAGGATTTGTATTCTCCTTTATCCCATGATCCTTGAATCTTTCTATCATCTTATCCACGTAGTAAGATTGAGATAGACTGATTCCATCTGGTGTTCTAGTAATTTTAATTCCTAAAATTACATCAGCAACCCCTAGATCCTTCATATCAAAACTGTTGGATAACATTCGTTTAGTGGACTTAATAATCTCAATATTGTCCCAAGTATCAACATGTCGTCTACATAAAGACAAACAATGATACATGCGTTTTCAACTGTTTTCGTGTAAACACACTTATCGTATTCATTGATAGTGAATCCATCTTTGATCATGACACCATCAAATTTCTCATGCCATTGTTTTGGAGCTTGCTTTAAACCGTATAAGGATTTTACCAATTTACACACCTTGTGTTCTTGGCCCTTGACTTTAAATCCTTCTGGTTGCTCCATATATATTTCTTCATTTAATTCACCATTTAAGAATGCAGTCTTGACATCCATTTGATGGATATCTAAGTTGTGCAATACTGCAATCGCAATCAACATCCGAATGGACGTTATTCTTGTTACTGGTGAATAAGTATCGAAGTAGTCAAGTCCTTCTTTTTGACGATAACCCTTGGCTACTAATCTAACCTTGTACTTATCGATAGATCCATCGGATTTTAATTTTCGTTTGAAAATCCACTTACACCCAATTGGTTTACTTCCATGAGGCAAGTTTACCAATTCCCAAGTATGATTACTTAGTATGGATTCTATTTCGCTATTTATAGCTTCTTTCCACATTTGTGCTTCTGGGGTTGACATAGCCTCTTTAAATGTTTGAGGCTCGCTCTCAATAGCATATGCTATGAAATCTGGACCAAAAGATTTTGAGATTCTAGATCTCTGACTTCTTCTTGGTTCAATTTCCGCATTTACAATTGGTTCCTCGGGGCTTTCGTCCCTGAATGCCATCTCGTGTGTTCTTTTCCCAGAAGTCTTATCTGCTTCCCGTTTGTACGGAAAGATATCTTCAAAGAACACAGCATCTCGATATTCGATAATCATGTTTACATGAATATCAGGTATTTCTGATTTATGAACCAGAAATCTGTAGGCACTGCTATTCAAGGCATAGCCTATGAATACGCAGTCCATAGTTTTTTCTCCCAACTTAGTCTTTTTGGGTAATGGTGCCAGCACCTTTGCAAGGCACCCCCACATTTTGAGGTAATGGTAGGAAGGTGTCCTTCCATGTCATAACTCGAATGGTATTAGACCAAGTTTCTTGTGGGGTATTCTATTTAGAATATGATTTGCAGTTAATAGAGCTTCCCCCCACAAGTTCTGCGGAGCTCCAGAACTTACGAGCATGGAATTAACCATCTCCTTCAAAGTTCTATTCTTCCGTTCAGCAATTCCATTCTGCTGAGGAGTGTATGGTGCTGTAGTTTGATGTATTATACCAAACTAGCACATAACTCACTAAAATCATTTGATTCATATTCTCCGCCTCTATCGGATTTTAGAATCTTGATTTTCTTATTGAGTTGATTCTCAACTTCGGCTTTATATGTTATAAACATATTTATTGCCTCATCCTTACTGTTTAAAAGATACACATAACAGTATCTTGTACAGTCATCGATAAAAGTAATGAAATACTTTTTACCGCCTCTAGTTGGCATAAACTTCAAGTCACATAGATCGCTATGAATTAACCCTAAAGGTTCTGTATTTCGATCTATTGAGTGAAATGAATTTTTAGCCAACTTGGCCTCAACACAAATCTCACACTTGCGAATTTCTTCCAAGTTGAGTTTAGGAATATATCCCAGATTAGACAAGTTTTTCAAAGACTTGTAATTTACATGCCCTAATCTAGCATGCCACAAATTAGGAGACTCAAGCAAATAAACAGAAGATTTTCCTTTATTTATTAGCTTTGGGTACAAATACACGGACTTTTTATCAACCACTGCAACATTGGCTTAAAAAGTCCATCAACAAGATAGCCCTTTCCCACATACATCCCTCCCTTAGTAAGTACAAATTTGTCAGATTCAAATACAATTCTAAATCCTTTCTTACTAAGTATTGATCCGGAGATCAAATTCTTGCGGATGTCTGGAACATGAAGGACATCGTTAAGAGTAAGCTCTTTCCCCGATGTCCACTTCAGGATGACCTTTCCCTTTCCTTCAACCTTTGAGGAAGTTGAATTACCCATGAATAGCTGTTCATCTTGCTCTAGCCTTTGATATTCTGAGAATAATAATTTCTCCGAGCAGATGTGTCGGGTAGCTCCCGTGTCTACCCACCAATCTTTGTTATTGGTTGTCAGATTCACTTCTGACACCACAGCTGAAAGACTTGGTGATTCATGGTTGGTCATGTTCGCCTGTGGGTGGCTCTTCTTGTTCTTCTTTAGACGGCTGCGACATTCATTGGCCTTATGCCCTTCTTTGTTGCAGATGTAGCAGGTTCCTTTGAAGCGCATACTTTTGGCGTCTTGGGCTTTGCCTTTGTACCCCTGGGATGTCTTCTTCCGCTTCAAGCCTTTGGAAGTAGACGCTTTCCCCTTTGAGTCTTCGATCACATTTGCTTTTGCTTCGTAGGAGTTCTTGCTGCTCCTTTTCTCGGACTTGCGGTTGTCCTCCTCTATACGAAGCCTCACAATGAGATCCTCCAACTTTAGCTCCTTTCGCTTGTGCTTCAGGTAGTTCTTGAAGTCTCTCCACGCTGGGGGGAGTTTCTCCACGATGGTTGCAACCTGAAAAGTTTCAGGAAGAATCATACCTTCGGCCTCTATCTCGTGCAAGATAAGTTGGAACTCTTGCACCTGACTGATGACAGTTTTGCTATCCACCATTTTGTACTCCAGAAATCGTCCAACGACGAACTTCTTGGTACCAGCATCTTCAGTCTTGTACTTTTTGTCAAGACTGACCCATAACTTCTTTGCCGTAGTGATAGGACTGTAGACATTATAAAGAGAGTCATCCAGTCCATTAAGAATATAATTTCGGCAAAGGAAGTCACCTTGTGTCCAAGCATCTACTGCAAGGACTGAGCCCCGATAAGTTTCGGGTTCTGGTGGATCCTCCTGCAGGAATTTAGCCAGATGAAGAGTGGTCAAGTAGAAGAGCATCTTCTGTTGCCACCTCTTGAACTCTGTGCCATCAAACTTTCCTGGCTTCTCCGGCTTCGGGTTAGTGTTGATCGAGATTTCCTGCACGCAAAAATAAAATATTAGATTTAAGAATTAAAGGTGTGCGAGGTTCTCAATACTAATCCGCTGTAGCAAGGCTATGCGGGTCGTGATCCTCAGGGAGGGACTAGCGATGGAAGCGTTTGTAAGTTATCCCTAAAAATTTATCTTTTTTAATTATTTTGTTAGTCACAACGATATTTATAATGAAAAGTGGTATTTACAATGAGTTGTGGGAAAGAATATGGAAAGATGTGGATGGTGATCTAAACTAGAGAAGGAAAGAAAGAAAACTTATAACACGTACAAACTCTTCAGCCTGCTTACCTTTGATCCGTGCGATGATTTACCTTTTCTTGGAAGACTTGCAAGTATGGCGTATAGGATGTTCATCGCCATAAGCCATCAAAGGTTCTTCTTTGGCTAGGCAGTCTCAATGCAATTGGGTCTCATTGTTCACAAGGCATTAGAGAAAAACAATGGAAGAAAACAGGAACAGAGAAATACAAGAATAAAACACGAAGAAATAAAACAAGAATAATAAAAAAGACAAACCTCAAGTAGATTTCATTAACAATAGAAGAAGAGTTGGCTTACACCGCTGTCACCTCAGTACAAGCATGGACTCCTTCCTCCATGAAAGCTTCCTCCACTCTCAGTTACAGATTTTACAAAAGAAAACGAACATAAAATCTAACCTAGAAGAAGAAAAACCTAAACCCTAGCTTTTGGCCCTTGGCTCTTCGCTGGACGCTTTCTGTGTTGCATCTGCAGGGGTATTTATAGGAGTTGGAAGATGTAGAGTCCTAGTACAACTCTCCCAAAAAATCTTATCTCCAGACTTGTGGCACTTATCCATAGAAGTTCAAATCAAATCTGTCCTGCAATTTATTATCCTGTTGATCGCCGAAATTGGCTTATCTACGGACTGAATTGGAAAGTTTGATCAACTTGTAGGGCTTCAAGTCTTCTTTCTGGAGCATTTTGAATCATTGGATTTGCATATCTGTAGCAAAAGTTATGAACTGAATACTAAACATATACAGTCTGAATCCGAATTTATCTTTAAACTCTTCTCCTTTTATCTTTAGGATTAGCTTTATCCCCTTCATCTTTTAGGACTTTATCTCCTGAATTTGAACTTGAATAGGAGATGAAGATTAATCCTTTCCTCCTTTGTATTCAATTTAATCCAACTTTGAATAGGATTAGGGATAAAATGAAGCTTCTTGTATCTTTATCTTCATCATGCAAGCATTTAGGGTGAATAGAAGTCTATCCTTCCCTCTTCTTTGTATTTGCAACTTTGGCCTTTGTGTGTTTGCATTTTTGACAATTGATATTTGCACTTTTGCACTTGGGCTTTATATGTGGGCTTTTGGGCTCTTTTTAGGCTTTAATTCTTTCTTTTTATTATTTCGAGGCCTGCACACAATAAATTACAAAATATAAATAAATGTGCAGAATTAAATGAATAAATATGAAAATGTGATGGTAAATGTTATGATAAAAATGCATTTTTCACTACCAATCACACCCCCGCACTTATCTTTTTGCTCGTCCTCGAGTAAAAATCAAAGAGAAAAAGAAAAGAAAAATTAATCTAACCTAACTCACTTTCGTAGGAATCACGGTTGCACTTAGCACGTGCAACAAGCCGTTAAACCTCTAGGTTACCCTAGAGGACGAGTGTTGTCTCGTGAGGGTTTTCAGCGGATTACACCCACAAAATCCATAAAAAGAAAAATATTTGAATTATTATTGAAGAGACTAAGTAGTCTATAAGTTTTAGGATCCTCATTTTTATTCATTCTTTAAACTTAGTCTTAATAAAGTTAATTGTTTTCCATTTTAGGTAAGAATTAAAATTGAATTTCTAATATAGTCTTTTTCGTTACCAAAAATCATATGCATCCTTATGTTTTACTAGGAATTCCTTAACTTGGACTCTCATGCCTCTTTATATATATATATATATATATATATATATATATATATATATATATATATATATATATATATATATATTATTATATTTTTTTTAATATGTATAACGCATCTAATTTTCTTTCGTATAAGCATTAAGGCTTCTTGAGGCCCTCATACCTAACTAATTGACTTTTAGATGTGTTAATACATATATAATTAATTTTTTCTTAATTTCCTTAGGCTTTCTAATCCACCCATGTAACGAACTTAAAGTCGATGACTCCCAAACCGGTTGGCTTTAGGGCACCAGGTGAGAAAACACCCCGCAGACTCAAATTCGAGTGAACTAAGCCCCAAAACTAAGGACTTTATTTTATTTACTCACCTTTAGGCATGAATACTTATGCTTCTTGAGGCACATGTATCAGCTTAATTGGTGATTTTTTTTTCTTTTTTTTTTTATGAGGCACAAGGTCTTTGTCTTAGAATCCTAGATATGCATTTGGTATGCATATTTCATTAAGGTAAAAATTAAGACTAACTAATTATTCAATTTCTCCTCCTATACCTAAAATTTAAACAATTTATTTATTTTGACTAAGTTTTTAGAAATCCTAATCATGATTTTCCTAATCCTTAAAACTAACTTAGGTTTCTTTCAAAAAAATAAGTCAAAATACTGTCCTTTTTATAACATTTTTTTTAATTTTTTTTTATTAGCAATTTTTTTTTATTAGCAAATTTTGTTAGTATCTACTTATGTTAGTATGTTAGTAAAGCCCACCCCCACACTTATCTCATGCATTGTCCTAAATGTATGAATGAATGCATATATGCATGAAACAGAACAAGGGAAGGCGGAAGTTACCTTAGGGTCGTGGTTCTGGAGGTGGTCTAATTGGTCCACGAAATGCGGCCCAATCTAGATAATGTAGTAGTTGGTGAAACCCACCAGAAATTTTTCGTCTATAACCCACTAAAATATATGTATAATCATTTTTTAAAATTTTCACCCCATCAAATTTCCATAATTCATAATTAGTTTCAGAGTCAATTGTGTCAACCTCCTTGTCCCAAAATAGAGTATGAAAAGATGGAATTATTGACTTGGATATTATAGGTGCGGGAACGAATACCGACTCAGGGAAGAAGCTCAAATCAAGTAAGGGCTCAGGAGTCGGGCTAAGTTCAGGAAGTGGGTCCAAATCAATAAGTTTAAGCTCAAATCCACAATCATCTTCCCACAATGGCATGTGACTCAATGTTAGTGATTCAAGTTCAGGAATGATAGGAGTGGGAATCAAAACTGACTCTAAAAGATTACCTAAGTCGGGTAACAAAACAGGAGTCAATAATGATTCGGGAATTTGAACTTGATCACAGATTTGAGAATCTAGGTCACATATCTCATTGGGTTCAATGTTATAAAAATCAGAACTTGCCAATTTATCCATGGGACTTTCAAAATTGCACAATTGGTCAAGTTCAATATGATCATCAATTATAGGTGACTCAATATCATGATGAATTGGAACAGGATCCAATGTTGACTCGGGAAAAGTGAAATCAGGTGGAGACACTGGAGTCATTATTGAATCAGGAAGTAAAATTGAATCATCAAGTGGGAGATCATGATCATATTCATGTTCAAGTTCTATTTCAGGAAAGGAAAAACTTGCCAAATTATCAACAATTGGAGTTTCAGCAAGTTTAAATGATGGCACTGAAGTAGAATCTTGTTGTCCAAAGCAACTTGGTTCGTCGGCTCT
Organism: Agave tequilana; assembly: GCA_038442645.1. NCBI lineage: Eukaryota > Viridiplantae > Streptophyta > Magnoliopsida > Asparagales > Asparagaceae > Agave > Agave tequilana. The sequence goes on from JAVJIF010030687.1 coordinate 29,407, forward strand.
ACGAGAGTGGTCAATGATATCAGAAATGGCCGAACGGTGAGAACGTAAAGATTGAACCATCATATCTATATCACGATCACGGGCTAATCTAGCCTGAGTCATGGCTGCAAGCATCCCTTCATAGTTGATAGGTGCATCGTGTTGTGATTGGACTTGAAAGGGTGAAGTGTAATCGTGATGAAATTGTGAGTCGGTGGACTCACGCATAATCATTTCTCCGATTGATGGTAATTGTCGCTTGGACTCATGCATACTTATCATTTTCCCGATAGATGGTAGTCTATTCTGACTGGGTGGATCTAAGTATGACTCATTGAAAGAATGTGGACTGGGTGGAGACTGAGGACAAGTCGGTTGAAAATTGGACTCGGGGGACTCGAAACCCATGAACTCTGTGACGAGTTGAAAGTATGAAAATCATGGTCATAAGATGGGGGGTATGGGTTATAATTATTCGGATAAGACCATTCCGGCACACTAGATTGGTCAAAGTTATGATATGCCGGGTTGGTAATATCCGAAAAATAGTTAGGTGTGTAATATGGATTAAAGTTGGAAAAATTATTATTATATGCCATATCACACCAACACAAACAAACAAACAAAAAAAGAAAATTCTAACCTAAGTTAGGGTAGACCTATGACCTAGACGACTCCTAACTGGTTAGACCGTCCACAGGAGGTTGGGTGCAGACTTTGACCACAAGTTAATCAGCCAGGTCAGGGCAAGAGTGGTGGGAGGTTTTCCGTCAAAGACGTTCCTTAATTAAATAAGGACCAATCTTCGGGCTTTCGGCCCTCAATCCCTTTCCTAGACACTGATTTGACAAGAGTCAACTTCCAGCACTGTTCCCCCTTAGGATAATCTCCTATTGAGTCCGAGATGTCCCTAGGGCCAACGTCTACTAATTTTTATGTTAGGCTTGGGTTAGTGAGTGCTTGGGATATGATTTTTGGGCTAAGGAAGGGTGATGAAATCCCAACCTTATCTTATTTATGGGTTATGCCCTTAAGATGAATTAGTGTACGTGTAAAGCTGTAGAAAAGTAATCACTCAAGAAAGCAGTAAACAACCAAGAGTGTTTCCTAATCTATATGCTATGCAAACGTACCTTGTCGCCAGCACTCTTCAACAGTAAATAAAAATAATTAAAAAGACACGTGCCTAATATGCAAATGTCTAATCAATTTTTATAAACAACGAATAGTTTACTGTTGAATTAATTAGCAGTTGCAGAGTGATCACAGAGAAATATAATCACAGCAGAAATCAGAGTTTTGCAATGCAGAGCAACCTGCAGAAAAGCAGGTTAGTAGTTCACTACTATTGCCGCGGATCCGCGGCAAATTAGTAGGTCCAGGTGCTCTGCCTTCGAGGGCAGAGGCACTGGATTGCTGTATGTCCTTGCTGCTGCTCTGTTTTTGTTTCCTGTTCTCTGTACCTGCAACAGAAAAGAATAAAGAATTAAATTTTTTTTTATTAGAGAATAACTTACCGTCCCTCCCCGGCAACGGCGCTAATTTGTTGATCGAGATTTCCTGCACGCAAAAATAAAATATTAGATTTAAGAATTAAAGGTGTGCGAGGTTCTCAATACTAATCCGCTGTAGCAAGGCTATGCGGGTCGTGATCCTCAGGGAGGGACTAGCGATGGAAGCGTTTGTAAGTTATCCCTAAAAATTTATCTTTTTTAATTATTTTGTTAGTCACAACGATATTTACAATGAAAAGTGGTATTTACAATGAGTTGTGGGAAAGAATATGGAAAGATGTGGATGGTGATCTAAACTAGAGAAGGAAAGAAAGAAAACTTATAACACGTACAAACCTCTTCAGCCTGCTTACCTTTGATCCGTGCGATGATTTACCTTTTCTTGGAAGACTTGCAAGTATGGCGTATAGGATGTTCATCGCCATAAGCCATCAAGGGTTCTTCTTTGGTTAGGCAGTCTCAATGCAATTGGGTCTCATTGTTCACAAGGCATTAGAGAAAAACAATGGAAGAAAACAGGAACAGAGAAATACAAGAATAAAACACGAAGAAATAAAACAAGAATAATAAAAAAGACAAACCTCAAGCAGATTTCATTAACAATAGAAGAAGAGTTGGCTTACACCGCTGTCACCTCAGTACAAGCATGGACTCCTTCCTCCATGAAAGCTTCCTCCACTCTCAGTTACAGATTTTACAAAAGAAAAACGAACATAAAATCTAACCTAGAAGAAGAAAAACCTAAACCTAGCTTTTGGCCCTTGGCTCTTCGCTGGACGCTTTCTGTGTTGCATCTGCAGGGGTATTTATAGGAGTTGGAAGATGTAGAGTCCTAGTACAACTCTCCCAAAAAATCTTATCTCCAGACTTGTGGCACTTATCCATAGAAGTTCAAATCAAATCTGTCCTGCAATTTATTATCCTATTGATCGCCGAAATTGGCTTATCTACGGACTGAATTGGAAAGTTTGATCAGCATAAGAGTTGTAGGTCTTCAAGTCTTCTTTCTGGAGCATTTTGAATCATTGGATTTGCATATCTGTAGCAAAAGTTATGATCTGAATACTAAACATGTACAGTCTGAATCCGAATTTATCTTTAAACTCTTCTCCTTTTATCTTTAGGATTAGCTTTATCCCCTTCATCTTTTAGGACTTTATCTCCTGAATTTGAACTTGAATAGGAGATGAAGATTAATCCTTTCCTCCTTTGTATTCAATTTAATCCAACTTTGAATAGGATTAGGGATAAAATGAAGCTTCTTGTATCTTTATCTTCATCCTGCAAGCATTTAGGGTTGAATAGAAGTCTATCCTTCCCTCTTCTTTGTATTTGCAACTTTGGCCTTTGTGTGTTTGCATTTTTGACAATTGATATTTGCACTTTTGCACTTGGGCTTTATATGTGGGCTTTTGGGCTCTTTTTAGGCTTTAATTCTTTCTTTTTATTATTTTGAGGCCTGCACACAATAAATTACAAAATATTAATAAATGTGCAGAATTAAATGAATAAATATGAAAATGTGATGGTAAATGTTATGATAAAAATGCATTTTTCACTACCAATCAGTTAGGAAGTGGAGTAGGCATCAAACCTTGGAGCGGTATGTTTGTTGCCTTGCTTGTACTATCTTGATTTGTCTCAGACATTTTTTCTGCAAGTTCAAGCAGAACAGAAGTAAGAAACGATAATTGTCTTAAGATTGTTGTGTATCCTGCTTAACAAGAATCAATCTGACAACTAATCAAGATCACTGAGATATCAACAATCTAATTGGCCAGGTCGGCAAATATCAGGTGGGAGGTTTTTCGTTCAATAGAACGTTCCTTAATTAAGAACCACCTTTCAATTTCCTTCCTTGGTTTAAGCACCAATTAGACTGAATTCAAGTCAGTCTCGATATACTGTAAAGTATATCCCCTGTATAAAGGACTTAGTCCACTTATACAGTATCACTTAGACTGAATCTAAGTCAATCTCGATATACTGTAGAGTATATCCCCTGTATAAAGGACTTAATCCACTTATACAATATTTGAAGTGAGGTACGCTTAGAGCGAATCTCCTTAAGACAATTACGTCCCCCGCACCGGTGCTAACGGGATAATGGACGCTGGTCTCCCAAGATACAACACTTCTTCACGGTATTTGGATAGCACTACCAAATCACCGTACGGTCGAACCGTAGTCAACCAGTACCTACACAGGATTAGCAAAGCAGCGGTATAATGACAAATTTCAAATGAATATTTGTCTTACTCTTTTGGAGGAACACCCACTGTTAAGGATGTAGGAAGGTTGAAGAATTTGGTAGAATCTCCTTTAGGAAGGTGCTTCGGATTCCCACTTCACTCTGGAAGTCGCGGATTCCCACTTTGCTGGAAGTCGCTCTGGAAGTCGTGGATTCCCACTTCGCTGGAGCCCAGTTCAGAATTCAATTCAAAACTGTAGAGAGAGAGAGAGATTTTCTTTGAGTTGGTGTGTCTGAGAATGGAATTCTGGAGCGCTATTATAGCGCTCCGGAAGGGCATTCTCGTCCGCCAAAAGTCAGCAGTTGCGACGGTTCGGACAGAACCGTCGCAACTGTTCAACCGCCCAACCGCTCTGTCAGTTTTCCGACAGCGGTTGGCGAACGGTTCGGATCCGTTCGCGCGGACACCCGTTGGCGGGTGGTTCGAATCCTTTCGCGGGCGGGCTGGACCTACGGACCCTGATTCAAAAAGAACCAGGTAGGGAACTCAGCCCAGCCCAGGCCGAGGCTCGAGGCCCGAGGCCCGAGCCACGAACCCGGCCCCGGCCCCGGCCCCGGCCCCAGCCCCGGCGCCGGCCGGCCGGCCGCCGCCGCCGCCGCCAGCGGCGGCGCGAGTGCGCGCACGTACGTATGTACGTGCATAGTTCCCTCCTTTTCGCGCGCGAAAACTCCAAGTACCCAAAGGGCACACCCTTTGTTCTCATTTTCCTCTATTTATACCCCATAAGCTTCCATCACATGGCCAATGTGGGACTAAATGCTTGTAGTTAACTTTAGTCCCTTTTTGGCTTTGAATTAGGCAATCTTTGGACTTGAATATCTCATTCATTCGAAGTCGGAATTGAACATGTGAATATACCACATTCATCACCAATGGAAGGAGAACACACTCCAACCATCATCCGGTTGATTCGATCAACGGATCTTGCCATAATTCAACTCGAAGATTCACCTTTATATTCTTCAATTCCAACAATCCCCCACAATGAATGGAGATTCAAGGAAATGACACACAAAGAGACTGACTCTATTGTGTAAGGTACTTTAGAAAAGAAACTGCATAAGGATAGGTGAACTAGGTCTTGAACCTTCCATAGTGAGAGCTTTATCGGACTTACTGGCTAATCAGTGAAGTAGGTCTTGAACTGTTAGCCGTTAGTGTAAGCCAAGTCAACAAGCTTCACACAGTAACTTTCCAAATCAACTTTGGTTCTCGGTTGTGTCCGTTTTGGCCCTGGACATTCTTGGTTTCAGAGAGTATCTTTAGGGAATAACAGCCTCCATAGAGATTCCCAAAGAGCCGACCCAACTCTATACTCACATAGGTGATGGACCTATTAAGAGTAGTCTACTCTACTCCACTTGTTTAGTAACAAGATATAGGCATCATTAAAAGCGTTAAGCTTATCCTTAATCCACTTGAAGACAAGCACTTATGTGCATCTTAGGAATGGATTGGAGTCAAGCTCCCAAGTGCTTACTTGCTGAGTCAATCATAACTAGTTTTTCCTCTTGAACTTAGTCCGTGGGATCTCTAGTCGCTAAGTGAGGTTTCCATTAAGCTGACTGGGTAAGGTTAGGCTTTTAGACCCATTCCCCTCGATGCGCAGTTTATACGCTCTCCACTTAAACCTTTAGTAAGCGGATCCGCTAAATTATCCTTTGACGATACAAAGTCAATAGAGATAATTCCATTTGAGAGCAACTGCTTCACGGTATTATGTCTACGACGAATATGTCTAGACTTACCGTTATATATAACATTTTGTGCCCTAGATATAGCTGCTTGATTATCGCAGTGTATACATATAGCGGGCACTGGCTTTTGCCACAAAGGTATATCTTCTAAGAATTGTCAAAGCCATTCTGCTTCTTCACCAGCCTTATCTAAGGCTATGAATTCCGATTCCATAGTGGAACGGGCAATACATGTTTGCTTAGAAGATTTCCATGATACCGCTGCTCCTGCTAGAGTAAATACGTATCCGCTAGTTGATTTTGATTCCTCAGAATCTGCAATCCAATTAGCATCACTGTATCCTTCCAGTACAGGAGGATACTTTCCATATCTCAAGGCATATTCCTTGGTATGTGATACGTAACCCAATACTCGTAGTAGAGCGGTCCAGTGTAGATCACTAGGATTGCTAGTGTATCTACTTAACTTGCTTACAGCGTAAGCAATATCGGGTCTAGTGTAATTCATCAAATACATTAGACTTCCGATAACCTGCGAATACTCCAACTGGCGTTATCCCAGTTCCTGTATTCTTATGAAGGTGGACGTGTGGGAGAAAAGGATTTGTATTCTCCTTTATCCCATGATCCTTGAATCTTTCTATCATCTTATCCACGTAGTGAGATTGAGATAGACTGATTCCATCTGGTGTTCTAGTAATTTTAATTCCTAAAATTACATCAGCAACCCTAGATCCTTCATATCAAAACTGTTGGATAACATTCGTTTAGTGGACTTAATAATCTCAATATTAGTCCCAAGTATCAACATGTCGTCTACATAAAGACAAACAATGATACATGCGTTTTCAACTGTTTTCGTGTAAACACACTTATCGCATTCATTGATAGTGAATCCATCTTTGATCATGATACCATCAAATTTCTCATGCCATTGTTTTGGAGCTTGCTTTAAACCGTATAAGGATTTTACCAATTTACACACCTTGTGTTCTTGGCCCTTGACTTTAAATCCTTCTGGTTGCTCCATATATATTTCTTCATTTAATTCACCATTTAAGAATGCAGTCTTGACATCCATTTGATGGATATCTAAGTTGTGCAATACTGCAATCGCAATCAACATCCGAATGGACGTTATTCTTGTTACTGGTGAATAAGTATCGAAGTAGTCAAGTCCTTCTTTTTGTCGATAACCCTTGGCTACTAATCTAGCCTTGTACTTATCGATAGATCCATCGGGTTTTAATTTTCGTTTGAAAATCCACTTACACCCAATTGGTTTACTTCCAGGAGGCAAGTTTACCAATTCCCAAGTATGATTACTTAGTATAGATTCTATTTCGCTATTTATAGCTTCTTTCCACATTTGTGCTTCTGGGGTTGACATAGCCTCTTTAAATGTTTGAGGCTCGCTCTCAATAGCATATGCTATGAAATCTGGACCAAAAGATTTTGAGATTCTAGATCTCTGACTTCTTCTTGGTTCAATTTCCGCATTTACAATTGGTTCCTCGGGGCTTTTGATTAGACTAAGAAGGTGTACTTATTATGTGTATAGAATGTATTTGATGTACCCTTTCTTGTCTCCGCTATAGCCTAGGGCTATACCGAGTCGGATCTCAGGGAGAGCTAGCGATGGAAGCTTTAAACGTATGGTAGTGAAGTGATCAAACTAGTATCCTTCTCTTGATTATAAACTTAGTGAAGCAAATACAAAAGAAACCAAAAGAGGATGGATATGTTCATGGTGGAAGTGGAAAAGAAATCAAGAAGTGATGTGGATGTTGTATTCACAAGAAAAGAATCAAGAAACTTAAAGAAAGCGATCCAAGACTAGATTACCTTGCTAGCTTGCCAAAGCTTACCAAACTCCTTGATAATGAAAGCTTTGCCTAATGTTGTCACTCCATAGGCTTGGAATTCGTCTAGCGTGTTGACCTAATTACTTTCTCATTTGCAAGATGGTGGTTTAACCATCGGAGAAGAGAAGATCATACACTTGCAAGATTAACAAAAGCAATCACCCATGAGTAGTGAAGTGGCTAAGCTAGTGGTTAAACTAGTACATGGAATGAAAATCTAGCTACAAGAAGCCATTAGAAAAATACAAAGCTTGAAGTAAATTGCATGAACTAAACAAAGCAAGTAATAAAGCATGTAAAGAAAGCACAAGAAACTAGAATCAAACTCAAGTAGAGGAATGGAGGATGGATCAATCCTTGCATAGCTTCAAGTTGTCACCCTTGATTACACAAGCTCTCTCCCTCACAATCACTCTCTTTTGTAATGAAATCTAGGGATAGAGAAGAAGAGGGATCTACAAGAAATAAACCTAGAGAAAATACATGAAAATTACAACTAATGAACTAATCTCCTCTCTTCTCTGATCAGTCCCAGCTCGCAGGTCTTCATGGGGTATTTATAGGAGAAATGGGAAGCTTCTGGAGAGTAGTTTGTTGCCACAAAATCCGGAGATTAACAACCCTAAGATTGCCGCGCCCCTTGCCGCGCCCCGCGGCAATCTTATGGCCGTTGGATCTGATCTTCTTGTTGGAGATTGGTTAAGAAGTGGTTATCCACGTGGACCACTTGGATTCTGAGTTTGTTGCGCGGATCTCTCTAGATCTGGATTTGATTTGGCTTTATCTTTAATCTTTTAATTAATCACCTTAATTAGTGGTAATTAAGTGATTATTTGAATATCTCTCCATTAATTGTGTACCTGCAAATAAGTAGAGAAGAGGAGTAAAAATCACATATTTATTTGTAATATGCATGGGAATTATGATGTAAAATATGCACTTTTGTGTATTAATCACACCCCCACACTTATTCTTTTGCTCGTCCCGAGCAAAACAAAGAAAAAGAAAAGAAAATCTAAACTACCAATTTATTGCACCACTTTCGCAGGTGACGCGATTGCACTGAGCACGTGCAACAAGCCGTTAAACCTCTAGGTTACCCTAGAGGAGGAGTGTTGTCTCCTGAGGGTTTTCAGCGGATTGCACCCACAAAATCCATAAAGAAAGAAGACAAATGTTAGTGTTTTGAAAACGCATTTTGAATAAGAGACAAGTTTACAAACTATTTTTGCAAAAATATAAGTGATCCTAGGTCATAAGTCCACCTATAATCATTCTTCCTTAAACTTAGTCTCTATGCAAGATCTTGTTTTTAATTAAGGTAAGAATTCAAAATTGGATTGAATATTTTATCTTTCATAAAACCTAGATAATATGCACACCGTGCACAGTGAAGGTTTCTGGGATTTCAACTCCAACCATCAAGCCATTTATTATATTATTTTTCTCTCTTTTTTTTTTTTCTTTTTCTTCCCTTAGTTTTCTTAGGCTTTCTAATTCACCCATGTAGCGAGCCTATAACCGATGACTCCCAAACCAGATGGTTCTAGGGCACCAAATGAGAAAACATCCCTCGGGTTTAAGGACTCGAGTGAAAAAGGCCACAAAACTAAGAGGGATTATTCTTAATCACCGTTAGGCGTGAATAATCATGCTTCTTGAGGCACAATTACCCAGCTTAATAGGTGAGATCACTGTTAGGCGTGAGTCATCATGCTTCTTGAGGCACAATTTCCCAGCTTAATAAGTGATCTTTTATTTATATATTTTTTTCTTTTTTTTTTTTTTTCTTTTTTTTTTTATTTTATATATATGGCATTTTTGGTCTTTGTTTCCATCCCAAGAAATGTGTAAGTGTAAAGTGCATATTATTTAAGGCAAAAAATTCAAGATAAGAATATCTCACCAATTTTACTTACTTAGCCTATAATCTTCAAACAAGATCTATTACTTCAACTAGGTTTAAGATGTCATAATTAAGGCTTTCTTAATCTCTAAGATACATCTTAATTTTCTTAAAAATAAATCAAAACTTTATCTTCTTATTTCAAAAAGTTTTTATTTTTATTTTTTTTCTTTTTTTATTTTATTAAAAGAAAAATCTAAAAGAAAATAGAAAATCTATAAAGAAAGGTAAAATCTAAAAGAAAATAAAAACCTAAAAAGAAAATGAAAATCCTAAAAAATTGAAAATCCTATGATCCTATGTTAGTAAACCCTCCCCCACACTTATTTCATGCATTGTCCTCAATGCATCATGATATATGTATGCATGAAACAAAATGGAAGGGAAAGGAACAAAAATTACCTTAGGGTGGTGGTTCCGGTGGTGGTCGGATTGGTCCACGGAATATGGCCCAATCATCTTTTCTTTGGGTTTTCAGGAACCCACCAAAAATAGCGAAAATATGACCCACAAGAATGATGCATGCGTGTGTTATTTTAATTATGTACATGCCCCCATCTAATTTTAAGATTTTCCAAATAATTTCAGACTCAAATTTATAAAATTCCTTGTCACAGAATGGAGTATGAATTGATAGAACTGTTGACTTGGACTCAGAAAGGAACACCGACTCAGGAGTATGATTTAAATCAAGTGATGGTTCAGGAGTCGAAGTGAAGTCAGAAATTGTGTCCAAGTCAAGAAATGAAAACTCAAGTCCACAATCAGAGTTCAACGATGGAATGTGACTTTCTAAAAGTGATATCTCTTTACTTCCAATTTTAAGAAATTCAAGCTCATCACCGTACAATTCTTCAAAACTTAAGTCAACATCTTCCTTAAGAATTGTACAATCAGTTTCAGAAGTAAAGAGATTGAGAAAATCAAGGTCACATTTGAGTTCAATTCCACAAGATGGAGAACTTGCCAGAATGTCAATGGTATCTTCGGAAGTGTAAAATTGGGCAAGTTCAACATGATCCTCAAAGATGGATGATTCACTTTCATTGTAAATTGTGAAAGGATTCAAGGTTGACTCCGGAAAAGATTGAAGTAAGGTAAAGATACCGGAGTCATTATGGAATAAGGAAAAAGAATTGAATCACTGAGTCTGGGTTCAAGATCACATTCCTCATGTAGTTCAATAAAATGTGGAGAACTTGCCAATTTATCAAGGGAATTTTCAGAAGTGAGGAACTGGCCAAGTTCTATGTGATCATCATAAAAGATTGGTGATTCAATTTCACAATGGATAGGAAATGGATCCAATTCTGACTTGGGAAATGGGTTGAAATCAGGTAAGGATATGGAAGTCATGATTGAATCAGGAAGTAATATGGAATCATCAAATGAAAGTTCAGGATCAAAATCATGTTCCAATTCAATTTCAGAAAAAGGAAAACTTGCCAAAACATCAATTGGATCTGGAGTTTGGACAAGTTTATTTTTAGGAGATGAAAAACTTGCCAAAATGTCAATGGGATTTGAATTTTGGACAAGTTCAAGTTTAGGAAATGAAAAACTTGCTGAAATTGAATCTGGATTCCAAGACTACATGACTCTTTGGATTTAACAGAGTGGCTAGTGACATTAGACATAGGATGAGAATGGAGAGATTGGATCATCAAATCTATGTCACGATTCCTAGCATTTTGAGCATTGGTCATGTCTTCAAGCATCTTTCCATAATCGATGATTTCATTGTTTTGATGGAAAGAGGAAGTGTTGTCTTGGAAGTGTGAGTCAAAAGTGTGTGATGATGGAAAAGTTGACTCACACAAGAAATCTTTACTCGGTTCACAAGCAAATGGTTGTTCATTATGAAAAGGTGGAACTGAGTAAGATTCTTGAGAATATGGTGGAATTGGAGAGACAAATGGTTTTTGAAGTTGTTACTCAACTCTCAGTAAATTGGCTTCTATACTCCTTTGCAACTCAGATTTTTCTTCAAAGGGAGGTTCAGAAAAAGGAGTATATGAAGTGGACTCAGGAAATGAATATGGTGGACAAGGTGAATATGGTGGACAAGGATTTTGATAATTTGACTCGGGGTACTGGAATCCCCAATTACTCGGTAAAGAGTTGACATTATTTTGGACATGATAATTGTTAGATGGGGGGTATGGGTCGTAGTGATTCGGATAAGGCCAACCCGGTGTATGTGGTTGGTGCATATTATAAAACACCGGGTTGGAATTATCTGAATATGGTGTGTGTGTGACATAAGGATTATGATGGAAAGAATTGTAATTGTAAGCCATATCACACAATCACAAACAAACAAACAAACAAACAAACAAAAGAAAGAAAGAAAAATTCTAACCTAAGTTAGGGTAGACTTAGACCTAGACGACTCCTAACAAATAGACTGTCCACGGGAGGTTTGGTGTAGACTCTAACCACAAGCTAATCAGCCAGGGAAGGGTAAGGTTGGTGGGAGGTTTTCCGTCCGGAGACGTTCCTTAATTAAGTAACCAGCAACCTTCGGGCTTTCGACCCTCAACCCCTTTCCTAGACACCGATTTTGCAAGAGTTAAATTCCAACACTTTTCCCCCTTAGGATAATCTTTTAATTGAGTCCGAGATGTCCCTAGGGCCAACGTCTACTTTTTATTAATTTAGGCTTGGGTTAGTGAGTGCTTGGGAAAATGGTTTTCGGGCTAAGGAAAGGGTAATGACCTCCCCCACCTTATCTTATTTACGGGTATGCCCTTAACTTTGAATTGTGCAAGTGTACAAGAAATATAGCTAGGATACACTCAAAGCAAGAAAATCAAGCAAGAGTTTGTCCTAGTCTAAATGCAATGCAAACACGTACCTTGCCTCCACGCACTCTTCAACAGTAAAAGTAAAGAATTGAAAAGACACGTGCCTAAAATACAAGTGTCTAAACAATTTTTAGCAATTATCAACCAATTTTTACTGTTTTTTAATTAAGCAGGAGTACAGTGAACAACACAGGATTTCAAGTATAGAAACAGCAGTATTTTTGCAGCAACAGAGCCCTGCAGAAAATTGGAGAGAAATGCTCTCAGAAGTGCCGCGTTTCCACTGGATATGCCGCGGGTCCGCGGCTCTTCAGTGGAAGCCTGGTCTCTGCTTTCTTGAGCAGAGAGCCAGGTTCACTTAGATGTTACTGCAGTAAATAATTTCCTGTTTTCTTCTCCTGTAACCTGCAACAGAGAAGAATAATAGTTTAGTACTTCACTTTAAACCAAAATATACGTCGCTCTCCCCGGCAACGGCGCCATTCTGATTAGACTAAGAAGGTGTACTTATTATGTGTATAGAATGTATTTGATGTACCCTTTCTTGTCTCCGCTATAGCCTAGGGCTATACCGAGTCGGATCTCAGGGAGAGCTAGCGATGGAAGCTTTAAACGTATGGTAGTGAAGTGATCAAACTAGTATCCTTCTCTTGATTATAAACTTAGTGAAGCAAATACAAAAGAAACCAAAAGAGGATGGATATGTTCATGGTGGAAGTGGAAAAGAAATCAAGAAGTGATGTGGATGTTGTATTCACAAGAAAAGAATCAAGAAACTTAAAGAAAGCGATCCAAGACTAGATTACCTTGCTAGCTTGCCAAAGCTTACCAAACTCCTTGATAATGAAAGCTTTGCCTAATGTTGTCACTCCATAGGCTTGGAATTCGTCTAGCGTGTTGACCTAATTACTTTCTCATTTGCAAGATGGTGGTTTAACCATCGGAGAAGAGAAGATCATACACTTGCAAGATTAACAAAAGCAATCACCCATGAGTAGTGAAGTGGCTAAGCTAGTGGTTAAACTAGTACATGGAATGAAAATCTAGCTACAAGAAGCCATTAGAAAAATACAAAGCTTGAAGTAAATTGCATGAACTAAACAAAGCAAGTAATAAAGCATGTAAAGAAAGCACAAGAAACTAGAATCAAACTCAAGTAGAGGAATGGAGGATGGATCAATCCTTGCATAGCTTCAAGTTGTCACCCTTGATTACACAAGCTCTCTCCCTCACAATCACTCTCTTTTGTAATGAAATCTAGGGATAGAGAAGAAGAGGGATCTACAAGAAATAAACCTAGAGAAAATACATGAAAATTACAACTAATGAACTAATCTCCTCTCTTCTCTGATCAGTCCCAGCTCGCAGGTCTTCATGGGGTATTTATAGGAGAAATGGGAAGCTTCTGGAGAGTAGTTTGTTGCCACAAAATCCGGGGATTAACAACCCTAAGATTGCCGCGCCCCTTGCCGCGCCCCGCGGCAATCTTATGGCCGTTGGATCTGATCTTCTTGTTGGAGATTGGTTAAGAAGTGGTTATCCACGTGGACCACTTGGATTCTGAGTTTGTTGCGCGGATCTCTCTAGATCTGGATTTGATTTGGCTTTATCTTTAATCTTTTAATTAATCACCTTAATTAGTGGTAATTAAGTGATTATTTGAATATCTCTCCATTAATTGTGTACCTGCAAATAAGTAGAGAAGAGGAGTAAAAATCACATATTTATTTGTAATATGCATGGGAATTATGATGTAAAATATGCACTTTTGTGTATTAATCAGCTTTCGTCCCTGAATGCCATCTCGTGTGTTCTTTTCCCAGAAGTCTTATCTGCTTCTCGTTTGTACGGAAAGATATCTTCAAAGAACACAGCATCTCGAGATTCGATAATCATGTTTACATGAATATCAGGTATTTCTGATTTATGAACCAGAAATCTGTAGGCACTGCTATTCAAGGCATAGCCTATGAATACGCAGTCCATAGTTTTTTCTCCCAACTTAGTCTTTTTGGGTAATGGTGCCAGCACCTTTGCAAGGCACCCCCACATTTTGAGGTAATGGTAGGAAGGTGTCCTTCCATGCCATAACTCGAATGGTATTAGACCAAGTTTCTTGTGGGGTATTCTATTTAGAATATGATTTGCAGTTAATAGAGCTTCCCCCCACAAGTTCTGCGGAGCTCCAGAACTTACGAGCATGGAATTAACCATCTCCTTCAAAGTTCTGTTCTTCCGTTCAGCAATTCCATTCTGCTGAGGAGTGTATGGTGCTGTAGTTTGATGTATTATACCAAAACTAGCACATAACTCACTAAAATCATTTGATTCATATTCTCCGCCTCTATCGGATTTTAGAATCTTGATTTTCTTGTTGAGTTGATTCTCAACTTCGGCTTTATATGTTATAAATATATTTATTGCCTCATCCTTACTGTTTAAAAGATACACATAACAGTATCTTGTACAGTCATCGATAAAAGTAATGAAATACTTTTTACCGCCTCTAGTTGGCATAAACTTCAAGTCACATAGATCGCTATGAATTAACCCTAAAGGTTCTGTATTTCGATCTATTGAGTGAAATGAATTTTTAGCCAACTTGGCCTCAACACAAATCTCACACTTGCGAATTTCTTCCAAGTTGAGTTTAGGAATATATCCCAGATTAGACAAGTTTTTCAAAGACTTGTAATTTACATGCCCTAATCTAGCATGCCACAAATTAGGAGACTCAAGCAAATAAACAGAAGATTTTCCTTTATTTATTAGCTTTGGGTACAAATACACGGACTTTTTATCAACCACTGCAACATTGGCTTTAAAAAGTCCATCAACAAGATAGCCCTTCCCACATACATCCCTCCCTTAGTAAGTACAAATTTGTCAGATTCAAATACAATTCTAAATCCTTTCTTACTAAGTATTGATCCGGAGATCAAATTCTTGCGGATGTCTGGAACATGAAGGACATCGTTAAGAGTAAGCTCTTTCCCCGATGTCCACTTCAGGATGACCTTTCCCTTTCCTTCAACCTTTGAGGAAGTTGAATTACCCATGAATAGCTATTCATCTTGCTCTAGCCTTTGATATTCTGAGAATAATAATTTCTCCGAGCAGATGTGTCGGGTAGCTCCCGTGTCTACCCACCAATCTTTGTTATTGGTTGTCAGATTCACTTCTGACACCACAGCTGAAAGACTTGGTGATTCATGGTTGGTCATGTTCGCCTGTGGGTGGCTCTTCTTGTTCTTCTTTAGACGGCTGCGACATTCATTGGCCTTATGCCCTTCTTTGTTGCAGATGTAGCAGGTTCCTTTAAAGCGCATGCTTTTGCCGTCTTGGGCTTTGCCTTTGTACCCCTGGGATGTCTTCTTCCGCTTCAAGCCTTTGGAAGTAGACGCTTTCCCCTTTGAGTCTTCGATCACATTTGCTTTTGCTTCGTAGGAGTTCTTGCTGCTCCTTTTCTCGGACTTGCGGTTGTCCTCCTCTATACGAAGCCTCACAATGAGATCCTCCAACTTTAGCTCCTTTCGCTTGTGCTTCAGGTAGTTCTTGAAGTCTCTCCACGCTGGGGGGAGTTTCTCCACGATGGTTGCAACCTGAAAAGTTTCAGTAAGAATCATACCTTCGGCCTCTATCTCGTGCAAGATAAGTTGGAACTCTTGCACCTGACTGATGACAGTCTTGCTATCCACCATTTTGTACTCCAGAAATCGTCCAACGACGAACTTCTTGGTACCAGCATCTTCAGTCTTGTACTTTTTGTCAAGACTGGCCCATAACTTCTTTGCCGTAGTGATAGGACTGTAGACATTATAAAGAGAGTCATCCAGTCCATTAAGAACATAATTTCGGCAAAGGAAGTCACCTTGTGTCCAAGCATCTACTGCAAGGACTGAGTCCCGATCAGTTCCGGGTTCTGGTGGATCCTCCTGCAGGAATTTGGCCAGATGAAGAGTGGTCAAGTAGAAGAGCAACTTCTGTTGCCACCTCTTGAACTCTGTGCCATCAAACTTTCCTGGCTTCTCCGGCTTCGGGTTAGGAAGTGGAGTAGGCATCAAACCTTGGAGCGGTATGTTTGTTGCCTTGCTTGTACTATCTTGATTTGTCTTAGACATTTTTTCTGCAAGTTCAAGCAGAACAGAAGTAAGAAACGATAATTGTCTTAAGATTGTTGCGTATCTTGCTTAACAAGAATCAATCTGACAACTAATCAAGATCACTGAGATATCAACAATCTAATTGGCCAGGTCGGCAAATATCAGGTGGGAGGTTTTCCGTTCAATAGAACGTTCCTTAATTTAAGAACCACCTTTCAATTTCCTTCCTTGGTTTAAGCACCAATTAGACTGAATTCAAGTCAGTCTCGATATACTGTAAAGTATATCCCCTGTATAAAGGACTTAGTCCACTTATACAGTATCACTTAGACTGAATCTAAGTCAATCTCGATATACTGTAGAGTATATCCCCTGTATAAAGGACTTAATCCACTTATACAGTATTTGAAGTGAGGTACGCTTAGAGCGAATCTCCTTAAGACAATTACGTCCCCCGCACCGGTGCTAACGGGATAATGGACGCTGGTCTCCCAAGATACAACACTTCTTCACAGTATTTAGATAGCACTACCAAATCACCGTACGGTCGAACCGTAGTCAACCAGTACCTACACAGGATTAGCAAAGCAGCGGTATAATGACAAATTTCAAATGAATATTTGTCTTACTCTTTTGGAGGAACACCCACTGTTATGGATGTAGGGGTTGAAGAATTTGGTAGAATCTCCTTTAGGAAGGTGCTTCGGATTCTCACTTCACTCTGGAAGTCGCGGATTCCCACTTCGCTGGAAGTCGCTCTGGAAGTCGTGGATTCCCACTTCGCTGGAGCCCAGTTCAGAATTCAATTCAAAACTGTAGAGAGAGAGAGAGAGAGATTTTCTTGGAGTTGGTGTGTCTGAGAATGGAATTCTGGCTGTCGGTTTTCCGACAGTGGTTGGCGAACGGTTCGGATCCGTTCGCGCGGACACCCGTTGGCGGGTGGTTCGAATCCTTTCGCGGGCGGGCTGGACCTACGGACCCTGATTCAAAAAGAACCAGGTAGGGAACTCAGCCCAGGCCGAGGCCCGAGGCCCGAGCCACGGACCCGGACCCGGCCGCCGCCGCCGCCGCCAGCGGCGGCGCGCGTGTGCGCGCACGTACGTATGTTCGTGCATAGTTCCCTCCTTTTCGCGCGCGAAAACTCCAAGTACCCAAAGGGCACACCCTTTGTTCTCATTTTCCTCTATTTATACCCCATAAGCTTCCATCACATGGCCAATGTGGGACTAAATGCTTGTAGCTAACTTTAGTCTCTTTTTGGCTTTGAATTAGGCAATCTTTGGACTTGAATATCTCATTCATTCGAAGTCGGAATTGAACATGTGAATATACCACATTCATCACCAATGGAAGGAGAACACACTCCAACCATCATCCGGTTGATTCGATCAACAGATCTTGCCATAATTCAACTCGAAGATTCACCTTTATATTCTTCAATTCCAACAATTCCTCAGAGGTGCTAAGAGGAAACGGTCTAGCCTGAAGACAGCCCAGTGCAGCCTTGAGAAGCGGTCTAGTCATGAATCTTCTTTGCCAGCGAGACTTGAAGAACACGTCAAGGGCAGTTTAGAGATCTCACAACTTGTAACCCTAATTTATCCCATAAAAGGGGATACGCCATCATAAGGGTTAGGTGTGGTGAAGCTTATGCTATTGTGAGTATCATTGTACAGAGCGGCTGTGAGGATTCTCTTTTTCTCTCTTATAATCTCTCTGATAATAGTTGATTTATGTGAGACTCCGTGATTTTTTCTGATTTGAATTTTCTACGTAATTTCTGTTGTCTGCGATTGATCTGTATTTTTTACATCTTTTTTCATCCACGTTATTGTTGATCCCAATAACTGGTATCAGAGCGAGGTTTATAATGACAGACAAAGGAAAAATCAGGGTTGAAAGATTCAATGGCACAAACTTTAGGTTCCGAAAGATGCAAATAGAAAATTACCTGTACTAGAAAGATCTCTTTCTCCTAGTGAAAAGGCCCAAAAATCAAAGGAGATGTCCGTTGGCAATTGAGAGATCCTAGATTGGAAAGCCGTAGGGGCAATTTGATTATCCCTAGTGATCATAACGTGCAGTACATATTTTTATATCATATGTGTCACATTTCTACATTTATATTTAAATAAAACTCTGCTATTAATATATTTTCATGTCTAGTTACGTGCATGATAATTAAGGAAGAAAAGAGAGATTGACAGATTTATTCAATTAAATTTAAAAGTTCAAAAGAAAGGGGATCGATTTAAATCCAGAGTTTCTAGAAACCAACTCATCTGAAGACCAGGTATATTAGATGAGATGAATACCAATTAAAATTTAAGTGAAAATAGATTTTTGAAGACCCAATTGGTTGAGCTGAAGATCAAAGGATATTTCATCAAATATAAATCAGAAATTCAAAATCTAAAAGGATAAAAAGATAGAGGGCAAATCAACAAACACACGCCCCCTTGATCCTGGTCCTACAGCCAAGATCTTGTCGCGAAAATGTGGCAAAAATTGCATTTTCGCGGCCTTGGTTTCAAATCAGGGGGAGCGTTTTCTCCCCCTATCTCTGTACTCTCATCTCTATCCTGATTCTTCCCTATAAATGCCTCATACCTCGAAGGCAGAGGGCACCACTTCAGATAGAGCTTTAGTTTTAATTTTTTTTCTTCTTTAATATAATTTTTATTTTCTTTATAACTTAGGTTAGAGAGAGTTACATGAGTAAAAGAGAGAAAGAATTATTGTAGAGTGACACTATTGTAATCCTTTCTTAAGAGACTTATATTGAAGCTAATAATCAATTAAAGTTTCTCACTTTTCTTCACTATGCTCGATCTAAGCGAAGCCCTGCTTTCATTTATTCTTTTCTACTACTCACTTTATTTCAAGGTAATTTTTTAATATGATTAAACAACAGAGGTAAGTACTCTTTTTAGTATTTTTTTCATTCATTAGTTTAGAGTCAAAATTCTCTTCTTTATTTAGTCTTTCCTTTTCTTTTGTAAATAAAATAACAACACCACCATCTCTTCTTCTACCATCTCCTTCTTAACTTAACTTAATATTTTTACTTTTTTAATAAAACTGAGAAAATAAGTATTCACAAGTTTTGGTAAACTAAAAGAAGAAACTTACATAACGTTTACATCACTATCCTTCCCTATGGATCACAACCCGTTAGCCTTTAGGCTACACGGTAGAATTGAGGACGTCCGTTCTAAAAGTTTGTATTTTTTTGTGTAGGTTTGGCTTGATCATAATTTTGGCGCTGTTGCCGGGGAAGGACGGTAAGTTTTCTTTTTTTAATTTACTTTAACGAATTAATCCTTTTTCTTCTCTATTTTGGTGACAAGGGCTAATTTCAGAAAATAAAGAGCTGCAGTGGACACATAGCATACCTGAGCCTCTGTTCTCGAAAGCAGAGCTCAGAGGACCTAACTATTGTCGCGTTTGCTCAATAAAGTAGGGAGAACTCCTAACCTGCTTTCTTACAAGTTGCTTGATTTTCAAAAGTTAGCTCTATGCAGTTATTAATTTATCTGTTTAACTTACTCTGTACATATTTCTAGCCTCAACAGTAACGTGGTTGCTTTGTAAATATAAAAAATATTTAGACCCTTGCATCTTAGGTCACGTGTCTAATTCGTTTACATTTTACATTACTGTTGAAGAGTGCTAGAGAAAAATGTACGTTTTCATTGCATATAGCTTAAGAAACACACTTGTATGTTATTGCCTGGGTGTTATTGTTGCTATATACTTGCACACAAGCACTAAAATGAGTTAAGGGCAAATCCTTAAATAAGATAAGTCAGGAAAGTCATCACTCTCCCTTAGCCTACAAACCATCTCCTCACTCACTAACCCAGCCTAATTTAAAATAGAGTAGATATTGGCGCTAAGATATCTCGGACTCAAATAGGGATTGATCTAAGGGGAAAGTTGTTAGAAGTCGACTCTTGTCAAATCAGTGTCAAAGGTTGGAGATTGAGGGGCGAAACCCCGAAGGCTGGTGGTTTGGTATAATTAGGCCCATTGCTTAAACACGGATACCTCCCATTAGTCTTGCCCCTACTTGAATCTCGAATGACGTTGATTTAAGTTTCCTTAGGAAGCTCTCTAGTTTTCTATGCCGACGGCATGAGGATGAGGGGAATTCTATTCCCTAACAAATCCGATCGAGTTTTGAGAGAGATGAAACTCCCCGACAAAGGGTCGAAGAACCCATTGGAACCAATAATGGCTAGACAAGAGGAGGAGCTCCTTTAAAGGTCATCACTGACTTGCTATGGGCCGCGTCTCGGCCAGAGGTAAGGTCGCCGAAGTTGGGCCCGCGCCAATGGAGACATGGCGATCTCCTTGCCAACGCGCTTTGGTGCCATTGAGTTGAAAAATCAACTGAGAAAAGACGAGAGTCTTTAAGAGTTTTTAGAGTCTGAACTCTAATAATTTTAGAGAAGATTACTTCTCTGATCATAGCCATCTTGGCTATTTATAGACACGAAAGTGCCTAACTTTGCCTCCTAAAAAGGAGTGTGATGGCTATCATTTCAAAGCTTGAAATGACCGCTCAGAGGGTAAAATAATCCTAGAACGCGAAGCTAGCCCTTAGCGTTATTCGCCAAGATAGCCATGCAAAAGAGGGCTAGTCATACCTTCGCAATAGCGATGTAAGCTGATTTCGCGTCAGCTAGCTAGCTTTGTGCCGGCAAGCTAGAGAGACTTCATTTGAAGTTTATCTCGCATTGAGATTATCCCCATGGGGCTAGCCTTATGCGAAGCTCCTTATTAGTTCTGCTATGAGCTCATTGTGCTTTCCTGATACATGTCATGGTTTCGAGTTCAAAGTATTTCAAAATTCGTACCAATCCATTATGAATTTTGGAAAACTTTGAAGGGTTTGTTGACGCTTAAAAAAAGGCAGCCCCCTGATCAACAGTTCAGCAATCAGGCCAGACAGTGTTTAAACTTGCCTACGTATCCAATACACAGATAGGCCAAAAGACTTACTAAAAACAATCGAGAAGGGCTGAGCTTAGCTTCGCTCAAAGAAAGCTTTGCTAGCTTCACATAAAGCTTCTTCGAACTAGTTTCAGCGTGTTTGTTTCGCCGCAAAACGTCGCAAAACGCAAGTCGTAAAACTTCTTTTCTATTTTCCGTTGTTTGTTTCGCTGAAAAACAAGTTGCAAAATGCAACTCTTCTTTTCCCACTTGCAGTTGCTACAGTTAAATTTGTGGTCATGTAAATCTCACTTTTACACTCATATTTTCCCACTTGCAGTTGCTACAGTTAATTTTGTGGTCATGTAACTCTCACTTGTAGTACACTTACAGTTCAAAATAGTTACTTGATAATCAATATATAATTTAATATTATTATATTTAATATTTTTAATAGTGTTCAATTTCTTATTTAATTATTTAATTATTTTATATTTTTAATCTTTAATTTTTTTTATTGTTTTTAATATTGTTTTAATATTTAATATTTTACTATTTTAATTTAATATTTTTATTTAATATTTTATTTAATACTTTATTATTTTATTAATACTTATTCCATTTTTTATTATTTATTTAGAGTTAATATTTTATTAATATAACAATATTATACTTTACTATATATTTAATTATTTATTTTTTTAATATAAAAAATTACTTTATTAATATCATAATATATTTTATTATTATATTAATATTTTATTATGTTATATTGTAATAATAATTCAGTATAATAATACTATAATGATAATTTATTATTAAAATTATAATTATATTTTACTTTGTTAATTTTATATTTCTATAATATTACAATAATATTATAATAAAATTTATATTATAATAATTTTCAAGTATTTTTAATATTATAATATTATAACTATATTTTATTATTTTTGTAAGATTTTTTAATATTTATATTTTATTAGTATTCTTAAAATTTTATTAATGTTCTTTCGATTTTCTTAAAATTTATATTATTTATTTAGTTAATATTTTAGTGATATTTTACTATTTATACTAATATTTTATTAATATTATTGTTATAAATAAAATATTAAGATTATTAATTTTTTATCTCAAATTTATTAATACAATTTAATTTGCAATAGTAGATTTAATTTAATAGTATTTATAATATTTAAATCACTGCTACAGTTAATTTTGTGGTCAACTTTTTCACTTACACTTTTACATTACCAACAAAACACCGTAAAACACAATATACTTTATCATTTATAATTTCACTTTATCAACCAAACACCGTAAAACACAATATACTTTTCCATTTACACTTCACTTTATCAACCAAACACCGTAAAACACAATATATTTTCTCTGCTACAGTTCACTTTTTCCATTCTCATTTACGACTTACGACTTGCGACGTTTTGCAATGAAACAAATAGGCCCGAAGTTTGACTTAACTCGGCACAGGAGCTAGCTCCACGCGGGGCTGTCAAATTAACTTCACGCGAAGCTACTGCCGCGCAGGAGGCTAACTTCCCGCAAAGATTCGATAGAATTCTACTGCGGACTCTAACTGGTCATCTGACCATTTTCAAATCCCCATGTGGGGATTAGCAATTGTAACTCCACTTCTCATAGTGGAGTTAGTTGCTTTAATGGGCGGTTATGCCCGCCCACTTAGTCTCACAATAAGAGGAGACCTATAAGCGGGTTCCAACACCCTAGCTTCGCTGGAAATCTTTCTTAACTTCATCTCTAGGCTATATCAAGCCTGGTATGAAACTAATATGCTGATTCAGCCTTGTTGAATTCAAGAGAGCGATTACACCCCTGTTTGGCTATAAATAGCCCCTCACAAGATGAAATGGGGGCTGAAAAATTTCAGTGATCTAAGAAACCCTTGGCCAAATGTTTCCTCTTGCTTCCAAGCTCCCAAAATTCTACAGATTTAACTCTCTTAAAAAGTCATCTAACTTCAGAGAATTTGAACCAGGCGAGAAAGAAATTTCTCCGAGAAGGCTTGAACATACGATCGATTGCATCGTCAACGGGATAAAGTGATCGTGCTTTGATCAGATTCCCACCAGCATACTTTTTCAGAAATCTCAGAGGAGAGCTACTTGTAATTTTCTTTTTTTTTTAAAGAATTAATTGTAATTTCGCTCCTCAATTCTTTTTTTATAAGTTTTTCACAATCAACTTTCAATAGAAAATAAAAAAGAACACACAATTAACGTGGTTCGGCTTAAACTTGACTTACATCCACAGGGAGAAAACTTGAAAGAGCTTTATTAATAAACTTTATACAAAGAAATCTAATCTTTCTTTTGATGATACAAGAGTATTCACCTTTCCCTTAAATCTACGTCTAGATTTCAAGAGTATATCTTCTCTCTATACACCTTCACCTCGTTCCTCTCTTTTCTACCTTTTTAGAGCCTTCTTGACTTTTTAGGGCCTTACATTGTTGTTCACCACAACTTTCTCCTGCTCTTCTACTTCACCTAAATCCTACATTACAATATTTATTTATAAGATTTTACAATATAACTCTTGTTTGGACTATGAGATGATCTTGGCCATTGGATGTTTGAAAATTCTTGATCAATCCTATTAGAAGTTGATCTCCTTGATCTAGATAGATTCTAGACCCTTTAATCTTTAGAAACAAATCTTTATTAAATAGAAATTGAATCCTATTCATACTCCTCTTGAAAAAAAACTTACAATCGCCTGAAAAGAAAATTGCTTCACCTTGATTTGCTTCTTCTGCTTCAAGCCATCGTCTTCTCCAACTAAATTGGATTTTGTTGGATCGTCATCTCCTCTTGAAAACAAAGCAAAATCCTAATAATTTCCATCTTGACTTGCTTTTCAAGCCTTTAGTAACATAACTTGAGATTTAAGATTAATATATTGATTCTTTCCTTGGTTGTAACCGTGTTGTGAAGTCTTTAACTCTTGCCCCATCTCCCGGGAGTCTTTGGCGGATTCACTGTTATGCCTTGGGTCATCTCGAACCTCGCCTGAATGCACCCTTTCTAGCTGTCTTGCAACTCTTAGACTCGTTGTAGTTTTTCTTGAAACTCCACCTAGTGAGCTCCCTTCAATTTTCATTGAAACTCTCTGACTTAGTTTCTTTCCCTAAGCTTGCATTGCATCACCGCCACCACCAGCCAATTTCGCTTTGTGATGCCTTCCTGGCCATGGGGCCTGCAGGTCTTGAGGTAATCCACCTCTAATTCTGCCATGTTCTTATCAACTATATGTGATCAAGAACTTGTCATGTCATGGTCTTCCATCAATCACTTGGTGATTGTCCACCTTCCATCGATGTTTTAATCATGAGACTTATACTCTTCACATAACTGCCATAGTCTTACCGGGCCTTCCTGTCACAACTGCCATGGTCGTCTTTCCATCAATCAGGATTGCCATCTACCACTGTATTGATGCCTGCCAGATCTATTACTCTGCTATTGATGATCTTCAAATCTGATAGATCCACCAATGTCTGCAATAATCTCACCATGTCACGACTAGTCCATTGTAACTTTAATTGTGATCTGTCAATTCCTTTAACCGATATGTACAGAACCTGCATCAGACATTAGAATCTCCTTGATCTGCACCCACTATTGCATCCAGAATGTTTGAAAAACATAGAGTTTGACACCTTGATCATCTGAATCCGACTATGATTGCACGATCTACCTTTCGATCAATCTCGTCTGTTAATCATCTTCATCATCCTCTGTTTTTTTTCTTTTGACTTACTACCGCAGCGAGCCTCCATGGAATGCCTTATGCGATGTCTTTGTGAGCTCGTCGAGCTCGTCTTGTTGTTGGCCATTGGCGATGATTTGATCATCGTCGTTGTGTCACCGTGTTTAGATCTGAGTATTGTTAAGCCTTGACTTCTCCACCTTGACTAATATACTCCAAAAGTCATCGATCTTTACCTTAGAACAAATCTGAACTTTCTTGCTGTCTTCTTCATCTTGATGCCTCCGCCGAACTCCATTGACTTGACATCTTCTTCTTCTTCTAGAGCACTCGAGTCTTAAACGAACACTATCAACTATGACACCAATTGTTGTAATAAAATTGATATACTCTGATACCAAATGTTGCGTGCATAATACCATACTTATTATGATACCAATAGTAGGGAGATACGGAGATCCTACCGACGACCTCAAGCACGTCATTAGATTGATTCCCTCCAGAACACAAGATGAATATTAAAAGAATAAGAAGAAGAAGACACAATTTAATATGGTTCAGCCCAAACTTGGCCTGCGTCCACGAGGAGAGAACTTGAGAGAGCTTTATTAAAAAACTTGGTACAAAGAGATTTAACCTTCCCTTTAAATTTATGCCTAGATTACCAGAGTATACTTTCTCTCTATGCACATTCACCTTGCTTCTCTCTTTCTTGACTTTTTAGAGCCTTCTTGGCTTTTTAGGGTCTTAAATTGTTGTTCATCACAACTTTCTTCTGCTCCACCTAAATCTTAGGTTACAACTTTTATTTATAGGATTTTGCAATCAACTCCTATTTGGACTATGAGATGATCTTGTTCATTAGATACTTGAAGAATTTTGATCAATCTTATTAGGAGTTGATCTCCTTGATCTAGAAGGATTCTAAGCCCTTTAATCTTTAGAAACAAATTTTCATTGAATAGGAATTGAATCTTATTTATACTCCTCCTGAAAAGGAAACTCGCAATCGCCTGAAAAGGAAACGTTTCACCTTGATTTGCTTCTTCTGCTTGAAGCCATCGTGTTCTCTAACTCAATTGAATTTTTTTAGACCATCATCTCCTCTTGAAAACAAGGCAAAATCCTAACACATTCAGCACCAAATAAGCGAGCGACACGTGGCCACTTTCAGAACCTCGGACCGGGAGTGCCAATTCGATTCAAACTCCAAGTGATTCGTATAGTTAGAAGAAGGAGATAAAATCAGTTGTAAGAATCTCTATCTATAAAGCAAATCCATATTTGAACTCGACAGTTATAATTCGGGAACAGATCAACTGCACCAAAAGCTAAACGCAGACGATCAAATAAAGATGGGCTCTCGCTCAGTCAATTCAAAGTTGAATGTTCAGCTCTAGCCGCCTCGGTGATAAATGGATAGGCGTTTAAATAAAACTGAACTCCGCAGTCTTATCCAATAGACACAACATGTATAAATAATAAATCACTTCCAATGCGGAAGCGGACGATCAATTAAGCTCATAAAACCCTAGCATATCAGAGAACACCATTGTAATCGTCATTATTATAGTGTAATCTCTCTCTCTCGCTGATTTTCTCCCCTTTAAATTTTCACGTAATTCTCTATATTTACGCTAATTTTTTGTGATTTGACTATACACACACACTATTATTTTGGTGCGTAGATTAATTCCTTAGAAAATTATCCACAACAAGCAGAATTCTCAATCATGATAATTATTGCTAAACAAATCTTAGCAACGTTGGTGTCAACAGTAGCTGTGGAGTAAACATTTAATACAGGGGAAGTATTCTGGATGAAATCCATTCGAGTATGTCTCTTGAATCAGTGGAGTCCCAATCATGTCTTGATGATTAGACAAAAGCAGCGTTAATGTAATAAGAAATCGTGCGAGAAGAAAATGAAGACTTTATGAAAATGACGGCCACCGAAATGAAAGGAAGTGATTGAGGTAAGCTACGAGGGTTAAGATAAGAGAACTACGTGAGGTTTAATTCCTCTAAACCCTAAGAGAATATGTAGGCAACTTAATTAAGTTACGGATTAAGTTCAAGCCTTTTTTTTATTTTTTTAATTATCTTACTAATTTTTCTTATATACAAAAAATAGAATTTTTACGGTATAGAAACGGTTCAAGAACAGGAATCGGGGGGGGGGGGGGGGGGGGGGGGGAGCCCGAAATCGGAATAGGAACCGGCCTACCCTTCGAATGGCCGTTCTAGAACCGGAACCGAGGTCAGATGTTAGAAGTATTTTTGGGAAACATGATATTATAGTATGATACAGATTGTTAATGATCATTCAAGTATGGCTTTTAAGATATTATTGTGTTAGATACCCTATCATGTGACAACGGAGGACATTGATTCAAGCATATCTTCAGATCTGTAACCGAAAAACTAGCATTAAGAGAGAGAAGAGGAGAGAAGATAAGAGACAATGCAGATCTAATGACACTTTATTAAAACAAAGATATTATCATGCATCATTTTTTATTATTTATTAATTGATTGTAACATGACAACTAGGTGATGAGATCTAAACATGCTGGCAGTGGTCCCAGAGCTGTCACATTAATTATATCATAATCACTTGATTAATGGAGGGAGGTCCAAACAGGAAAGGGGGGAAGATTCCCAGCATGCATATCCTGGTGTGGGGACTGGGTGGGGGCCTGCGAACTAGACCCATGAGCAAATCTCCAAGCTCATGCAGGGAATAAAAACTCACCTGAGTTTTACATTGAATTCAGTATTTAGTGGTGGGGGACAAGGCAAGCAAGAAGACAAAGGCACTCAAATATCCTGTGGCTGTGGGGGCTTTGATTTTATGATAGCCACTGCGCTTGTAGCTCTTGCAATTTATCCACTCCTGATAAAAAATAGTGCTCAGTTTTGTCCAATAGCTAGCAGCAGAGTTGTTATTATAGTGACTCTTACTGAACTCAGGGAGTGGGGGGCCTCCACTAGGATGAGAGACTCTCTCACCAAACCAATGGGATTTATTAAAGTATCTGTACTAAAAACTCCAAACTCTTAAGATTATAAAATGAGTGCTGTGAGTGCTCCAACACACAGAAAATCATGTGCTTCAGCTTGTGGAGAGCTCGTAGTGAACAAGGAATTTCCTCCCAATGCAGTTTGCGGCGTAATTATTTGGCAGTGAACTAGTGATTGTTGGTACATGCGATTCAAATCTTCTGCTTTCTTCTCCATAAGAGAGTTCGCAGATATTTTATCATATAACAAAGAAAGATTATTACATAATCTAGGAGCCAAGCTCAGGTTGATTCAGCTCCCACTCCATCACGACGTCCCGCCCTTGAAGATGATCGATTGACCCGATGTCTCAATCAGAGTCCTGGATTCGTGTTTACCCAACCCACTTGCATGCGAGATCAGACAGTCACAACAGCACCATGGGACCCATGCACATTGTGGAGGAAATCTAGTTGTCTCTCGAGAGATGGCTATTGAAGCAGTTGACCAGTCCCCACCATCAGACAATATCAGTCGACTGACAGAACAAACTACAGTAATCGAGCTGGCTGCAAGTGTGTGGTGGCTGGATGAGATCTTTTGTTTTGGATGGGGATTGTGAGTGAATCTGATTTCGAGAGGAAAGGAGACAAGATTGTGAGGGAGAGACTGGGGGGAATTTGGGAATCTTTGGAGATGATGATGTGTTGCTCTATTTCTCTTTAATCTTTAATCTTTATATCTTCGTTGTCCACTCATTTCCTAGTTTACAATATCCTCCTGTCATGCGTCGCATTGTTGCAACGCACGCTTTGTTTTCAAGGCACCATTTTGGTGAGATGCAACTTTGAATAATTGCTGCTGCTTTTGGTTCTGAAAAAGATTTGCTGTTTCTGAGTGACTGTAGCTTTCTCAAAACAGGATGATTGGCTTGTTGTTGTGATTACATTGGGCCATTGGTCAGTCTCTCCGGAAAGAGAGAGGCATGTTTGGATAGCTCCATTGACCAAATTACTAAGAAGTCATCTAAGAATATGCATGGGCGGGCCCACATACACGCTGGGGCGGGACAAAATGTTAATAAGTTATTTAAAAAGTATTTTTTGTGTGGTGAAAATCGCTATTTATAACTAAGTTATTTACACGTGGGTGTATTGTAAGCTCACCCATATATATAAGGGAAAGGTTATAATGCACACAGGGTTTAACTTAGTTAGTTACACAAACTAGTTTCCACCACACAAATTTTTTATAAGAGGAGATACATACAAAATTAAAGTATATGGCCCCCACAATGTGTTAATAGGTTATTTAAAAACTATTTTTGTGTGGTGAAAACCACTATGTGTAACTAAGTTTGTTACACATATGGTCTATTGTAACCTTACCTTATATATAATTTATAATTTTTTTCGTATATGATCTATTCTTTTTAGATTATTTTTACTATAATAAAGATACTTTAAAGTTCTAACTCAAGTGTTAACTTATAAAAATATATTATTAGAGGTCACAAGTTCAAGTCTATAATGCAATTTTTTTCTCTTTATTTTCTTTCTTTTCTTATTGCATTTACATTCACACTGAAATTCTTATTACATTTATGTTCATACCGAAAAAATAAAAATATTTTGTGTGTCCACTGTTGAGTATATCCACAAAATATTGAGAATGATTGATAAAAAGAATGAAATCGAGGCCTGATTCAGTCTTAAAAGAGAGTTTAAATTGCCAAGGTCTTATATTGAAGACCGAATTGTGATTTTTGTTAAAACAAAACAAAACAAAACAAAATTATTATTTATTATAAAACCGTGTAACCTTTTACTTCGTGTAAAACACTAGCTATTTGGAAATTTTGTGGATATAATCAGTGGCGTACGCAGAATTTTCACTAAGTGGGGGCGAAAACATTTTGAACTAAAATTGAAAATTTATAAAAATCGAACATTAACAAGATTCAAGGCATTCACAATGTCTTGATCTTTTCTCTGCAATGCTTTAGATAAATCATTTATAATTCCTAAGATTATTTTCATCAAGTGCAAGTGAAATATAAATTCAAAACACTGTATTGCATCCAACAAATCAGTTGCTTGCACTTTTTGTATTGAAAGTGTTCCATCCTCTGCAATAACCTCAAGAACGTCGATGACAGAAGAGAATAAATATATCAAGTTCACAAGTGTGTCGAAATGAGAACTCCACCGCGTCTCTCCTAGTCTCTTTAATGCTCTTTCTTGATTCGTACCTCTCCCGGTCATAATTTCTCCCTGACAAGTTCCTTCAACAACTTGTTCAAATTGTTTTTCTCGAAGGATGTCCCTACGTTTGCATGACCCACTAACAACATTTGATAAAATTGTAACCAAATTAAAAAATGAACATATCTTCTTGTGATTTTCAACAACAGCTACAAGTGTTAATTGGAGTTAATGAGCAAAACAATGAATATAGAAAGTACTTTCATTCTCTTTTAAAATCAAACTTTTGAGACCGTTGAATTCTCTTTGCATATTACTAGCCCCATCATAACCTTGTTCACGCAAGCTTGACATACTGAGTCCATGTCTAGAGAAAAGTGACTCAATAGCTACTTTAAGGGATAAAGAACTTGTATCGGCAACATGTTCAACCCCAATAATGCGCTCAATTACAGACCCTTTTTTATTCACAAAACGCAAATCTATACCCATTTGTTCTTTTACTGATACATCACGAGCCTTATCAACTAAGATAGAGAATAATCCATCTCCAATATCCCACATTGGAAGATGGTTCACCTTTATCGTTATTCTCAATTCTTTTCCTTTTAAAGAATTTTTTCATAACTGTTTCAAATAAATTAACTGACATTAAAACAAAAAAAAATAACATAACAAAATAAAACTAACCTCTAGTATTGAAACTAATTAGAATAATTATCTAGCAATAAAATCACACACAGTCCGTGGCGACAAGGATACATACAATAAGCATCAAATTAAAATCAAGTGCAATTTTTATTAGAAAGAGTTAACATAAAGTGTTGATAAATCAAAATAAAGAATAAGAGAGAATACCTAGTAATTTCTTAGGCTTACGTAGCGGTACAAACTTTGCTCCAAAGTTAAAGCAATTGAAGGGCCAAATATGAATCCTCTTGCTTCAACTCCTATAATGAAGAAATCAAGTACATTAATAACTTAAATATCAAACTGAAAGTTTGATTCGTAAATCTCAGTTTCAGATAAAAATGTGTGTGAATATTCTGAAAAAGTTTGTGAATATTCTCAGCAAAATCACTTTTCTTTTCGGACAAGGAAAAACAACAAGTTGTTTCCGCAAAACCGCTCATCTGAGTTTAAGAATGCAAGCTTTTCAGCTTATACAACATTCAGTTAGAGAACTAAGGATAAAAATAATGGAACAAAACTAATATGAAAATACCTCTTGGTGAGAGATTGGATCAACATTGAGTTTTATAAGCATCCTTTATAAATTTTCAACCTAGCTAGTATATAAGAGCCAAACAATGCATCAATTAGAGAAACAAAAAGCAAGATCATGATGCAACACAGACTTTTGGTAAAATGGTTACTTTCCTAAAGCCATTAAATTTAGATACACAGAAAAAGAAATAGAAGATGATCACTAACTCATGATATTGTTACTCTCTTCTGATTTCTCAGAAAAATCAATGATTTTTTCACTCTCAGTTTCTTCAAAAAAATACCTCTTTTTATTCACAACCTAATGATCATTCACTAAAGAACAAAGGAAAACAAAATGAGGTTCCTCTTCTAATTTCAATTAAACTTCAAAAATTTCAACAATTATATAAAGAAATCCCTAATCTCAAAGCCCTAATTCCAGAGGACAATCAACAAATCAAGAACCCTAATTCTCATAAAAAATTTTCCAAAATCCAATCTTTTTAAAAATGATCAATTGAACCAACCAATTCTTTTGTATACCTTATCAGATTAAGAATCAACCAAGACTTACAAGTGGAAACTCTAACTCATATCAAGAAATCAATTTACTGAAATTCAAAATTCAGATCGAGAAATTACCTACTTGCACTTCTTATACCGCTTGCCGTCGGCAGTCTGTATCACGAGTTCCATCGAGAAGATGCTGTTGAGGCTCTGCTTGACGTCGAAAAAGGCGAGCTTGAAATCGTGAGAGAAGAGAGAAAGATCGTGAGTGAGAGAGATGCGTTGGAGAGGTCTTGAGAGAGATTTGTTGGAGAGGTTGTGAGAATTCTCAATCCCCAGAGGAGAGACTGAGAATCTGTCATTAGGAGAAACTAGGGGTTTTTTTTTTTTTTTTTTTTTTTTTTTGTGTGGAGATCAGGAGAAATGATCCAAGTTGGATTTTTTGCTTAGTTAACCCAACTCCGCTGGGGGCGACCGCATACGCTCGCCCCCACCTGGGCCTGCCACTGGATATAATATATCAAATGCATAGGAGTTATCTGTAATACTTTCCAAATGACACGTGTACTTCTCCACTTGTATCATGTACACTGTGCTAGTGATACATGCAAGAACTATGTATATGATTAATTTGAAAGTCATCTACTTTCAAAATGTTTATACGATGAGGCGTGGTTCAATAGTAAATATATAAATATTATTCTCTAATCCTCAATGTCGCCTACTCAATGATTAAAATTATAATACTTTACGTAATATATATAAATATGTAAAACAATATTTTCTTCATATTCGTGAATTTTCGTATCGGTGGCTTCTTAAAATTTTGTGTATCCGTATATTTGTATTGAATTTGTTAGTCTCACATTAAGGTGGCCCACTAACCTTGGTTAATTAATTGGATTCCTAATTAAAGTTAACTGATATTAAAGATGCCCATATTAAAGTTACATTTATATATAAGTTAAAAATCACATGAGGTATAAAGGAACCATGATGGGTGGTTTTATCTCAGGGGTTATTTAGTAAATGTTAGACCCTCTTCTCTCCTCCTGAAAAGAATATAACCTAGGCTCATTATTTTGTGAGAATTATTGAATCCATCAGAATTGCAAAGTTGTGAAAAGAAAAGGAGACAGAGAGAAGAAGGGTCTGCATTAGGGTTTCTTGCAGGATTAAAGAGAAGGATCAAAGTCTTCATCCATCTATTTTCTTCAGTTCATCAATGGCTACAGGTATGGTGATTTAGTATTATTTAATTATGCATTCGTTTTCTTGAGATGATTGATTCTAGATCCATGGCTATTAATCCGCATAAAGTTGATTTAATATCTTACATTTGGTATCAGAGCCTGGGTTTTAGAATCAATACATCTTGGATTAAGGATTATGGGAAATTAGGGTTTTTTGATTAACAATTCATAAAAATCAATTTTTTTTATCTTTTAATTGTAGAATTTGTAGAGGATTTAATAACCCTAATATACTGTTAATATTCCTCAAATTATGCAATTAATTGGGATCAAATTTCAGGAATTATTAACCCTAATTTTCCCTAATTTAATATTTCCGTAGGTAATCTGGAACTGCCTTTGATAACAGCTTCGTCGACTATTAGTCGACTAGCCCGAAACACTAGTCGACTAAGTATTTTTTCCAGAAACTTAAGAACTCCCTGTTTCGGTACAGGGGTCGACTAATCATTTTGAGTAGTCGACTAATAAAATGTATAGTCGACTTGATATTTTGAGTAGTCGACTAATTAGGGTATAGTCGACTTATAATTTTGCCCAAGTCGACTAACAGAGTGACTCGAAAGTTGGGAGCTCTCTGTTGACTTCAGGAGTCGACTTAATTTATGATCAGTCGACTAATAACAAGTATAGTCGACTTATTACCTTGACCTAGTCGACTAGACTTGATAATAGTTAGTCGACTTGACTTGACCCCAAGTCGACTTGATTTGACTCTAGTCGACTGGAACTCCCACTATAGTCGACTTATATTGTTCCAAGTCGACTAGTAGTT
Organism: Agave tequilana; assembly: GCA_038442645.1. NCBI lineage: Eukaryota > Viridiplantae > Streptophyta > Magnoliopsida > Asparagales > Asparagaceae > Agave > Agave tequilana. Next base: position 63,172 of record JAVJIF010030687.1, read on the forward strand.
CCTTGACCAGTCGACTAGTGTTGGTATAATTTCAATCATAAATGTAAGTTACACATTTAAGTTATTGTGTTAATATTGATTGATGTTGGTCAAGTAATAGAATTGGAGTATTATAGTATTACTCAAATAAAAGATTAGAGAATATTATTGGTTAGTTTTGTATTCATAAGGCTTATTGATTTAGTAGTTGCCAAAGTGACCTATGTTAGTAAACCTTATGAATATACAACTACATAAAAGACTTGTCAATGTAGGTGACATTAAAGACAATAATACTCTCGATGGCGGTTCTAGTTAGGAGATTGGGACTGGCCCAAAGGAAAGTCTCTTTCAAATAATTAGGAACCGGGGTAGGGTAGTGTAATTTATGCAACTTAGTGGTGTAGAATTAGATACCCAAAGGTAACATGACTTACTGTCTAAGTAGTATAAATTATATTAGACCTACATAGGTGATAAAAGAGTCTCACCTAAAGAGTGAACACTGGATATGCTTAGGTTTCGCCCAAAGGAGGAATCAAAGTGATATCAATAGTTCATCTTCATTAAATTTAAAGTTTTGTATTGATTCGAGGCCTTAATGTGAGCTATGTCCTATTTTGTTTCAGTGAACGTTCCCACTTCCCTTCACACTCATGCAACTAGCATTCCAGCCCTGGATGGTACAAACTTCTCTGAGTGGTTTGAACATGTCCAATTTACACTGGGTGTTCTGGACCTAGACATGGCTCTTTTGGTAGAGAAACCTGATGAAGTGACTGCTGAAAGTACAGCAGAACAGGCTAGCCATGCCAAAGCTTGGGAAAGATCGAATAGACTCAGTCTCATGTTCATCAAGATGACCATTGCCAATAACATCAAGACTTCACTCCCACATACTACTAATGCATCTGAACTTTTAAGTGCTATTAAAGACCGATTTAAGTCTGCAGATAAGTCATTAGCTGGCACCCTTATGGCTGAACTTACCACCATGAAATATGATGGTAATAGAGGAGTTCAACAACACATTCTAAATATGACTGATAAGGCTGCGAAGTTAGGATCACTGGGAATGAAAGTGGATGAGTCCTTCTTGGTACAGTTCATCCTCAACTCACTTCCTCAGTTCGGAGCATTCAAGATTCACTATAATACTCATAAGGATAAGTGGAATCTGAATGAGCTGACTGGTATGTGTGTACAAGAGGAAGTGAGACTGAGGCAAGAAGGGCATCACTCAGTGTTGGCAGTAACTCAAGGGCTATCCATAAGAAAGGTAAATATGGAAGAGGTAAGAGGTTTCCATCAAAGAAAGGGAATGACCATGGGGAAAGTAGCCACGGTCATGGAAAGGTTTTCACTGTCAAATGCTACTTCTGTGGCAGAAAGGGACATGTGAAGAAGGACTGCAACAAGAGGAAAGCTTGGTTCGAAAAGAAAGGTATGAATCTTTCTTTTGTATGTTATGAATCAAATCTTGCTGAAGTTCCTTCTAATACTTGGTGGATTGACTCTGGAGCCACAACTCACATAACTAATTCAATGCAGGGATTCCTTACAACCCGGAAACCGAAGGAAAGTGAGAGATTTGTCTTTATGGGGAACCGTCTTAAAGTGGAGGTCGAGGCTGTTGGTACTTACCGACTACTCTTAGAGACGGGTCATCAGATGAATCTTGAGGACACTTTTTATGTACCTTCAATTTCTAGAAACTTAATGTCATTATCCAAATTAGATGTTGTTGGATATTCTGTTTTATTCAGTTGTGGAAAACTCAGTTTAATGTATAATTCAATGTCAGTTGGACATGGAATTTTATGTGATGGTTTATATAAAATTTCATTGAATGATGAGTTTGCACAATCTCTTTTATCTCTGCATTCGAATGTTGGTATTAAACGTGGCTTAATCAATGAAAATTCCTCTATCTTGTGGCATAGACGACTAGGGCATATCTCCAGGGATAGAATTGAAAGATTAGTGAAGAATGGGATTTTGGATAACCTAGACTTCACTGATTTTGATGTGTGTGTGGATTGCATAAAAGGAAAGCAAACCAAACACACCAAGAAGGGTGCCACAAGAAGTAAAGAGCTTCTTGAAATAATTCATACAGATATTTGCGGACCACTCTCCATTCCATGTTTTACGGGAGAGAGATATTTCATTACCTTTATAGATGATCTGTCACGTTATGGTTATGTATATCTAATTAATGAAAAGTCTCAGGCTGTTGACATCCTTGAGTTGTTCATTACAGAAGTCGAGAGACAATTAGATAGAAAAGTTAAAATCATAAGATCAGATCGAGGTGGTGAATTTTATGGAAGATATGATAAGTCAGGACAACATCCTGGCCCATTTGCCAAATTTCTAGAAAAGCATGGTATTTGTGCTCAATACACAATGCCAGGTACGCCTCAGCAGAATGGTGTTGCTGAAAGGCGAAACCGAACACTTATGGATATGGTTAGGAGCATGATGAGCTTCTCTAATGTACCTAATTCATTGTAGAATGAAGCCTTAAAGACTGCTATGTATATCTTGAATAGGGTTCCTAGTAAGGCAGTCCCAACAACTGCTTTCGAGTTGTGGACTGGTAGGAAACCTAGTTTAAGACATTTACATGTTTGGGGTTGTCCAGCAGAGGTTAGAATTTATAATCCACAAGAAAAGAAATTAGACTCAAGGACAATATCTGGGTATTTCATTGGTTATCCAGATAAATCTAAGGGGTACAAATTTTATTGTCTTAACCATAGTATAAGAATTGTTGAAACTGGTAATGCCAGATTCCTTAAGAATGGTGAAATTAGTGGGAGTGATGAACCAAGAAAGGTAGATCTTGAGGTGGTAAGGGTAAATATCCCAATACCCTTTCCTTCAAGAGAAATTGTTGTCCCTCAGCTTGATCATCAAACTGAGATACCAGAACAACATTATGATATTGGTTCACCACTCCATGAGGATATCGCCATTGAAAATGTTGTAGAACTACCACAACCGGCAGCTTTGAGAAGATCTCAAAGGGAAAGAAGATCTGTCATTTCAGATGATTATGTGGTGTATCTACAGGAATCTGATTATGATATTGGGATAAATAAAGATCCAGTTTCATTTTCACAAGCCATAGAATGCAATGATTCTAGTAAATGGGTTGATGCTATGAATGAAGAGTTGAAATCTATGACCATAACAAAGTCTGGGATATGGTCGAATTGCCTGATAACTGTAAGAAAGTCGGGTGTAAATGGGTCTTTAAGACCAAGCGCGACTCTAAAGGCAATATCGAACGATATAAGGCCAGACTTGTAGCTAAAGGTTTCACTCAGAAAGAAGGCATTGACTATAGAGAAACCTTCTCTCCAGTATCAAAGAAGGACTCTCTTAGAATCATTATGGCCCTTGTAGCTCATTATGATTTGGAGTTACATTAAATGGATGTGAAAACAGCTTTTCTGAATGGAGATTTGGATGAGGAAATTTACATGGAGCAACCTGAAGGGTTCGCAAAGAAAGGACAAGAACACTTGGCTTGCAAATTAAAGAAATCCATATACGGACTTAAACAAGCTTCCAGGCAATGGTATATAAAGTTTAATAATATCATTACCTCTTTTGGATTTACAGAAAACACTGTTGATCAGTGTATATATCTAAAGATCAGTGGGAGCAAGTTTATCTTTTTGATTCTGTATATGGATGATATCTTGTTAGCCAGTAGTGATATTGGTTTGCTGTATGAAACTAAAAGCTATCTTACCAAGAACTTTCAGATGGTTGATATGGGTGAGGCAACTTATGTTATTGGCATAGAGATCTTCAGGGATAGATCTCGAGGATTGTTAGGACTGTCTCAGAAAGGTTATATCAATCGAGTCTTGGAAAGATTTCATATGGAATTGTGTTCAACCAGTTGTGCGCCCATCATGAAGGGTGACAAATTAAGTGGGAGCCAGTGTTCTAGAAATGACTTAGAAAAGGGTCAAATGCAGAAAGTTCCATATGCATCAGCTGTTGGGAGCTTGATGTATGCACACACTTGTACCAGGCCAGATATCAGTTTTGTTGTTGGGATGTTAGGAAGATACCAGAGCAATCCAGGAATGGAGCACTGGAAATTAGCTAAGAAGATAATGCGGTATCTTCAGGGAACGAAGGACCTTATGCTCACATATAGGAGATCTGATCAGTTGGATGTGATCGGCTATTCGGACTCAGATTTTACTGGTTGCCCAGATAGCAGAAAGTCTACCTCAGGCTTTATTTTCTTGCTAGCAGGTGGGGCAATCTCGTGGAAGAGTGTAAAGCAGTCTATCACTGCTTCATCCACGATGGAGGCTGAGTTCATAGCATGTTTTGAAGCCTCGAATCATGCATTATGGTTAAGGAATTTTATCTCAGCACTTGGTGTAGTTGACTCTATTGCCAAGCCGTTGAAGATATATTGTGATAATACAGCAGCCGTTTTCTTCTCTAAGAATGGTAAGTACTCTAATGGTTCCAGACACATGGAACTTAAGTACATGGTGGTTAGAGAAAGAGTTAAGAAACAGAAGGTGTCAATTGAAAGTATAAGTACCACTTTAATGGTTGCTGATCCAATGACTAAGGGATTGCCTCCAAAGACATTCAAGGAACATGTTGTTAGAATGGGTCTTTTGAGCAATCTGTAATCGTATGTTTTGGTACTTATGTGATTGACATTATTGCGCAATAAAAGTTTGTTTCTGCGTTTCCTGTTATCCAATTATGTGTGCACATATTATGTATGGATGTTTGTTAAACAGGAAAAGTCTTAATAAGACAATTACAGGGGTCATTTTGGTTATGGACTCAATTAGTAAGGGTTATCAATGTTGTGGTACATAGAAGGGAGTATGACATAGATGTTGTATAACCGCTATGACTCGCATTGGTGGTCCAAGCTAATTGCAGTATTACAGTATTTCATAATTTGGGCTTATCAGTTGTTGTTTTTAAAATTCGTGATCACGTGTCAAAGTTTTTCAGTATGGAATCCAATGGAGTCAAAATGTTTTGAAAAATGAGTCTTTTCTTTTATTTGTTTTCTAAAGTTTTAACCTAATCGGTTTAGTGGTCCAAGTGGGAGAATGTTAGTCTCACATTAAGGTGGCCCACTAACCTTGGTTAATTAATTGGATTCCTAATTAAAGTTAACTGATATTAAAGATGCCCATATTAAAGTTACATTTATATATAAGTTAATAATCACATGAGGTATAAAGGAACCATGATGGGTGGTTTTATTTCAGGGGTTATTTTAGTAAATGTTAGACCCTCTTCTCTCCTCCTGAAAAGAATATAACCTAGGCTCATTATTTTGTGAGAATTATTGAATCCATCAGAATTGCAAGGTTGTGAAAAGAAAAGGAGACAGAGAGAAGAAGGGTCTGCATTAGGGTTTCTTGCAGGATTAAAGAGAAGGATCAAAGTCTTCATCCATCTATTTTCTTCAGTTCATCAATGGCTACAGGTATGGTGATTTAGTATTGTTTAATTATGCATTCGTTTTCTTGAGATGATTGATTCTAGATCCATGGCTATTAATCCGCATAAAGTTGATTTAATATCTTACAGAATTACGTTCATGCAACATTAACATTGACTGTAGCTACTAGAATCTTCTATTTTTTACTGTGTGGTCCCTAACTAAGAAAAGTAGTGAGGGATGTCTAAAATAGCCAGATTCTTTAAACTTTGCATGTTATAATTATTCTTCATGGCATATGTCCAAGAAAAGGCTTAGGGACCACAATTCCAAAAATGAAATGACAATAATTTGGTATTTTGGAATTCTTTGAGTTTGTGGTGAACTTTTTTTGTCCTAAAACTTTAAAAAACCCATTTTTGGTTGAACCACCTTGTGCTGATCTAATTTGACTGGCCAAAAACAAAAAGAAGTTTTGGCATTTTTCCTTTGTTAAGCATGATAAGATCAGTAGAAAAACTCTTTTTTTTTTTACATGTCTGAAATTTACACATTTCTCTCTGTACAACTACGCATTATTAATACCAGCGTATTGCTCCTCTGTAGAGAATTGTACAGGTTATAGATGTGTAAAGAAAATATTTCTGATTTACGAAAGCCGCGGCAACTTCTATTTGAAAAAATAAAATAAAATAAAATAAAGAATTGTAAAAATCTGATTAATACTTTTTTCTGAGTAATGAAGTTAGAGAAACATGCTATTCAAAATCTTAATTGCACCAACTTTAATAGTTGGATAGTTGGAGATATATTGCTTCTGAGATATATTGCTTCTCCAACTATGATATAGCAAGTAAACTGATCAAAAGTTGAAAATAGAATTATTAGATGATAAATCATACCGGCGAGGTCAGATTGGGCCTAAATGGAAAGCCCGAGTCTGAAAAACAAGAGCCAAAAGAAAACTGGATTGCACTTTTGATCTCGGCCCAATTTCCTTCCTTGCTCATTGCTTCCCTAATATTTACCATGATTTTTTTTTTCTTTCTTTTTTCAAACAAAAAGAGTGATTATGAGGTTTGTTATTGGTACGGCCTTTTTTCTTTAACCATTTGAGTAATTCCTAATTTGATATGGAGATCTATTTTATTTCGTTACTTGAGTTATTTATTTATCTATTAAACAGAAGGTATAGATATTTTCACAAACAAGTAGTGAACAAATAATTTAATATGAAGAAAACAATATTCAATGAAAAATAAAGAAAGAATAGGAAAAAGTATCAAAAAAAGAAAATTAATTTAAAAATAGAGAAAATAAAATAATGAATCAATTTGAAAAATCAAAAAAAAGGAAGAAAATTGAATAGAGAATTTAACATATTAAAAAACTATAAAGAATTAGAAATTCTGAAGGAAAAAGAAAAGAAATCTATAAAAACAGAAAAAATGAAATAAGAGAGAGTATTGAAAATGATAAATAAAAATTGGAGAAGCAAGAAAAGGAAGAGCAATAATACTAAATAGAGTGCGGAAAAAAATAAAACTTGGGAAAAAAGAATGTGAGAGAAAGAAAACCATGGGAAGAAAAGGAAGCACGAAAATCTTAAAAAGTAGAGAGAACAAAACTATGGGGAAAAGGAAAAAAAGAATATAAAACAACTGAAGAAAATAATATTCAATGCAAAAAGAGAAAAAAAAAAGAGGAAAGAATAAAATAACAATCTTTAAAAAGGGAAAAAAATTTATAAAATAGAACATAATCAGAATAAAAAATTAAAAATAAAATAAAAATATGAAAAGAAATATTTTTTTCTTTTTTATGTCTATTTCTACATTACTTATTTGTTTTTCATTTCCATATTTCATTCTTTACCGAAGTTTTCTTTATTTCATTGTTTTACATCTTCTTTTAATTTTAAATTTTCTTTTTTTCACATAATCTTTTTGTTTGTTTCCAATTTTTTTGTGTTTTTTCAAAATTATTTTCTATTAGTTTTTAACTTTTTTCTTCCTTCTTTTAATACTATTCTTTCTTTATTTTATCTCATTTTCTAAAATTTATTTTTTACTTCTTTTTATAATTCCTTCTTTTGTTTTGTTTACATATTGTTTCCTCATTTTTTTTCCTTTTTCTTTTCTATTTTAAGTATTTTCATTTCTTTTTTCAATTATTTCTTTTCTTTTCATCCATATTTTATATTTTTCCTTTACAAAGTCTCTTATTATATTTCTTTTATACTTTTATTTAGTTATACCTTACGAAAACTTTTACTTTTCTTTATTATTGAATTCAAACTTTTTGTTTTTCCTCTTCATGTTTTCCAAATTTCTTCATTTTTTTTATTCATAATTATGTCTTCATTTTCCATATTTTTATATTTAATTATTTCCATTTTTATGTCCAGATTTTTTTATCTTTATTATTTGTTTCCTTTTCTACTTTATTTTTTTTTTGATTTGATCTTTTTTTTATCTAGATTTTTTCTCCTTTTTAAAGATTGAAGAATCTTTGCTTTCTTTTCTTTAGTTCTTCTACTTTCTTTCATTTCTAGATTTGTTTCCACTATTATGTTTTTCCCATAGTTTTTTTTCCTTCAGATTCAATTCTACCTTTTTTGGTCTCAACTTTTTTTTTTTTTCCTTCTTTACATTTTTTTTTCATTTTATCCTTTTGTTTCCTTTTATTTAAAATCTTACTTTTCCCTAATACTTTTGTTTTTATTTTACTTTATTTTCTTTCTTTTGTCAGTTCTTTTGCTTTTATTTTTTCAGTTTGCTCTCTTCTCTATTTCTTCAGATTTTTCTTCCTTCTAAAGATTTTCTGTTTTCTGTTCTTTACTACTTTCTTTTCTTTATAGATTTATTTGTTACATTCAATTATTATTCTTTTCTTATTTTAAATTCAATTCTACTTATTTCTTATTCTTTCTTCCTTTTGGTCTAATTTTTTTGCCTTTTCTGAATTTTTTGAATTTGTTCCGTATTTATTTTATTTAAAATCTTGTTTTTTAACCCTAATGCTAATCCTAACCCCAAAGCTAACTGTAACTCTAACCAAAACCCGGACCTTAACCCTAAAGCTAACCCTTTTAGCCCTATTGTATTTTAGTTTGATTATGACTACTCATTAAGCTACTTATGCACTAACAACTTCTTTTGTAGTATTTTGTGTTTCGATTTAGGCCAAACGCTTAAGCAGAAGTTGGATGGATCAGATTCAAATTGCAATAGGAGGTGGTCCATATTTCAAGCTCAAGTTATTCAATTTATCAAGACTTTCAAATTGAAGATAGAATGAAGAGCCACAAATTGCAAAATCTACTGAAGCTAGATACTTGAGCTGAAGATTGTTAAATCTACTTAAAATTACTATAAGGTAAGAAGAAGTAAGACAAGAATTTAATTTGGCACTACATTGCATTTTTATACTTGTGCATATATATTTTGATTTAAAACAAGTATGATTTCTCTCATGATTTGTTAAATTTCCCAAATGCTTTTAAACTGAATTTAAAATATCATTCTGGGCCTATTTACTTTGATTTTATGCCTACTGAAATTTATATAAAAAATTTCATATTTTTTAATTATTTTTGATAAATTGGGGTTTTCGGATCGACCACTGGAACACACGGGTTGATCATATTGACATGCTAAATGTGGAGCAAAACTAGCTTGCAAAGTGATGAACCACCAGGGACGATCCAGATTGTCCGCCAGAGCTTAGTGCTCTCGGTCACGACCTGGACCGAACCGTTGGGGATGATTCAAATCATCCGCTAGAGCTTAGTGCTCTCGCCACGACCTTGATCGACTGCCAAGGACGATATCTGATCGTCCGCTGATGCCAGTCTTCACCCCCAACTTTCTGTTGGGCCTCAGATCGACCACGATTGTGGATCGCCAAACACAGAAATCCAATTTAGGGTTTTCTGCGATCAACGACCAGGGTCATTAGTTTTCTATAAAATTTGAAAATGAGTGAAAACTTATTGAAATACTTCTAAATATTTTATGTGAGTGCACTGTAACACCCCGTTCCCGGAATACGTACTTAGTTGCGTATTCAGTTTTTCGATCGTATTTTCGAATTACCTTCTGTATTTGACCTATTTTAATTTTAAATATCGTTTTCCAATATTCTAGATTTTATATGATTTTCTGGAATTTTTCTTGAATTAAAAGGAATTTCTTCTAAACCGGTATCGACCAGTGTCGCTGATCGATTCCGGATTTTTAATTTACAATCAGATTGGAATTTCTAGATGGGTCTTTAGACTTTATCTCTTAGAATCACATTTCTTACTTAAATACTTTTTCTGAAGATTTTATGAATTTATGAAAATTCCACCGGAGTCGGTAGCAAATTGATTCCGGGATTTTTAGTTTTAAAACTATAAAGTATTTCTTAAAACGGATTTCACTATAATTCTTAGTATAATATTCTTGATTTTTGATAATTATTACGAGTCGTTCCGAGACACTTGAATTTCGGACGATTTCGGTATTTTCCGAAATGTTTTCCGCATCCCCGACTTAAACCCGGAAATCAGTATTTTCAACAGTTTCATTTTGAGTCCAAGAGAAAATATCTTCTCCTTTATAATTCCTTTTCCTTTTTCCTTTTCCTTTATATCTTTTCCTTCCTCCACAAGCCACAAGATTTCCAATTTTCCAAAATTCTAATCTTTTCCAAAATTCCAACTTTTTCCTCTCCACACACTTCCACCAACTCCCTCATTAATGCCCCTCTTTCTCTCTCTCTCTCCCATGGCCGGCCAAGTGGCCAAAAGAGGGACACCTCACCTCCCCTATTTGCAAAAAGCCCTGTTGACTGAATTTTCCTGCACACAAAATATTATATGTTAGTTTTAAGAATAGATGTGCAAGTCTCAGTTCTAATCCGCGGTAGCAGGGCTATGCGGGTCGTGATCCTCAGGGAGGGACTGCGATGGAAGCGTTAAGCAAGTTTCTCTAAAGTTTTTATTTTTATTTGTTAAGTTAGAAAGGAAGTGGTATTTACAATGGGTGGTAGAAAAGAATATGGAGATGAGTTGTATTTAATCTACAAAAAAGAAAAGAAAAGAAAAAGAAAGAAAACTTATCTCTTTAGTCTGCTTGCCGTTTGAACCGTTGCGATGATTTCCCTTTTCTTGGAAGGTGTACAAGCACGGCTTATGGGATCGTCCGCCTTCTTAATCTACTCTACGAAATGAAAAACAAGCTATGAAGACCTGTTCATCGCCATTGGGCCGTCAAGGTTCCTTCTTCGGCTAGGTATTCTCGAAGCAGTTGGATCTCATGGTGGGCAAGACATTAGAGAACAAATAGAAGAAAGTAGATACAAGATTAAAATAAGAATAAAAGAAACTAGAATAATACAAGAATAAAATAAAACAAGCCTTGATTCGATTATTAAACAATGGTGGAAAAATAACACTTACACCGACTGTCACCATCAGTACAAGCAGATCCCTTCCTCCATGAATACATCATCTCCTCTCAGCTTTTACAAAAGAAAATAAAAAATATACAAAGGTGGAAAGAAAACCTAAAAACCCTAACTTTGGCCCTTGGCTCTTCTCTGGATTGTGTACTCTCTGTGTTGCATCTGCAGGATATTTATAGGTGTTGGAAGATGTAGAGTCCTAGTACAACTCTCCCAAAAAGATCTTATCTCCAGAAATTCAAATCTGTCCTGCAACTTCTTATCATGTTGATCGCCGAAATCAGCTTATCTACGGATTGAATTGGAAAGTTTGATCAACATAAGAGTTGTAGGTCTTCAAGTCTTCTTTCTGGAGCATCTTGAATCATCGGATTTGCATAACTGTAGCAAAAGTTATGATTTAAACACTAAAACGTGTACAGTCTGAATCCGAATTCTTTGAATTTTTATCGGCTTTTATCCTCATCCTGCAAGAGTTTAGGGTTGGGTAGAATTCTATCCTTCCCTCATCTTTAATAATTGCAACTTTAGCCCTTGCATAATTGCACTTTGACAATTGATATTTGCACTTTTACTCTTGGGCTTCAAATATGGGCTTTTGGGCTTCATTAGGCTTTATTTATTATAAAAATAATTATTCGAGACCTGCACACAATAAATTACAAATTATTAATAAATGTGCAGAATTAAATGAATAAATATGAAAATGTGATGGTAAATATGATGATAAAAATGCACTTTTGACTACCAATCACACCCCCACACTTATCTTTTTGCTCGTCCTCGAGTAAAAACAAAGAAAAGAAAAGTTAATCTAACCTAACTCACTTTCGTAGGAATCACGATTGCACTTAGCACGTGCAACAAGCCGTTAAACCTCTAGGTTACCCTAGAGGACGAGTGTTGTCTCGTGAGGGTTTTCAGCGGATTACACCCACAAAATCCATAAAAAGGAAAATATTTGAATTATATTTGAAGAGACTAAGTAGTCTATAAGTTTTAGGATCCTCATTTTTATTCATTCTTCAAACCTAGTCTTTATAAAGTCAATTGTTATTCATTTTAGGTAAGGATTAAAATTGAATTTCTAATATAGTCTTTTTCGTTACCAAAAGTCATACGCACCCTTGTGAATCTAGGAATTCCTTAACTTGGACTCTCATGCCTCTTTATTATTTTTATAACATCATCTAATTTTCTTTCGTGTAAGTATCAAGGCTTCTTGAGGCCCTCATACCTAACTAATTGACTATTAGATGTGTTAATATATTTATTTTTTTTTATTTTTTTTGGCATGTATAACTCATCTAATTTTCTTTCGTATAAGTATCAAGGCTTCTTGAGGCCCTCATACCTAACTAATTGATTATTAGATGTGTTAATACATATATTATATTTCTTAGTCTTCTTAGGCTTTCTAATCCACCCATGTAACGAACTTAAAGTCGATGGCTCCCAAACCGGTCGGCTTTAGGGCACCAGGTGAGAAAACACCCCGCGGACTCAAATTCGAGTAAACTAGGCCCCAAAACTAAGGATTTTATTTTATTTACTCACCTTTAAGCATGAATACTTATGCTTCTTGAGGCACATGTATCAGCTTAATTGGTGATTTTTTTTCTTTTTTTTTTTCTCTTTTTTTTTTATGAGGCACAAGGTCTTTGTCTTAGAATCCTAGATATGCATTTGGTATGCATATTTCATTAAGGTAAAAATCAAGACTAATTATTTATTCAATTTCTCTCCTATACCTAAAAATTAAACAATTTATTTATTTTGACCAAGTTTTTAGAAATCCTAATCATGATTTTCCTAATCCTTAAAACTAACTTAGATTTCTTTCAAAAAAATAAGTCAAAATATTGTCCTTTTTATAAACATTTTTTTTTTTAAAATTTTTTTTTTTATTAGCAAATTTTGTTAGTGTCTACTTATGTTAGTATGTTAGTAAAGCCCACCCCCACACTTATCTCATGCATTGTCCTCAATGTATGAATGAATGCATATATGCATGAAACAGAACACGGGAAGGCGGAAAATTACCTTAGGGGGTGGTTCCGGTGGTGGTCTAATTGGTCCACGAAATGCGGCCCAAACAAGATAACGTGGTAGTTCACGGGACCTACTTTTATTGACCTCTTTTTTATTTACATATTTACAGTCCCCAGAATGAATAGGATCATGGAAGATCCTCTCGTGAAACTTACTCCCTTTACATGACCAGTCCTGGAAAATCATCACAGAGTCATGGTCTATACCTATGTCCAACAAAAGAATGTGACTTGGTAAAATGGTTGACTTGGACTCAAGAATGATAGGTTCAGGATCTAATACCGACTCAGGAAAGAAACTCAAATCAAGTAAAGGTTCAGGAGTCGGGCTAGGATCAAGAAGTGGGTCCAAGTCAAGAAATTGAAACTCAAGTCTACAATCATTTTCCCACAATGGAATGTGACTCAATGTTGGTGATTCAAGTTCAGGAATGATAGGTGTGGGAATCAAAACTGACTCTAAAATATTACCTAAGTCGGGTAACAAAACAGGAGTCAATAATGATTCGGAAATTTGAACTTGATCATAGATTTGGGAATCTAGGTCACATATCTCATTAGTTTCAATCTCATAAAAATGGGAACTTGCCAATTTTTCCATGGGACTTTCAAAATTGCACAATTGGTCAAGTTCAATATGATCATCAAAAATGGGTGATTCAATTTCATGATCTATGAGTATGGGAATAAATGTTGGCTCAGAAAATTGGTCCAAATTGGGTAAGGATACTGGAGTTAACATAGATTCGAAGATGGAAACTGAATCGCAAAGTTGGGGATCGGGTTCACATTCACAATCTAATTCAATCTCATTGAAATTAAAACTAGCCAACTTGTCCAAGGATTGGGGTTGAGCAAGTTCATATTGATGTGATGAAATTGAATTTTGATCAAGGTCTTCTAGACAGAATGATTCTTGGTTCCTATCAACTTGGTTGGTTCGCTCAAGAATGTTTGAAAGTCTAGAAATTTGATCATTCATTATATCTTGCAACCGATCCACTTTTTCTTCTAACCCATCAAATAGATCAATGGTGGACTGAAACCTTGGTGATGTGGGAGAAGACGTATATGAAGATACTGGTTGAACAGGTGGTTGACCATATGGCTCAGGGGTATTGAATCCCCATTGACTCTGTGAAGAGTAGTGATGATTATTCCAATCTTGTTCATAGTATTGGGACTGGGGCATGTAATGATTCGGATAAGACCAATCTGGCACACTAGGTTGGTCAAAGTTATGATATGCCGGGTTGGTAATATCCGAATAAGAGGTTGGTGTGTAATATGGATCCTCATTAAAATTGAAAAAATTGTTGTTATAGGCCATATCACACAATCACAATCAAAAAAAAAAAAAAAAAACAAACAAAAAAGAAAAATTTCTAACCTAAGTTAGGGTAGACCTAGACCTAGACGACTCCTAACTGATTAGACTGTCCACGGGAGGTAGGGTGCAGACTTTGACCACAAGTTAATCAGCCAGGTCAGGGCAAGAGTGGTGGGAGGTTTTCCGTCAAAGACGTTCCTTAATTAAATAACCACCAATCTTCGGGCTTTCGGCCCTCAATCCCCTTCCTAGACACTGATTTGGCAAGAGTCAACTTCCAGCACTGTTCCCCCTTAGGATAATCTCCTAATTGAGTCCGAGATGTCCCTAGGGCCAACGTCTACTAATTTTTAAGTTAGGCTTGGGTTAGTGAGTGCTCGGGATATGATTTTTGGGCTAAGGAAGGGTGATGAAATCCCCACCTTATCTTGTTAATGGGTTATGCCCTTAAGATGAATTAGTGCAAGTGTACAAGAAAAATAGATAAGAATCACTCAAAGTAGAAAATCAACCAAGAGATGAATCCTATTCTACATGCAATGCGTACGTACCTTGCTTCTCCAGCACTCTTCAACAGTAAATAAAAATAATTGAAAAGACACGTGCCTAATATGCAAACGTCTAATCAATTTTTATTTTTAACAACCAATGATTTACTGTTGAATTATTAGCAATTTACAGGTATATCACAGAACAAAACAGAATAGAGCAGTAAGCAGTAATCTCAAATTTCAGCAATCTGCAAAAACTGAATTAGTAGTTCACTGCACTTGCCGCGGATCCGCGGCTCTGGCCGCGTTTCCGCGGCAAACTTGCAGGCCCTCGTGCTCTGCCTTCGAGGGCAGAGGCACTGGGTTGCTGTATGTCCTTGCTGCTGCTCTGTTTCTGTTTCCTGTTCTCCAAACCTGCAAACAGAAAAGAATAAAGAATTAGTTAAAAATTAAATTTTGTTTTAGAGATAAACTTACCGTCCCTCCCCGGCAACGGCGCCAAATTTGTTGACTGAATTTTCCTGCACACAAAATATTATATGTTAGTTTTAAGAATAGATGTGCAAGTCTCAGTTCTAATCCGCGGTAGCAGGGCTATGCGGGTCGTGATCCTCAGGGAGGGACTGCGATGGAAGCGTTAAGCAAGTTTCTCTAAAGTTTTTATTTTTATTTGTTAAGTTAGAAAGGAAGTGGTATTTACAATGGGTGGTAGAAAAGAATATGGAGATGAGTTGTATTTAATCTACAAAAAAGAAAAGAAAAGAAAAAGAAAGAAAACTTATCTCTTTAGTCTGCTTGCCGTTTGAACCGTTGCGATGATTTCCCTTTTCTTGGAAGGTGTACAAGCACGGCTTATGGGATCGTCCGCCTTCTTAATCTACTCTACGAAATGAAAAACAAGCTATGAAGACCTGTTCATCGCCATTGGGCCGTCAAGGTTCCTTCTTCGGCTAGGTATTCTCGAAGCAGTTGGATCTCATGGTGGGCAAGACATTAGAGAACAAATAGAAGAAAGTAGATACAAGATTAAAATAAGAATAAAAGAAACTAGAATAATACAAGAATAAAATAAAACAAGCCTTGATTCGATTATTAAACAATGGTGGAAAAATAACACTTACACCGACTGTCACCATCAGTACAAGCAGATCCCTTCCTCCATGAATACATCATCTCCTCTCAGCTTTTACAAAAAGAAAATAAAAAATATACAAAGGTGGAAAGAAAACCTAAAAACCCTAACTTTGGCCCTTGGCTCTTCTCTGGATTGTGTACTCTCTGTGTTGCATCTGCAGGATATTTATAGGTGTTGGAAGATGTAGAGTCCTAGTACAACTCTCCCAAAAAGATCTTATCTCCAGAAATTCAAATCTGTCCTGCAACTTCTTATCATGTTGATCGCCGAAATCAGCTTATCTACGGATTGAATTGGAAAGTTTGATCAACATAAGAGTTGTAGGTCTTCAAGTCTTCTTTCTGGAGCATCTTGAATCATCGGATTTGCATAACTGTAGCAAAAGTTATGATTTAAACACTAAAACGTGTACAGTCTGAATCCGAATTCTTTGAATTTTTATCGGCTTTTATCCTCATCCTGCAAGAGTTTAGGGTTGGGTAGAATTCTATCCTTCCCTCATCTTTAATAATTGCAACTTTAGCCCTTGCATAATTGCACTTTGACAATTGATATTTGCACTTTTACTCTTGGGCTTCAAATATGGGCTTTTGGGCTTCATTAGGCTTTATTTATTATAAAAATAATTATTCGAGACCTGCACACAATAAATTACAAATTATTAATAAATGTGCAGAATTAAATGAATAAATATGAAAATGTGATGGTAAATATGATGATAAAAATGCACTTTTGACTACCAATCAAGCCCCCTCTCATCTACATTAATTACACCTCCTTCACAAAATCTAAATCCTATATAAATCTTTCCTTTTCATTTTTCTCTCTTTTTCTCCACTTCAACAAAAGAATTGCCTTCACACCAAAATCCTCCTTCATCTCAACTTTAACCATCAACTCCAAAGCATCACCAAGGCTATCATCTCCACTTCAACCTCAACTTCTTTTGGATTGGGATCGTTCTTGGTGATATCGTCGACCACAACCATTTCGAGTTCATAAAACTTCTCATAACCATTCGAAGTGAGTATTTTTACTCACCAAGACTCATGCAATTCTTAGTATGTTTATACTTCCATATCTTGTACATTTGTGTCTTCAAAATCATATTTTTAACCATCAAGAACAACCATCAAATTCAGTTCTGTAATCTGTTTTCAGACCACGATTAGTCGACTTGACCTAGGAGCTAGTCGACTTGAAACCCTTAGTTTGAAACGTAATCTTTTCTGGAGCACAGTTTTAGTCGACTATGTTAATTTACCAGTCGACTATAGATTACTAGTCGACTATACTTTCTACCCTAGTCGACTAATATTTCCTGAATCAAAATCCAACTTTCTGTAACTCAGATTTAGTCGACTTAACATAACTGTTAGTCGACTTGGCATATCTGTTAGTCGACTACCCTTTTGACCCTAGTCGACTAACTTTTCCTGAATCAGAAACCCAACTCTCTGGTGCACAGTTTTGGTCGACTATACCAGACTGTTAGTCGACTAATCCCTCTGTTAGTCGACTACTCCCTTGACCCTAGTCGACTAACTTTGGCTGTTTGTCATAGTTAATTACTTTCTTATATTTGGATCTTATGCTTGGTTCATATGTTTGTATATTATACTTTATGACTTGTTAATTAGTACTCTCAACCTCTTGTCATGCTATCTATTAAAACAAGGCATGATACACTTGACATTGTTTAATTATCACAGTTAAGGGAATGTAGTACCTGTATTCCAGTTATGTATTCCAGTTATGATCTTGCTCATTCCCTTAATCTGATAATTATGTTAATAAACTATAAAAAGGACAACTTGTATGGGGAATGGGAGGAAGTGATGAATGCCGGAATGATACCTTGCTTATAGTGATGGAATGAAATATTGGCGGTAGTGTTAGTGGGACTTAGGGCCCACAGGAGATTAGTGTTAGGGGGACTTTGGGCCTCCAAACTGGTTCCAGGTGTATGGAAACTACTATAAGAAGGTCTATCAGTTCTTCATCTACTTCCGGTAACAAACCTCGACTTGCTTATATATGGATGTATGTGCGTTGGGATATATACCGAGACACATACCTAGATATATGAGTTAGACGAATAATAATAATTTATACTCTTGATATTCCTGCTATGACACCTGTATCGGACTCCAGTTATGATTACTGTTATGATCCCTGTTTTGATACCTGTTATGCACTCTTGTCATACCTGTTATGTATTCTTGTTATGACTATTTTGCGACTCTGATTCTATACGCTTGGATTACGGTGACATGAGATAAAGGTATATAGGTGAGGGTTTCATTGTTTGGATTATTCCTTCGATGTACTAGTCTCATGGGACCGTGACCTAAGCGTATACAATCAATCTTGCTTGTAATCAACTTTACCTGGATTTCCTGTTTTATGGATATTATGTTTTACTTGTTCATACCCGTTATACTTGTGTTCTAACCTTCCTACTCTTGTCTCTTAGCCATTTGGCTGTAGCCTGTTCATTGTTGGGAGGTCCTGACTCCCTTGGATTTGTATGTTCAGGTTCCGAAGCTTGGATCGAAGTGGAACCATCCACAGAGGATCAAGCTTTTCTTAGTGAGCAGGCAGACTAGCTCCAGTTCTTCGTGCCAGATTTCTCTTTTTGACTCACGGGATCTTCATCCTACTCGTGAGCATTTTGTGTTCATAATGTATCTTTTACTTTTGGACTTGGTTGTGATAAAAGATACATGTAATGTGTAATATCTTATCATATCCTGTGATGACTTTGTATTTGTACTTCTTAAGTTGGCATATTATGAATACCACGCTTTGTGTTGTACTCTGATCCTTGTTGTACTTTATGCTTAGCGTATATACGTGGGGGCACTTTCTGACCTGCGTATATACGTCGCAGTGACGTCCCCGTATCCGTGGGATCGGGGCGTTACATGCACAGTACAAATAAGACAAAGGTACGATCACTTCTGACTATTGAGATTTCACTGTTCACCCATAATCGACCGCCATTCGACTGTTGGGATGAGGCTTTTGACTTGAACTAGATTTCTTCGGTCAAACTCATTGACTGCCTAGTTTCAGCGGTCGGCCGAAAGAGTACAGTTTTATTTTTGAGAAGATTTGAACATGATTTTTTCGCTAAACTTCTTTTCACCTATTCTTATCTTCTCCTACCTATAAATACTACTTTACTCTACTCTTTCAACAACTCTTGAAAAACTTTTAGAAATCAAATCACTCAAAGAGATTTGTGCTTTATTTTCTTCTTTCAAACTTACTTTTTCATTCTTTCAAATCAAGTGATTCAGTTGTGCTTTCAAGTTTGTGATTAGATTTGATTTACACTTTTTACTATTCATTCTCAATCTCTTTCAAAGTTTTTATAGATTCTAGATCCAAGCTTTTAATTTAATTTCAAGCATCTAGATTTATAGCGCAAGTTATTCCTGATCTTGCTTCTTCTTACTAGTAAAGTCTCAAAGTTGTAAGTTTTCTTTAAGTATTGTGTTTTATTAGTTCTCATCTTGTTAAAGAACAAACTCAACTTGTGAAAACTTATTGTGAAAAAGTTGAACCACTTGAGAAGTGGGTTGGTACAAGATCTAGGTTTCTACCCAAAAAGAAAGTCAGTAAGGTTTATACTTCTACCCATAAAGGAAGCAATTATAAAGGTTTAAGCTTTTATCCGAAAAAAAGTCGGTGTAAAGCTCTGAGCATCTACCCAGAAAGGAAACTACCCCTAGAGATTGGTTGAAATCCTAAAGAAAAGACCTCCAAGTAGTAGAGTAGACCGGTTGGTGGCCGAACCACCATACATCACTCGTCGACTCTCATTGCACTATCTCTTACTCTCCATGTAACAATCAGATTATTTAACTTTGAATTAAAATTTTAATTAATCAATTATGTGAATATAAAAAATGATTAAAGTTAATAATTCAATTACTTAGTTAGTGAATAATTAATTATGTTTAAACTTTAAGCGTATTTTAATGTGTATGTAGGGTGAGAAAAAATAAATACAAGTATATACATACATACATATAAATACACACACACATATATTAAAATTTTCTATTAATGGATGAATGAGGAAAGAGAGTTTTAGATTGTTGTTTTTAAATAAAAAATCTCATACTCATATTTCCCTCTCTTCTCGTTAATAATTATTCAAATTCTGAACCTCTCTCAATTTCCCCCCAAATGATGAACCCCAAAATTCCTCTCTTTCTTTCATTATTCCTCTTCAAATATTTTTTTTCTTTTCTCTTTCTTTTCTTCCCCTTTTCTCTTCTTTTATCATCCATTTGGGGCCAGCTAAGACCCGAGGTTACCCGAGCTCGATCCAAGGCGAACCCGAGGTGGACCGAGCCTGACCCGAGCTCGATCCGAGCTAGATCCAAGGCGAACACAAGGTGGACCGAGCCTGACCCGAGCTCCGCCGAGTGTACGTTAGTGTAGACTGTTCAAAAACACTGGGGTCAAGTCATCAGAAAGCAGAGTCCAAACTCCAGAGGCAAGGCAGCATAGCCACTAGTGTAGCACCAAGACGCGAAGGTTGAAACCCGCGTCTTAATATTACTATAATAGCCAAGATGC
Organism: Agave tequilana; assembly: GCA_038442645.1. Taxonomy (NCBI): domain Eukaryota; kingdom Viridiplantae; phylum Streptophyta; class Magnoliopsida; order Asparagales; family Asparagaceae; genus Agave; species Agave tequilana. Next base: position 83,660 of record JAVJIF010030687.1, read on the forward strand.
AGAGCTCAAAAGCCGCGTCTCAGCACCACTGTAGTACAAGGACGCAAGGGTCGAAACCCGCGTCTCTACTTCACTGCAAGGCCAAAACGCAGAACTTGAAACTTGCGTCTCAGGCATCCATATAGTACCCTGACGCAGAGCCCGAAGCCCGCGTCTCACATGAAGCTTAACGCAAAACTTGGAGTTCGCGTTTCTCAATCGTTACCTCAATGACAAAACGCGAGGCTCAAAGCCCGCTGATCGTACATATATTTTGTATTCTTTTCATTACACTCCTATATTTATCGTGTAATAAATCTGCTAATTTTCTTATCTTAAATATCTATTTTGCAGAAGATAATAATGAAGAGAAAGAGAATTAAACCAAATAAATACCAGTTAAAATCAGATTTAACTGGATCTATTTGGTTAGCTGAGAATGATCCCAGATCTAGTTAGAACAAATCAAGGATTGGGGCAAATGTTCAGCTGAAGATCAGAGCAAATCAGAAAGATAACACCAAATGAAAACCGATAAAATTCAGATTTCTATAAATCCATTTTGGTTAGCTAAAAATCAACCGAGGATAATATCAAATACAGAGATGTAAATGGATAGAGAGAAGATCAACGGATGAGATAAAGCAAGTTTGACTCAGATTTTAACTGGATACATTTTAGTATTTGAATCATAACTTTCTCTATCGAATCTCAAATCTGATGATTTAAGATGATCCAGAAAGCAGACTTACATGGCTACAACTCTTATGTTGATCTCTATTTCTAATTCTGTCATTTGATAAGTGATATTCAGAAATCAACACGCCAACAAGCTGCAGATCAGAACTGAATATTCACATCAAATCAAGTTTAAAAATAAGGGAAGGATTCAAATTCAGAAATAGCCAGCTTTCCCTATCTTCATACTCCTCTAACTCTGCATTTCTTCTATAAATACCTACAATCTCAAAGGCAAAGGGAGGAGGACCATGCAGAGATAGAATTTAGTAGGTTTTTATTTTCTTTTCATGTAATTTTTAATTCTTTGTAAGTATAGTTTAGACTGCGATTCATGTAAGAGAGTGAGGCTTATGTTGAGAGTGACACCGATGTACCTCCTCCTTTCTTCCATCGCTTCTACAAGCAATAAAAGGTAATTTTTTTTATGTTTGCCTTTACTTTTGTTTCCTTCTTCTTCTTTCTACTTTTCCTCTTTTGGTTATGATGAACATTCAAGTGAATCTAGAAGCATCAGTATAGCAATGTTTGTATGAGTGCCAACGATATTTCGTAATGATATTCTCCTCCTCAAGATTCCGTATCATTTCATTCTTGTTCGTCTTGATGATGTAATGCGAATGGGGACAGAGCTCGATCTCATGTTTTATGCGTTGAACGCCTCTGAAGTAAGGTAGAACATGTAAGGGTTCCAGGTAAGTCATCAACCAGAGGAGGTAAGTATTTCTTTAATCTTTTCTTTCTTTTCTTTTATTTCTTTAGTTTAGATCACCAACTCCAACAACAACCAACTTTTTCATCACTCATTTCGATTTCTTTGTATATGTCTATTTTCTTCTATCGCTAGTCCCTCCTTGTGGATCACGACCCGCATGGCCACTTGTTATCGCGGTAGAATTGAGCACTTGCACATCTTTATTTTAAAGTTCTGAAATTCTGTATTTGTATGCAAGTTCTAGCTCAATCAAATTTTGGCGCCGTTGCCGGGGAGGGACGGTAAGTAATTCTCATTAAAGTTTACACTTTTAGTTAACCTTCTTCTTGGTTTTTGGTGTACAGATTTAACAACAAGGAACTTTTGTTACAGTGGACATATAAGTGGCTTTGGACTCTGCTCAAGAAAGCAGAGCCAAGAAGCCCTCAGATTTGCTACATTACTGTGACAATCTGAGTGAACTACTAACCTGTATTTTCTGCAGGTTAGCTGAATTGCAAAGTTTAATATCTGTAGCTATTAATTTTCATGTTTGTCTCACTGTACTTCCTTTCTAACCTCAACAGTAAAATGATGTGTGTTAAATGCTAAAAACGGTATAGACTTTGCATTTAGGCACGTGTCTATTTTGTTTATATTTTACATTACTGTTGAAGAGTGCTGGAGTAAAAGGTACGTTTGCATGTCATATAGTTTAGGAAACATTCTTGAGTGATTATTTGCTTGTTGAATGTTACTTTTCTTTATCTTGCACACTTTGCACAATCAATCTTAAGGGCTTGTCATATAAACAAGATAAGGTGGGGAAGTCATTACCCTCCCTTAGCCCATAAACAATCTCCTCACTCACTAACCCAAGCCTAACTAAAAATGAGTAGACGTTGGCCCTAGGGACATTTCGGACTCAATTAGGAGATTATCCTAAGTGGGTGTGTTAGAATTTGACTCCTGCCAAATCAGTGTCTAAGGTTGAGTGGAAAAACCCTGAAGGCTGGTGGTTTGGCTTAATTAGGCCCGTCGCTTTTACGTAGATACCTCCCACCAATCTTGCCCTGACCTGGCTGATTAGCTTCTGGTCAAAGTCTGCATTATATCTCCCTTGGACAGTCTAACCAGTTAGGAGTTATCTAGGTCAAAGGTCTACCCTAACATAGTTTAGAATTTTTTTCTTTGTTTGCTTATTTGTTTGTGTTTTATTGTGTGATATGACTTATAACAATAATTTTTCCAATTTTAATGGTAATCTATATTACACCTCTTTTTCAGATATTACCAATCCGGCAGATCATAATTTTAACCAACCTAGTGTGCCGGATTGGTCTTATCCGAATCAATATAACCCATGCCCCCAATCTTATGACCATAATTTCTAGAATAATTTTAACTCTTCATAGAGTCAATGGGGATTCACCTCCCCCGAGTCCAATTTTCAACCAACTTGTCCTCCTTATCCACCTTGTCCACAATATTTCCAAGATTCATACTCCGTTCCACCAGTCCAAAATAGAAAACCATCAATTTTGAAAATGAGTATGCGTGAGTCCAAACAACAATCACAAAATCTGATAGACTCACAATTTCACCACCAATTCCAAAGCAACACTTCATCTTTTCAAGACAATTCGCAACAAAACAATGAATCAATCAACTATGAAAAGATGCTTGAAGCCATGACTCAAGTTCAAAACGCTCGTAATCATGACATAGATATGACGGTCCAAACTCTACATTCTCACCGTTTGGCCAGTTCTGATGTCGCTAACCATTCTGTTAGAGCCGAAGAGTCATGTTGTTTTGAAAAATAAGGTTCTATTTCAGCACAATCATTTGAACTTGCCCAAACTCTAAATTTTGAAAGTGACATTGACAGTTTGACATGTTATCCCTTTCCTGAAATTGAACTTGAGAATGAATATGATCATGAACCTCAACTTAGTGATTCAATTCTACTTCCTGATTCAATTATGACTCCGGTATTTTCACCTGATTTCAGTCTTTTTCCCGAGTCAGCATTGGATCCTGTGCCAATTCATAATGAAATTGAATCGCCTATCTTTGATGATCATCATATTGAACTTGACAATTTCATACTTTTGAAAGTCTCATTGACAAATTGACAAGTTCTCATTTTTATGAAATTGAAGTCAATGAGAAATGTGACTGTAACACCCCATCCTCAGTATACGTACACAGTTACGTGTCCTGATTTTTGGAGCATATTTTTATTTTATTTTATTTTATTTTTATTTTCTGCTATTTAAATTCTTACTCATATAGCAGTGCTGCATGATTTGATCTGTTTGGTATTCAAATTTGACTGATTTCAGTTTCAAATATTATTTTTTTAATATTCTAGATTTTTCATGATTTTCTGGAATTTTTCGGAATTAAGTTGTAAATCTTCAAAACCGGTGTCGGCCAGTTTCGCTGACCGACTTTCGGATTTTTAATTTACGAATGGAGTTGAAAATATTAAAACGGCTTTCACAATATTTCTTAAAATCATGTTTTCTATCTAAATGAATTTTTTTAGAATTTTCAGATTTTATCAAAAATCCAGCCTATCCGGTGTAGACACAGTTCACAGTGGATTCCAGGATTTTTATTTTGAAAATGGAATTGAATTTCTAAAAACCGATTTCACTAAAAATATTAAAATAATATTTATTATTTTTGGGAGGCTTTTTGAGATACTTCAATTTTTGGATTTTTCCGGAGTTTTCTGTATTTTCCCAGATACCGGGAATTTATCCAAATATTCTACTTTTCTCTTTTTCCCATTTTCTCTCTTCTTTCTCAGACGCGAGTTTCACTAACTGGATTCATCATTAAATGCAGTGATCCTCTCCATACTGCATTTAATGCTTATGGGCAAAATCAACTCAGGTCAAATCACCCATGCCTTTTTGTCTTTTTCCCGTAAACACAACCTTATGTTTTTCTTTCTGGACGTAGCAATAATCTCCGCATCCAGCTCTTATAGCCCAGACGCGGGCTTCAATTGAATGGAGACGCAAGTCTCCATTCTTGCGTTTCTTTGATTTGAATGGAGGGCAAGATGGTAATAATAAACTTTACCTTTATATATATTCACATGCACTCCCATCTTCTCTCTCTTTCATTATTTTCCTCCCATCTTCCATTTCCAGCAAGCTCCAACAGCAAACGCAGCCACCAAGCTCCCTTTGGCCGGCCATTACCACCACCCACCATCTCCATCTTCTCCACCAACTTCTTCCACCATTTCCTCCACCATTCTCCCCTCCATCTCCTCCTCCATTTCCGACAACTACACCATCTTCTTCAACCTCTTTTCACCAAGAAACGTCAAAGAAACCCATCCTCTCCATCAACTTCACCACCATCTCCACCACCACCATCTCCACCACCACCTGCACCACCGTAGCCACCACCAAGCATACCATCTTCACCTCCTCGTCATCCTCTTTCAGACGAACTATAGATTCGTCCTCCGAAACATCATTTGCAAAATCCCATTTTTTTCAAATTGAACTATACTTGCACCTTCAACCTCTCTCCTTCTCTTTTAAGGCCGGCCACCTCCTTTGGATTGGGGGCCGTGCTCTTCTTCATCATCGGCAAGACTCTAGGGCCGGTACCCTCCTTTTGGATTGGGGCCGGGCTTTTCTTCGTCGGCAATATCGCCGTAGATTTTCCGATAATCGTTCGCGATTATTCCGGTAATCGTTTTGGTGATAATTGACGACCACTTTAACAAAGAACTTATCCTCACTTGGTATTTTTCTCCCGGGGCGTCGGACGCATCAAAGGAACATTTTTAGGCGAGTAACTTTACTCGCCAAGACTTGGATAACTTATTTTTATACTAGTATTTTTATATCAACAACCACAACCCTCAAAAATTAGTTCTGCTCTCAGTTTGCCCTCTGTTAGTCGACTTGATCCAGTTATTAGTCGACTTGAAACCTTATTAGTCGACTACTTCCTTATCTCAAGTTGACTAGCTTATTTGAGACGCGACCCTATGAGACGCGGCCTTATTAGTCGACTACCCCTTTATCCCTAGTCGACTAACTTTTTCCTGAAGACGCGACCCTATGAAACGCGACCTTATTAGTCGACTTGGCCTTCCTCTATAGTCGACTAACTCCTTCATAAGTCGACTACTTGCCTCTCCCTAGTCGACTAACTTTGGCTGTCTGCTGTGGTTAATCACTTCCTTGAATATGGACCTTATCCTCGGGACTTGTATTATATATTGTTATTACATGACTTGTCACTTGACGAATATCACCTCTTGTCATGCTATCTCTTAACACCAGGCATGATACACTTGACTCTTATAATTATCACGATAACGGGAATGATAACCGGACATCATGTTTTACAAACTTGAATTACGTAATAGTACACATCGTACTCCTGATACTCCTGTCTTCATAATATTCCTGACTTGCTCCTGCTCATTCCCGAAATAGGATAATTATCTAAAGAACTCATAAAATGAGACAACTTACATCGGGTCGGGGGAAACATGCAGCTATCAATATATGTTCATGTTTACAGTGGCACTAGGTATGTTGTGCAACTAAATTTCCGGTCTGACCTGTGGGCCTCCAGGCGACCGAGGGGAGTGCTGGCTCCCTCATTCCTGGTACCATCTTGATAAGGGCATTCCATAAGACCCTCCTGTACGCCTTGCGGCTGGTTCCGAGCACCAGTAACGGAACGTCATGGACCGTGGTCCCGGGCAAGCACGGGACCCACTGTAAACATTGTTCGTTGATACCCCGTTGGTTTCCAATAACAGCCTCGATTTACTCCTATGTGGATGTATGTGTGCTGGGACGCTATTACACATACCTAGACATATGGGTAGATCGAGTAATGAGTATAAATATAAAAATGGCAGAAATAGATTTATTCAGGCCCTATTACCTTCATTTTGTGTCTCCATTTCATGTTTACTGTACACGTACACTCAACACAGTTTTTGATGTTTAATACTGTTTGATCATATCAACACATGCATATACTTATCTCTTCATGATATTTGGCTTTCACCTGCATATTTGTTAGGGAGTTCTGACTCCCCTGAACTCGCATGTTCAGGTTCTGAAGCGTGGACTGAAGTGGAGCCCTCCACTGAAGATCAAGCCTATTTCTCGGAGCAAGCTGATTTGTCCTAGCTCCTTCCGTTCCTGAATCCTTCTGCTAGCTCGGGGATTTTCTTCTCAGCCCGTGAGCACCTTTTGTTGTACAAATTATAATTCTTACTTTTGTATCTAGCGGTGATATAATGAACATGTACTAACATATCCCGCTCTGTGATAACTTTGTAATCCTTATGTTGGAATGTATATTGGCACGTGCTTCCGTACTCTTTTACTTGCATGTACTGATGCTTAGCGTATATACGTGAGGGTATTTCCGACTGCGTATGTACGTCGGAGTAACGTCTCCGTACCCGCCGGATCGGGGCGTTACAGGTTGGTATCAGAGCCTAGGCTCTCACACCTACAGTACAGCCAAATTGCAAATTAATGGGATCTTAATTGCAGTTGGGATGCATGAGTTTCGGTTAAACATTCCAACTACAAAGTTATCCATTTCTTCTTGATATTCCTTCCCTTGATTCCTAAAGTCCATCTATCTTCTGCTTTCACTCCTCTTTTCGGACATCTTTTACGAACATAGATATGGATAGAAGGGTAGGACGTAACAACTCCGGGCAGCCACAGGATGGACCCACAGGGGGAAATGCTGATATTCTTAAGGTTATACAGAATATGGTGGAGAATCAACAAAGGCAGACCGAACTCCTTCGGCAAGGATTGATAGCAGCTCCTCAGGAACGAAGGCCGGGCAACGTGTCAGACTTCAGGCGGTTGCAGCCGGCAATATTTACAGGGGAAGAGAGACCGCTAGATGCCGAGCAATGGCTAATTGACACAACAGATCTCTTGAAGGCAGCACGGGTCCCAGAGGAAGATAAGGTGGAAGTCGCCAAGATCCAATTAAAGGATGTGGCTAGAAACTGGTGGCTAGCTGAAGAAGCGAGACTGGATAAACCCATCACTTGGGACCAGTTCTCTAAAAGCTTTTATGATAGATTCTTCCCTACCACAGATCAAAAGGAGATGGAAGAACAATTCATCCGACTTCAACAATGGAACCGATCTGTCGATGAATATGCTGCTGAGTTCTTAAGGCTGAGTCGTTTTGCTCCATATATGATAGCTGACGAGGAGAAACGGGCAAGCAGATTTCAGCAGGGCTTACAAATGGATATTCAAGTCCTTTTGATTCCCCAACAGCTGAAAACATATTCCCAGGTCCTCACTATAGCTCGAGAGGTGGAACGAGGATTGGAGAAAAAGAACCTTGATCAGAGGAGGAGTCAGGCCATGAAGAGGCCATTTCAGCAACTGGGCAGAGGAGGTCCAGTCAGGACTGCAAAAGTCCCAATGGTTAGAAGACCATTTCGATCAGCCCCTCTTCAGATAACTCGACCACTTCCTATATGTGATTATTGCCAGAGGACAGGCCACACGCATCAGGAGTGCCGTAGGGCCAATGGATTATGCCTGATATGTGGATCTGGTGATCACACAATAGAAGGCTGTCCCCATAAGAGAACATGGGTGATGAACCGAACCCTACCAGCACTTCCTGCTCCTATTGGTCAGAGGAACCAGGGCCGATGGTCGGAAGGGCCCCTCTCCCTCCACAACAACGGGTTTTTCGCCCAGCTCCAAGAGGAGGAAGAACAACAGCAGGTCGTGGAAGAGGACGAGCCTACAACTTGACAGCGGAAGAGGCCCAAACTTCTGGAGAAGTGGTGACAGGTAAGATCATGGTGCACTCTAAACCTGTCTTAGCCCTCTTTGATTCTGGCGCTTCTCATTGTTACATATCAGATAGTTTCACTGCTTTGCACTCTATACCTGTTGAATATTTAGACCACCAGTGGGAGATTAGTACCGGTAATGGGGTAGTCATCTCTAATAGAATTTGTGTAGATTGTCCGGTGGAACTATGTGTTGACACTTAAAAAAGACAAGATTCTCATTGGTCCGAACGATGTCTAAACTTGTTGACATTTACAAAAGACAAGGGACAGACAAGCTGAAGACCAGTTTTCACCCACCTCTAAGGGACAAGGAAGCGGTTTGGACTCCACTGATCCAGCAAGCAGAACAGTGAACCCGGATTGTTTCTAAACAGACCTCAGCAGGTCTAAAATGCTAGCATTTGGCATTACATTAGCCCAAGGAGATAGCCTCGCTTGAGAGGCTTACATCATCCAGAGCATCGCCAGGAAGCTAACTGACAGCTTCGCCGAAGACCCTCTTTTCGGACTTCGCAAGGAATTGCCTCTAGCTCCGCTATGAGCTTCAAAGCGGGCAGCTCCGCCATCAGCCTGCTATGGTCAACCTTTGACCAATCAAATCTCCTGATAAGATCGGATTCAAAACAAATCAAATCCAATCAGGATTCAAATATGGCAGGTGATTGCCACAATCTCTTGACTCTCTTGAAACGAGTAAGAGGATCAGGGAAAATCCTTCAACGATATGGAAAGGATCATAACAAATCGGAAAGATCAACCGACTTGCCATTTTCTAGCTCCGCGGAAGCTATTCTAGCCTCGCAGCAAGGCTACTTTCCAGATTCAAACAGATTCGGTTCAACCTGTTTCCATATCTTCAAGGGGACGATTATACCCTTGCTCTCCCTATAAATAACCCGCCAGGGGTACAGAGAGAGGAGGGACCAATCAAGAGAGATCGGATTGCAGAGGAAGGAGCCATCAATTGCCTTCTGATCGCAAGAATCGATCAATTAGCTTCTTCGACTGAGGCTTCTTCATAACGCACCGTGCGTTCTCGAATTCAGAGACCTTTTAGAGAATTGCTTTCTCTATCCAGGGTGTTGATACCCTAACATCGTCCTTCTTCTCAAGGAATCTCCGGAACCAGGCGAGAAGGAATTCCTTATCGAAGGCGATTTTGAGAAGCAGCAAGAGGGTTCTACCAATCCTCTATTCTCTGATTCCCGAAACCAGGCGAGAAGGGAATCTCATCGCTCGCATCGTCAAAGGGACAAAGTGGTCGCGCGCTGACCAGACTCCTATCGGCACATTTTCCCAGAATCTCTGAGGGGATCTACTTGTAATCTTTTGAGAATACTTGTAATTTAGCTCCTCAAACTTTTATTTGTAAGTTTTCCCCTTTTGCAAATCAATGGAAAACAAGATGGCGACTCCGCTGGGGAATGTATTCTCCTCTGCTGAGAATCAAGTGTCGCAATGCGACGAACAGACCTTCGGGTCTATCTCTGAATTCAGAAAAGCCGGTGCAGCCAGATCTTCTCTGGCTAAATCTTCAAGCAAAGTCTCTGCGGAGACGGAAAAAGTTCTCTGCAAACCTGCCGCAGTTCTCTGGCGCAACAAGGAAACATGCCCGCAGCCCAGATCCTGCACTTTTGAGAACCTGGTTATCCAGATCGGTCAAAGAAGATTTGAAGAAGTCCTCTCTGGGGGTGGCTTGATGCTTCGAGCGCGGAAGCACAAGAAGGTCTTTATGGCCAAGGTTTCAAATCAGAAACCAGAGGCAGAATCCTGCCAGCACCCCACAGCCCCGCTTGTGGCTATTCAGGTTCCTTGCGAACCTACGCATCCTCTGTCAAAGCGGGTATGGAAGCCTAAACAGAAGTCCTCTGCTGAAGCTTCAGGCGTAGCCTCGCCAAAGCCGCGCCCCTCTTATGAAGAAAAAGGCAAGATGCCCGCCTGTGCCAACAATGCTGCCAACCATAAAGTCAAGACGGCAATCATACCGTCTCCTAGTGCAGCGACGCCTACTGCTAGCCTTGTCCTCGCAAGCAAGGCTATTGTACCTCGGCATACTCATCGGGTTTACAGCCGCGAGGCTAAAACCAGAGCACTATACGGTGCTAATCCTTTCCGCAGGAATAAGGGGAACGATGCGTTGTCCCATATACCAGATTGTTCAGGCCCCTACGGGGCCGACCTGCGAGAATTCTTGGCGGACAAGCGGAGATTGAAGCATTTCCAGACTACTTCCTCCTGTTATCGACGAAGTGGATGCCAGTTGATGATGGTCCATTCTATGCAGTGTCGGTTACGACCAACCCTTGCCACCTCTCCATATCGGCGATCAGTCTTTGATCGACTGTCTGCGCGCATCCCAATGAAGCATCTCAGAAGGAGTGGCTCGCCAGATCCAGCCTCTGCATCCGTCAACATGACCGGAAGGGGGCGAGAGCCGCGCAGAGGAGGTCATACATCCGAAGATACCCCTTTCGGCTCCCCAGATCCAGATTATTGCCCAGGCTTAGGTGAAGTCTTGGTGCGCGAAGAAGGTGTTTTCCGAAACACCAGATCCAGGGTAGCGATACCCTATAATTATGAACAGCCTTCTTCCTCAAAGGTCCTGATCCCGCCACAGTCCGGACGATCACCCCAATCGTCTGACGGAGAAGATGAAGACAGCGGGTATGCCTCTTCAGCAACAGTCAGTTCTGTGCAAACCGACAAAGCATCGGTTAATATGGCCGATAACGCCAATGACGACCTTCGTCGGCGTTTGGAGGCTCAGGAGCAAACCTCTAGAACTCAGCAAGAGGCCCTGGACAATATCCAGCAGATGCTAGCTCAACTCCTCAGCAACCGGAATGATGATACCGGAAGTAATCATGACGAGGAGGGGGATCTCAGCAATGATCCGCCCAAGACGGAGAGATCCAAGGGAGGCTCTTCCCTGGATGCCGAAGTCCTTAAAGGCCTTCAAGCTCAAATTTCATCCCTGGCGCAAAAGGATGAATTGAAGAAAGTGGGGGTAGTCCGTCCCTACCCACTGGAATGGGATTCAGTGCCATATCCGCCAAAGTTCAAACCACCAACGTTGCACACGTATGATGGTAAGAGCTCGCCCAATCAGCACATCTACTATTTCCGGTCTCAGACCGGTAATGTTCTAAACAACGACGCCATCATGGCTAGGTTGTTCATCGGCACCTTGAAAGGGGTGGCGTTTGACTGGTTTCGCAGTCTTCCCCGGGCTCTATCAATTCCTGGATCGATCTGGAAACCCGGTTCCTCTCTCGCTTCTATGAGGACGATACCGAAGTGACCATGGATAAGCTCCTTTCCACTGTGCAGAGGAAAGGCGAATCTGTCCGTGAATACATTGAGCGGTTCAGAAATCTATCTCTGATGTGCCCAGCAGGGATGCCTTTACCCATGCTTTTACAAACATGCAGACACAACTTCTTGGATCAAGTAGAAGTTCGCATGGGGGCTGTCAAGGCCCATACTTGGAAGGAATTGGTCGAACAAGCCGAGATAGCCGAGAAATCGGCTAAGAAGTTCGAGCCATCCGCCCCTAGGAGCAAATGGGGCACGAACAACAAAGGGCGTAGCGATCTCCCGCAGTCTTCCCAAGCTAAAGGGAAGGAAATTATGTCCGTCGAGCTGACCGGGGACACACAGCCAAAGGCCAAGAAGAGCGGCGTCAACAGCCAAGAGCCCAAGTTTCCTCCGAAGCAGTACTCCTTCAGAGATGACCAGGTGGTCACAATATTCCATCTGCTCCATAAAGGGAATAAGATGAAGCTGCCAGATGCTCGGCGTCCTAATGAGGTAGGGCGCACAAATGACCCTAAATACTGCCTCTACCACAGGATGATCCACCATCCTACCGACAAGTGCTATGTTCTTAAGGATAGAATTCAAGCCTTGGTCGACGCCGGAGTCCTCACACTGAAGACGGAACAGAAGAAAGTCACTGCCAATATGGTGACTCTTGAGTTCGGCACTGCCCAGAAGGTCATGGTTCCTGGCGAGACCTACTCAGCCCCGGCGCCACGGTTGGAAATCAAGCATCCTCCAGCCACGACTCAAAACAATAAGGGTCTCGTCCCTTTGACATTGGAGACAGGGGAAGTTATGTGGATACACCCCGACCTCATCCAAGACGTACAGCAGACGTCGAAGGACTCCAGCAGAAAGGGCAAATCCTGCAATGTCATCTCTGTCCTACCAGACGATGGTAATCTTACTTCGGCTTCCCTCAGCGATTCTGAAGAAGAAAAGCATGCCTGTGCGGCGCAGGCAGATGCGCCTCAACAGACGGGCACCCGGTCTGGAAAGTCATACCTAAGGCAATATGACAAGCCTACTGACGAGATACAGCAGCTAACGACATCAGTACCAATGCCGACATCCACTCCAATTCCAGCCAAAGGGAAGGAGAAGCCTAAGGAGGTGCGATTCGACCATGTGTTGAAGAAACCGCCAGGCCAAGGGTTAGCCACGCCCTTTCGCTTTGATATATTGGCCCACTTAGCCAATATCCCGGCTCGTATCACATTACACGAGCTTCTTCGTCTCTCTAAAGAGACGAGAGAGGCGCTCAGAGATGCGCTAGCCAACTCAGAGTCCTTTCTGACATGCATGCCTGAGATCCCTGGTGATGAGATGCAGCCTTCCTGCTCAGAGTGCCATCACGCACAGTCAAAGGTACCTGCCATTACCTTCACGGCGGAAGATATGCTTCTCAAAGACAACAAGCATGATCGACCCCTGTACTATACCGGATATATCGGTTCAACCTGCATTGAAAGAGTACAAGTCGATCCGGGGTCTGCTCTCAGCATCATCCCCAAAAGGCTCCTCTACTTCCTCGGCATACCGCTGTACAGGTTGTCTGCAACCACCACTACAATATATGGTTTCAACGCCGGGAGCAGCCATCCGCTTGGAAAGATTCGGCTCCGCTGCAGAATCGGAAGCCTGAAGTCAGAAGTAACGTGCTATGTCATTGATGCTGACACATCATACAACCTGCTACTAGGACGACCTTGGATCCATGCCAACTGGATCGTTCCGTCCACTCTCCATCAGTGCTTCAAGTATGTTGAGGATGATGCGACAGTACGAACTGTCTTCGCTGAAAAGCAACCCTTTAAGGGGGTGGAAAACTACTTCACTGATGCCCTCCTATATCAAGAGGCTAGTGGAACGCCGGGAGAACCATTGCCAGACGATGATGAAAGTGGCAATGAGGCAGATTCGGAATCTGAAACAGGCACGCCGGCCATTCTGATTGGCGAGCCAATTGTAGCATGCTTTAATGATCCCCGATGTGAGATCACTTCTGATGAGGAAGGCGAATGGATAATTAACGATGATATTTCTTTTGATTATCCTGCGAGCATCGAGTCGATTAAATCCATTATGGATGGCTCTCTTCGCATGCCCGTACATGAGCCAAGTTCGGCCATTACATCTGTGGAGGTTATAGAAGGGGCCACGCTGGTGATCCCTCCGTCCAAGCAAGGACAGTCGCCAATAATCTTCGGCAGAGCCCGGCCAGGGAGATTCTCAACTACAGACTCAAGCTCGGACTCAGAAGTTCCACAGTTCTTCCATTACGCGCCATCAGCGCGCCATATTATGAAAAAGATGGGCTACAACCTGAAGCAGGGAGCGGGCCTAAACTTCGGAAAAGGAAGACGCGGCTTGATGCGTAACTTCGTCCCAAGAGGAAAACCTGCAAATTACTATGATAGTACACGCAGGGGGTTAGGGTATGTTACACCCACGTCATCAACAACAGTTCAGGTCAAAGGCGACGGATCGATCCCATCACAGTCGACCTCATCCTCCGAATGGGACTCTGATGTCAGCATAGGAGGAATATTCGAAAGCCTCATGACTTCAAGCAGTCAGTTGGAACCCGCAGAGGTTGCCAATGAGGAATCATGGGCCCAGCAATTGAGCTTTCAATGGGAAAAGCGGTTTGAGCTACGCGAGCCACCTACCGAAGACAAGGTGATCCAAGTCAACTTAGGCAGTCAAGATCACCCTAAGCCTATTTTCATAAGTGAAAGCTTATCACTTATCGAAAAGGAAGAATTGATAATGCTCGTAAAAGAGTATATAGATGTCTTCGCCTGGAGCTATGAAGACATGCCTGGACTTGATCCACAGGTCGCTATGCACCGTCTAAACATCAAGCCCGACGTTAAGCCAGTCAAGCAGCAACAACGTCGGTTCCGCCCAAACATCATGGAGGCTATTGAAGCCGAAGTTCATAAGCTCATTGCTTGTGGCTTCATCCGGGAGGAACAACATCCAGATTGGGTGGCTAACATAGTCCCCGTCCTCAAGAAAAATGGGAAAATACGAATCTGCATCGACTACCGTGATCTCAATACGGCCTGTCCAAAAGATGAATTCCCACTGCCGATCACCGATGTCATGATCGACAACACATGCGGGTTCGAGAGGATGTCTTTCATGGACGGCTTCTCAGGGTACAACCAGATCAAGATGTATCCCGATGACGAGAAGCATACTTCTTTCCGAACGCCACTGGGGGTATATTGCTACACTGTAATGCCCTTCGGACTGAAGAACGCCGGAGCAACCTACCAACGGGCGATGAGCATGATCTTCCGCAACCATCTCCGAAAGACGGTGGAGTGCTATGTTGACGACATCGCCGTCAAAAGCCACAGCAAAAATGAACATCTTCGCGATCTGAGAACGATGTTCGACATAATGCGGGCTCATCAGCTGAAAATGAACCCGACAAAATCCTTCTTGGAGTGTCTAGTGGCAAATTCCTTGGGTTCATTGTCACATCAAAAGGGATCCATCTGGACCCAGACAAAGTCAAAGCCATCCAGGACATGCATCCACCAAGGAACCTCAAAGAGCTCCGAGGCTTGCAAGGCAGATTAGCCTACATCAGAAGATTCATAGCAAATCTTTCGGGCCGCTGCCAACCGTTCACCCGTCTCATGAAGAAGGGTACTGCCTTCATATGGGATCGAGCTTGTCAAGAAGCTTATGAAGATATTAAGAGGTATCTCACAAAACCTCCGGTCTTAGTGGCCCCTACATCAGGGAAAACATTCTTGCTTTATGTAAAAGCTCTGGATTATTCCCTCGGCGCCCTCCTCGCTCAGAAGGATGACAATGGCCATGAGCAGGCCATTTATTATCTGAGCAGGACTCTCATAGGAGCGGAATCTCGCTACAATCCTATTGAGAAAGAGTGTTTAGCTCTCGTCTTCGCTGTCCAGAAGACACGACATTATTTGGTTGGCCAAACCATACATGTCATCTCCAGAGTGAACCCTTTACGACTTCTCATGACGAAGCCAGGGTCGCTGAATTCAAGATTGGCTAAATGGGCACTTCTGTTGTCTCAATACGACATGACCTTTACTCCTCAGAAGGCAGTTAAAGGTCAAGCCCTTGCAGAGTTCTTGGCTGCGCATCCAGTCCCGGAACATTCAAAGCTTCACGAAGACATCCCTGATGAAGTCTTCGAGTCTAATGCAACCTCAGTAGAGGAAGTGTGGCAGATGTTCTTTGATGGAGCATCGCGGATGGGCCCCAAAGGAAAGATTATTGCCGGAGTGGGGGTTGTGTTTATCTCCCCACAGGATCATATCCTTCCCAGGGCATTCTCCTTGACAGAATCATGCTCTAATAATGTAGCGGAATACAATGCTCTGCTCATTGGCCTCCAGCTCGCCCATGGAATGGGGGTACGCTACCTTGAAGCTTATGGCGATTCAAAGCTGATCATAAATCAGGTTAAAGGCGAATACGAGGTCCGTCATGAAGACTTGGTGCCTTATTATCATACAGCCATCGAATTGGCTAGCTTATTTGAAGGCTTCTACATTGGGCATGTGTCCCGATCTCAAAATACCAAGGCGGATGCTCTCGCTGCATTAGCGACAACGCTAGCCTTACCGGCCGACACCGAGTATCACCTCACAGTCGCAACCCGACATCTTGTATGCTCCAAGCACATACTAAGGATCCAAGAAGTCTGTAATGTCTCCATGGATCTTGAGCCGAGGGATTGGCGCTTCCCTCTCATTGACTATGCTCTACACGGTCTGCTTCCAGACGATCCCAAAGAAGCAGCGTCCATCAGACGAAGGTCGCTCCGTTTCTACTATGATCCCACTTTGAAGACACTCTACCGTCGTTCATATGACGGTGTTCTCCTCCGTTGTCTCTCTCATTCAGAGGCACAGGAAGTGCTTAAAGAAGCACATGATGGCATTTGCGGAGCTCACCAGCCAGGTCCAAAGCTTAAAGACAGGCTGCACAGACTTGGGTACTACTGGCCGACCATGATGGCCGATGCCACCCAATATGCACGAAGGTGTAAGGCGTGCCAGGTCCATGCAGACTTCATACACCAACCTTCGGAGTTGCTCCACCCTACTGTTGCTTCATGGCCATTTGAAGCATGGGGAATCGATGTCGTAGGGCCAATTAGCCCCTCTTCGGCAAGAGGTCACCGGTTTATCCTGGCAATAACCGATTACTTCTCAAAATGGGCAGAGGCCACACCGTTGGCCGAAGTTAAAACCTCCAATCTGGCTAGCTTCATCAAACACCATGTCATCCATCGATTTGGTGTCCCCAGGCGGATCATCCATGACAATGGTCCCCAATTCATAAGCCAAGGATTCTATCGGTTCTGCGATAAATACCGAATTCAGAATATGGCTTCAACAGCTTACAATCCTGCTGCCAACGGTTTAGCAGAAGCATTTAACAAGACAATCATCAAGCTGCTCAAGAAGTTTGTCTCCTCGAACAAGCGAGATTGGGACGAAAAGCTCGGTGAATGCCTTTGGGCCTACCGGACTACGGTTCGGACACCGACAGGCAATACGCCTTTCTCCCTGGTATATGGGTGCGAAGCGGTCATCCCATTGGAAATCCAGGTGCCATCATTACGGGTAGCCTTGACTACTAAGATGACATCAGAAGACAATGATCGCCTGCGTCTTCAAGAGCTCGAAGCCCTGGACGAGAAGCGGCTGCAAGCTCAACAACACATCGAGCTATATCAAGCTCGGATGTCAAAAGCCTTCAATAAGAAGGTCAAACAGAGAGTCTTCCAGAAAGGAGACTTAGTCTTAGCCGTCAGACGACCGATGATTATGACGCACAAGACCAAAGGCAAATTTCAGCCTAAATGGGAAGGACCGTTTGTGATAGAGACAGTCTATTCAAACGGAGCATACCGCCTTACAACTGCAGATGGCGACCTCCTCATGATGCCGATCAATGGCAAATTCTTAAAAAAGTATTATCCTTAATCAAGGATCTTGCTCTCGATCAGGATAACATTACACCTCTGATCGAGATCCGCGCGTCCGGAATGCGCACAAAGAGAGCCTTTCTCTTTCTCCAAACATATCAAACCTATTGATAGCTGGGGGTTTGCTCAAAATCCCAAGGGACCTGTTCCCACTTGATTCCCTCTCCAGAATCACCTACCAATTCTCATCCATAGAATGGTAGGACCACATATATTCCGCTGTTACGTTAACATTAAACCTATGGCAGCAATCTCCTCGTTTCTCTCCGAGAAAATGAGACCTCCAAAATCACTTACCAATTCTCATCCATAGAATGGTAGGACCACATATATTCCGCTGTTACGTTAACACTAAACCTATGACAGCGATTCCCTCGTTTCTCCCCGTGAAAACGAGACTATTCCCAAACTCCATTGCTATTGAACTTAGTGCTGTCTCAATTGGTTACGTCATTGCGACCTCTGAACCAGTAGACAACTAAGTCTCAATCCCGAGCCCTGTTGACATTTACAAAAGACAGGTCTCGATACTCGTTGACATTTACAAAAGACGAGTATCACCTATCGATCGAAGCTTAGTGGCTTCTCAACCAGTTATGTCATTGCGACCTCTGAACCAGCAGACAGCTAAGTCTCAATCCCGAGTCCTGTTGACATTTACAAAAGACAGGTCTCGATACTCGTTGACATTTACAAAAACGAGTATCACTCATTATTGAGCTTGGTGGCTTCTCAACCAGTTATGTCATTGCGACCTCTGAACTGGCAGATAGCCAAGTCTCATCTACCATTGAGCTTAGTGGCGTCTCAATTGGTTACGTCATTGCGACCTCTGAACCAGTAGACAACTAAGTCTCAATCCCGAGCCCTGTTGACATTTACAAAAGACAGGTCTCGATACTCGTTGACATTTACAAAAGACGAGTATCACCTATTGATTGAGCTTGGTGGCTTCTCAACCAGTTACGTCATTGCGACCTCTGAACTGGCAGATAGCCAAGCCTCATCTACCATTGAGCTTAGCGGCGTCCCAATTGGTTATGTCATTGCGACCTCTGAACCAGCTGACAGCTAAGTCTCAATCTCGATGCTTGCTGACATTTACAAAAGGCAAGTATCTCCCTTTTTAGCCCCGCAAAGGGCTGACTTCGAGACTGACAACATCTCAATTGGTTATGTCATTGCGACCTCTGAACCAACAGACAGCCATGCCTCATTATCCAAACAAACAACAGACGACAAAAGAAATTTTTTTTTATTAATCCAGAAGAATGGGATACATGGAGGAGCCTATAGGCGTACATGATAAGATCGGATCCGATCTCCGAGCGAAGCTAGCCGCGTCCTCCTGTCATCTTCAGCCTGGGCCAGCGCCTGTGATCTTAGCTCCGCCTCATCAAAGTCCACTGCCTGAGCCAGACGAGCCTCGGTCTCCGCCAAAGTCGCCATCTGTGATGACTTCTGCTCCGCCAGCTCCTCACTTCGAGCCCTGAGCTGCTTAAGCCGCGCAGACTCTTCATGACGCATCTGCGTAGCTTTGGA
The DNA here is from genome assembly GCA_038442645.1 of Agave tequilana. NCBI lineage: Eukaryota > Viridiplantae > Streptophyta > Magnoliopsida > Asparagales > Asparagaceae > Agave > Agave tequilana. The sequence goes on from JAVJIF010030687.1 coordinate 102,785, forward strand.
CAAGAGGAGATTTGCCTTTCGGATCATCTCTTCAGCCCTCTTGATCTTATCTTCAGCGTCAAGAAGAGCACTGTTGGAAGCATCAATTGCACTCCCAACTTCTGCTTCCTCTGCCTCCAAGGACCTCAAGTCAGAGGAGATAGCCTCAACAGCCTCTTGAGCAGCGAGCTGAGCCTCGCGCTTCTGGGCGACAAGACGTGCGAGCCGTTCATCAGCCAAAGACGCTGCATCGGATCGATGGAAATGGCGCCATTCCTCCACGTCCTTCTCAAGGTCATCCACCAGGAGCTCCAGAGCAGTAGCTTGATGGTACCCCTCAAAGTCCCGGATACACTCAATGCCACGGGAGAGAACCATTTTCAGCTTCGAAAATGACACAGGCGAGCCCTTCAAGACTAGACCGATAGTCTGCTCCAAACTGTTATAGAAGCTGTCGACCAGATTACCGATGAAGTCATTCTCAGCTTCATCAATCCTTGAGACAACCTCGGAGCAATCTACCAACCTAGTCGACACCACCGCGGAAGAAGAAGCGGGAACATCGACAGCAGCAGGGCAAGCCAAAGGTGACCTCGGCGGAACCAGCACGCCAGCCACCGCGGAGGTAGGACTGGCCACCGCCTCCTGAGCAGCAGGCTCAACTACCAGCGTCGGGGAGGTAGGGCTCACAATCACCCTCAATGCCGTATTCGGCAAGACAGTCTGTACCCCACTCGCTGATATGACTGGAAGTGGGGGTACCTCCGGGACTGCCGCCTCTTCAACCTCAGGGCCTTCCGCTGGTTTGGGCTGATAAAAAGGCAGGTCGCCATACAGCGCGTCTAATACAGCTGCGTCTGCCCCGGTCGAAGCGCTCATATCGCCCTTTGACCCTCCAGGAAAACCCTCCGCTTCTTTCGAAGCTGATGCACCTTGGGGACGAATGCCTGCAACGAAACCAAGGTCAAAAAGGAGACGCAACAAATAGGCGAGGACCAAGAGACCTTAGTCTTACCGAAGGCCGATGTCACATCGTCAGCCGCATCAGAATCCAAGGGTCCCATCGGAAAGTTCTTACCCGACTCAACGCGGATAGCCGGGCCACTCGCCGATTCCTCCGCAGACCACCCGGCAGAGCTGGATGCCATAGGACTTCCTTTAGAAGTCCCAGCGCCCGAAGGGCCAATATCGGCCGCATCACCTCCGGACTCCTCCGAGCGAGCAAAGGAACCCGCTGCACTTCCATAAGTGAACAGGGGATCGTAGTGCTCCCCTTGCTCTCCAACTGCCTCAGCTCCTGCAACAAAAAGCAAATGATGAGTCATGTAAAGCGCGCTGAAGGCATATTAGATGGGTCCAATCTTACCAGTAGTCGGTTCATCAACCGACGGCTCAGCCACTAATGGAGCAGCAGAAGGAGGCGCAGCAGAGGGCTCACCCTCCACCACAATGGTAGGAGTTTGGCGATGGGGCTTCTTCGCCGACGACTTCCTACGGGATCCACTCCCACGCTTCCTTTTGAAGTGGACCTCAGAGTCCTCTTCCTCCACTTCTTCCACATGCTGTGGGAGAGCTGCCCCCACTACACCAGAGCCGGCTTCACGAGCACCAGCTTCGGGGGCATCGGGCCTTGTCTCTGCCTCGAAGCACGGGCTCTCTGCATCAGAAGCCTCGCTATCATCCACAGCGATGAACTCCTCTATGCCAGGAACACGGACTCGTTTGCCCTCCATCTTATCAGAAGCCTTCTGCCTCAGCCGATGGGAAATCAACTTCACACCTGAACTATTGACTTTGAATCCAGGAGGCGTGGAGTTCGAAGCTGCATACCATTGGCAGAAACACAGGGTCGTCCGTAGGCCGGGATCCCTTGACGGCGTGCGTAGCCACGCTCCAGTGTCATCCGCGGTAAAGAACCGCCAAGCACGAGCCCCATCAATGAGGCTCCCCATGAAAGCCAGGTCCGGATTCGGGTTGCCCACATACAACTGGTCATACCCAAATTGGCGGGCGAACCGGCTCGGGATGTAGGGCTCCATGTAGCAGGTATCCCCACTCCGGTACAGCAAATGCGAGGGCCGGATACAGACCAGCCACTCGAAAACACCCCGACTCATGGGGGACCGACCTGATTCCACATCATGGAATTCCTCGTTGTATCCTGCACTCCGCAGGCGAGGAAAGCAACGGAACAGGCTATAAGCGTCATAGCGACGCACTAACTTACGGGCCTCGGCCACATAAGTTTTCTGCCACAGACAGCCTTCAAAACGACGGAGAAGCGCCGTTTGAACACCCTGAGGTGGATCTTCCCCAGCTCCAATCAAACCGGGGCAGTGCAAGGCGAACCACGCCATCAAGTAGGTGTACGGTAAACCTACCCTAGGATTGGGCCCGTCACAAGGCAGGACGGCACCCTTCCCCCGCCTTGACGCCATCGGCCTGCAGAAAGCCTCCGTCAGTATACGAAGGCCCCTCTGAATACAACACACCATGGCCGGGAGGAGACCCAGACGGTGGCCATGGACCAAGCGGACGGCAGGCAGCAGCACATTTGGGTGAACAATGTCACCCGAAGAAGAAGGTACGACACACTTCTTTAACCAGATGGTTAAGAAGCCAGCCAGCAACGCCTTGCGAGACATAGGCCGACGGGCCTGATGGTGAAAGCTCCGAAGAACATCACCCTTCTCGAAAGGACCATCATCGTCAGTCACGACGATGTCCTTTTCAGCGCGCACCTCCATCCTCGCCAAGATGTCTTCTTCAGCAACTCCGCAATGAGCTGCCTCGGGCACACTAGTCATGTCCGGGAACAAGTAGCTCCCCCAGCTCTTCAAGCTCTTCGAGCTGCCCTTACCACCAGTGTGGATACTGGAACAAATGTGCAGGTGGCACATCAATTCCCGATATGTCTCAAGCAAGGCAGGCTCTTGCTTCTCCAAGAGAGCCAACTCCGTGTCGCACGGAAAATATTCTTCATATGGAAGAGACCCGAAGGGCAAAGCTGAGATCTCTTGCATCTCATGCAGGGCCATGCCCAACTCACCAACTGGGGTGAAGAAAGTCCCCGAGGCCGGGCAGTACAACTCTAGGATGGCGTAGAAGCACGCCACCTTCATCTCAATGCCGTAGCAGGTCGCCCTGACGGCCTCATAGAGGTTCAACCTCTCTAATTCCCCCTCAAAATGATTGAGGATATAATTGGTCAACTCCACCCACCATGACCTAGGAGGGTGGACCCAACCAGGAGCCCTGAAGTCCGTGGCGGGATAGTTCCCGTCAACTTCGCAGAACTGAGTGCCAAAGGTCGGCGCCGCAGCTGGATTCTCTCCTACTGGAAGGTCCCTCGCCACCTTCCCAGGGTATAGCCCTATTATGCTACGAGGATAGCCCGCCCCTGAATAGCCGGACTTATACGACAGTCTCCCGACATGGACGGACTCAGCATTTAGGCTCACGCCCCACGTCATCTTCCGAGCCTGAGTCACGCTCGCGAAGGAAGGCAAAGCGAAATGCCGCTTAGTAGATGGGAGATAGAATCTCTCGCCATCCAACTGGAAGACCCACTGGCCTTCGCCGGCTTGCAGCTGGCGATCGGGATCAGGTGCAGCATCCCCGAACATGAAGTCAGGCTTTTTGTAAGCCTGACGGTCGATATCTTCAAACGGAGCCGTAGTCAAAATGCTCCGCATGGCCTGCGGGCCACCGCTCTGAATGAGCGTATCCCGTACAAGGGAGCTCGGCTCACTGAACAAGGAAGCCTGCCCAAGGAACTGCAAGCTGAGGCTTCCTGTTCGACTGGTTACGCCAAATAGACTGTTCTGGAGGCCGGAGGCGTAATGAACTGCAAAAAAAAAAAAAAAAAAAAAAAACAAAAAAGAAAATGAACTATGATTAGTTCACCAATCAAATCGACGCGAAGACACAAAAATTCGCTAAGGCATAGCCTCGCCCAGTAAGCAGGGACAGTGGGGATAATAGCTTTGATAAAAAGCTTCGCTTCACAGGTAAGACTGCATCTTTGCAGGAAGTGGCATAGCCCTAAGCGCTGACGTCATCAAAAGGACGTTATGGTTAACAGTCACCCTTCGTGGCCATGACTGAAGGCACACGACCCATATCCTGTTCCTCAACAGGATGAAGATTGCCCAAGCAATGACTTCTTATGGAAGCCCAAGAGAAGAACTGTTCAGTTCTTACTTCCCTGGTGCAAGCAAAATAGGGAAGTTAAGGGAAACGAGTTCCCTGATAAGGACAGATCATATTCGATCGTCCTAATGGCCAAGCGCCGACTCCAAAAAGAGAAGACCATCATCCCTAATCTGGGAAAGGAGTCTCTTACCAGTGATTGGTCGTTCAATGACCGGAGGAGGAGGGCCCTCCACTGCAGAAGTCGCTACTTCCTTACCCGCTCGTCTCTTGGGCGCCATTGAAGAACTGCAAGAGTTCTCGAAGTACTCTGAAGCAAAGGAGGAAGAAGGAGAGGAAAAGACAGAAATTTCTCTGAAAAAAGGAGATCTCTCCCATGATCAGCCCGATCAGGCTTTTATAGGCCAGTCAGCGCCTAAATCAAGGCCTCAAAAAAGGGCACATGCCGCCGTTTCGAATTAATTCGAAACAGTGCCCGAAGCGCCTGAGGCGCTTTTCCCAAAGTGCGACGGTTCAACCCCACTAAAGGGTTAACTCCGCGCAGGAGCAAAGTGCGGGCTTCGCACAAACCTTCAAAGACTTCGCCAGGAAGTCTACCCTAGCCCGCCAAAGAGGCTGCTATTTGCGGGACATGCCAGTCTCACGAAGATCATTCGAAGGAAGGACAATGTCCTTAATTCTGCATATAGTTCAGCCCAGCAATGGCCAAACTCTCAAAAGCAAGCAAAAAATCAAATGATCAGACAAAGAATTTTCATTGATTTAAAAGCAAGGGTACATTGATATTACATCAAAGTTGTGTTTCATACAACACACATAGTTGCCTAGCAAGGCCATTTGCATAAAAGGCATACAAGCGGTTTTATCTGCTTCCAGACCAGATCAACTGGACACGAAAGGCCTTCCTCCTGCACAAGGCTTAACCAGTTCTGCCACCAGGACACGGTCATTTTTCTCCACAAAATGGCGGATCTTACCAGGCCATTTTTGTTGAAGCCTGGCAATAAAACTTATCGCCGCCAACACGTCAGATCCCATATAATGGGAACTAGTTTTGATGACGCGGATCTGACGCGTGCGTGAGGCCCACTCCCCTGAAATGGATCGTCCCCGACGAAGGCCACCAAAGTTGAAAGTCGGCAACCAGCCTCACCTCAGATCGAATCATCTCGGATAAGAGGCTGCCAACAGCCTCTGGGACGCGCACCCGCTGCCCCGAATTGTTCCTCCTGCTTAAAAGTAAAGCTTCAACCGGGAAGCATAAGGCAATTTTATGGCTTCTTCCATCAAGTCACCAGACTGACAAGCATAGCTCGCTGCAAGGCAAATTGAAGCAAGTTAGCAGTTAAGCACAGAAAGAGCTGCAAAAAACATTAAGTCAGATTCTTCAGCGGCAAAGCAATCCGACTTAAGCAGAGGATAAGCTCCACCTGCACAGCAACCATGGGATGGTTCAGCAAACGCCAAGTCCTAGCCTCGCCTATACGGCAAAGTCAGACTGATCTTGTGAAGAACAGTCTCAACCTCACCAATATGGCAAGACTGGCTCAACTATTGAAGAAGCCAAGTCCCAAGTCCTGTCTGCGCAGCGGACTTAACATACAGTGATCTTTCTCTGATCAAATCAAGATGATAGCTTCACAGAAAGCTATGATGAGATCCTTCTCTGCAGCAGCCAATTGCAAGATGATGAAAAAGGAAGCTAATCCTTGAAGCGAGCTGCCAAAGCTAAATTAAGGGAGATGAATTCCCTAAAAGCAGTGAAGTCTTTGAATGATCAAGACTTACTGGTCCTTGGCCGGTTAGACAACCAGAGTGGGCTTTCCCACTAATTCAGAGATCTGAGTATCTCTCACAACCAAGAGAAGAGAAGAAAGGCAAGGCATTTCTCTTCAGAGGACCTCAAGTGTCCTATTTATAGGCCCCATGGCCTGAGTGCGATCACCTCAAGCGTGGAAGCACGAGCGCATTCAAGGCATTTACTGCGCCTTGATAACAGGAACGGTTTCCATTGGAACCGTACAAGGGAAGAGAACGTCTCCCTCATAAAAGGCATTTATGGCGCCTTGAAGAAAGGGAATATCCTCCCTTGGAAACGTGCAAATCGGAGAATATCTCCCTCGATCAGCATGAAGAAAGGAGTAATCCTCCTCGTAACTGGCCCACGGCAGTTGGCCTCGGGAAAGCGACAGATGTTCCAGAGCGAACTTACCTAGCCGCGAAGCTACCCAGACGCGAGTCTACATGATTCCTCGGCGAATCTACATCCCAAAGCAGGATTGAAAGCAAAGCTGAACTCAACCATCATGGCGACGTTCATACTCCACACCACCATCACAGCAGTTCAAAGTGTTTCGAAGTCTGGGCTATTGCAGACTCTCGAAAACTTTGAAGGGGGTCTTGTTGACACTTAAAAAAGACAAGATTCTCATTGGTCCGAACGATGTCTAAACTTGTTGACATTTACAAAAGACAAGGGACAGACAAGCTGAAGACCAGTTTTCACCCACCTCTAAGGGACAAGGAAGCGGTTTGGACTCCACTGATCCAGCAAGCAGAACAGTGAACCCGGATTGTTTCTAAACAGACCTCAGCAGGTCTAAAATGCTAGCATTTGGCATTACATTAGCCCAAGGAGATAGCCTCGCTTGAGAGGCTTACATCATCCAGAGCATCGCCAGGAAGCTAACTGACAGCTTCGCCGAAGACCCTCTTTTCGGACTTCGCAAGGAATTGCCTCTAGCTCCGCTATGAGCTTCAAAGCGGGCAGCTCCGCCATCAGCCTGCTATGGTCAACCTTTGACCAATCAAATCTCCTGATAAGATCGGATTCAAAACAAATCAAATCCAATCAGGATTCAAATATGGCAGGTGATTGCCACAATCTCTTGACTCTCTTGAAACGAGTAAGAGGATCAGGGAAAATCCTTCAACGATATGGAAAGGATCATAACAAATCGGAAAGATCAACCGACTTGCCATTTTCTAGCTCCGCGGAAGCTATTCTAGCCTCGCAGCAAGGCTACTTTCCAGATTCAAACAGATTCGGTTCAACCTGTTTCCATATCTTCAAGGGGACGATTATACCCTTGCTCTCCCTATAAATAACCCGCCAGGGGTACAGAGAGAGGAGGGACCAATCAAGAGAGATCGGATTGCAGAGGAAGGAGCCATCAATTGCCTTCTGATCGCAAGAATCGATCAATTAGCTTCTTCGACTGAGGCTTCTTCATAACGCACCGTGCGTTCTCGAATTCAGAGACCTTTTAGAGAATTGCTTTCTCTATCCAGGGTGTTGATACCCTAACATCGTCCTTCTTCTCAAGGAATCTCCGGAACCAGGCGAGAAGGAATTCCTTATCGAAGGCGATTTTGAGAAGCAGCAAGAGGGTTCTACCAATCCTCTATTCTCTGATTCCCGAAACCAGGCGAGAAGGGAATCTCATCGCTCGCATCGTCAAAGGGACAAAGTGGTCGCGCGCTGACCAGACTCCTATCGGCACATTTTCCCAGAATCTCTGAGGGGATCTACTTGTAATCTTTTGAGAATACTTGTAATTTAGCTCCTCAAACTTTTATTTGTAAGTTTTCCCCTTTTGCAAATCAATGGAAAACACTATGTAACAGGACATTAGCAGTGGATATGCTCGTGCTGGATACTAAAGGTTATTACATAATCTTAGGCATGACTTGGCTCAGCAAATACCATGCGGTCATTGATTGTCGAAACAAGAAAGTCATTTTCAGAATACCGCTTCAGCCTGAGTTCCAATTTGAAGGAGAACATAAGCCTACAAAGGGAAAAACACAGATGACTGCTGCTGAGATCCAGAAAAAGAGAGTACCAGTTTGGAATGAATTTCCAGAAGTATTTAAAGAGATCTCAGGACTTCCACCCGATAGTGCAATTGAGTTCTCCATTGATGTCATCCCGGGCACGGTCCCAATATCTAAAACTCCATACAAAATGGCACCCACTGAATTAGAAGTTCTAAAGAAGCAGTTACAGGAATATTCTGACAAGAGATTGATTAGACCAAGTACTTCACCATGGGGAGCTCCAGTGCTATTGGCCAACAAGAAAGATGGTGGTAAGAGTTGTGTATATACTACAGAGAATTAAACAAGGTTACCATCAAGAATAAATATCCCTTACCAAGAATTGATGACCTTTTGATCAACTTCATGGGGCCCGGGTGTTTTCAAAATTGGATTTACAATCGGGTTATCACCAACTAAAAGTGAAGAAAGAAGATATTCCGAAGACAGCATTCCGAACTCGCTATGGTCATTACGAATTTCTAGTCATGCCCTTCGGAGTAACCAATGCCCCAGCTGTCTTATGGATTTAATGAACCGAGTTTTCTCGCCATATTTGGACCAGTTTGTTGTGGTGTTCATCGATGATATCTTAATATATTCTGAGAACGACAGAGAGCATGCAGAACACTTGAGAATAGTGCTACAGACTCTCCGGTAGGAACAACTTTATGCAAAGGAAAGCAAGTGTGAGTTCTGGTTAGACCGTATAGCTTTCTTGGGTCATGTAGTTTCAGAAAAAGGAATTTCAGTCGACCCTAATAAGATCCAGGCAGTAAAAGACTGGCCAATCCCAAGGACAGTAACAGAAATTAAGAGCTTTATTGGATTAGCCGGATATTACAGGAGATTTGTCCAAGACTTTTCCAAAATCGCAGCCCCATTAACAAAGCTCACCAGAAAAGTAGAAAGGTACCTATGGTCAGAGGAATGTACTGCAGCATTTGAACAATTAAAGGAAAGACTAATTTCTGCTCCAATCTTGGAGACTCCCTCGGGAACAGGGGGATGGTTATATATAGTGATGCATCCGGAAAGGGCCTAGGATGTGTATTAATGCAGCATGGTCATGTCATAGCTTATGCATCTAGGCAATTGAAATCACATGAGAGAAATTACCCAACCCATGACTTAGAACTGGCGGCGGTAATATTTGCATTGAAGATCTAGAGACACTACCTTCTGGGGGACAGAGTATTGATCTATACAGATCATAAGAGTCTTAAGTATGTCTTCACACAGAAAGAATTAAACATGAGGCAAAGGCGGTGGCTTGAATTGATGGCCGACTATGACATAAACTTACAGTACCATCCTGGTAAGGACAATGCAGTCCCAGATGCATTAAGCAGGAGACCAGAGAATAAAGTATTATTACAACTTACTCAACAGAAGGAATTGCTTCAGGAAATCATGAAGTTGGACTTAATGCTGATATAAGGAGCTGATGAGTCAGGTCAACTAATGACCTTCCAGATTCAACCAACCCTGATAAGTGAAATTAAGGAAGCCCATAAGGGGGACCCCAGATTGCAGAAATTCAGGGCTCAAGTAGAAGCTGGATTAAGGACTGATATCTGTATTCATTCGGATAATGCACTTTATTTTGGTGACAGAATTTGTGTACCCAAGGGAAGTTCGGCAGAAAGTTTTTTGCAGAGGCACACAGTTCAGCTTATTCCATACACCCAGGAGGAAATAAAATGTATCAAGACTTGAAGCTGAAGTTTTGGTGGAATGCCATGAAGAGGGAGATAGCCCAGTATGTGGCAAAATGCTTGGTTTGTCAGCAAATAAAGGCAGAACATCAGAGAACAGCTGGACTTCTACAACCGTTGCCGATACCCGAATGGAAGTGGGAACATATCACCATGGATTTTGTTACAGCTCTACCCCGCAGTCCTAAGGGTAACAATGCAGTATGGGTGATCGTTGACCACCTCACAAAGGCAGCTCACTTTTTACCTTTCAGAGTAGGTCAGTCAACAGAAGTTCTTGCAGATAAATATATGAAAGAAATTGTTCGTCTACATGGGGTTCCAGTTAGCATCGTGTCAGATAGAGACACGAGATTCCGATCACATTTCTGGGAAAGTCTCCAAGAAATTTAGGAACTCGTCTGAAATTTAGTACCTCATATCACCCCTAGACAGATGGACAATCTGAACGAACTATCCAAATCCTTGAAGACATGTTACGAGCCTGCATGATAGAATTTAAAGGGTCATGGGAAGACTATATTCATTTGGTAGAATTCTCTTATAATAACAGCTATCAGGCCAGTATCAAAATGGCACCATTTGAGGCATTATATGGCAGAAAATGCAGGTCGCCAATATGTTGGGACGAAGTTGGCGAAAGAAGACTTATGGGACCAGACATTCTAGTTCAGACAACAGATAAAGTCCGAATTATCAGAGATCATCTCCGGGCAGCACAGAGCCGACAAAAGAATTGGGCAGACACAAATAGAAGACCGTTAGAATTCAGAACAGGTGATCATGTATTTTTGAAGATATCACCCACCAAAGGGGTAATTCGGTTCGGTACTCGTGGAAAACTTAGTCCGAGATACATCGGCCCATTCGAAATTTTGGATCGTGTAGGAGATGTGGCTTACCAATTGGCATTACCGCCATCTTTAGAAGGAGTACACAATATATTCCATGTATCACAGTTGAGGAAGTATGTCAAGGATGAGAGTCACATTCTAGATCACTCAGAATTAGAACTACAACCAGATCTATCCTACAAGGAACGGCCGATAGCCATTCTGGCAGAAGTGTCAAAACATTGAAAAATCGGGCAATACCATTAGTACTGGTTTCTTGGAATAGGCATGCCCCAGGAGAAGCTACATGGGAACGAGAGGATACTATTCGTGAACGTTACCCCCAACTCTTTCCATCTTAGTTGGTAAAATTCCTTGCCCCTATTCTTTCACATCCCTATTATCGAAATTTCGAGGATGAAATTTTTGATAAGGTGGATGGATTGTAACACCCCATCCTCAGTATACGTACACAGTTACGTGTCCTGATTTTTGGAGCATATTTTTTATTTTATTTTATTTTATTTTTATTTTCTGCTATTTAAATTCTTACTCATATAGCAGTGCTGCATGATTTGATCTGTTTGGTATTCAGATTTGACTGATTTCAGTTTCAAATATTATTTTTTTAATATTCTAGATTTTTCATGATTTTCTGGAATTTTTCGGAATTAAGTTGTAAATCTTCAAAACCGGTGTCGGCTAGTTTCGCTGACCGATATTCGGATTTTTAATTTATGAATGGAGTTGAAAATATTAAAACAGCTTTCACAATATTTCTTAAAATCATGTTTTCTATCTAAATGAATTTTTTTAGAATTTTCAGATTTTATCAAAAATCCAGCCTATCCGGTGTAGACACCGTTCACAGTGAATTCCAAGATTTTTATTTTGAAAATGGAATTGAATTTCTAAAAATTGATTTCACTAAAAATCTTAAAATAATATTTATTATTTTTGAGAATTTTTGGGAGGATTTTTGAGATACTTCAATTTTTGGACTTTTCCGGAGTTTTCTGTATTTTCCCAGATACCGGGAATTTATCCAAATATTCCACTTTTCTCTTTTTTTCATTTTCTCTCTCCTTCCTCAGACACGAGTTTCACCAACTGGATTCATCATTAAATGCAGTGATCCTCTCCATACTGCATTTAATGCTTATGGGCAAAATCAACTCAGGTCAAATCACCCATGCCTTTTTGTCTTTTTCCCGTAAACACAACCTTATGTTTTCCTTTCTGGACGCAGCAATAATCTCCGCGTTCAGCTCTTATAGCCCAGACGCGGGCTTCAATTGAATGGAGACGCAAGTCTCCATTCTTGCGTTTCTTTGATTTGAATGGAGGGCAAGATGGTAATAATAAACTTTACCTTTATATATATTCACATGCACTCCCATCTTCTCTCTCTTTCATTATTTTCCTCCCATCTTCCATTTCCAGCAAGCTCCAACAGCAAACGCAGCCACCAAGCTCCCTTTGGCCGGCCATTACCACCACCCACCATCTCCATCTTCTCCACCAACTTCTTCCACCATTTTCTCCACCATTCTCCCCTCCATCTCCTCCTCCATTTCCAACAACTACACCATCTTCTTCAACCTCTTTTCACCAAGAAACGTCAAAGAAACCCATCCTCTCCATCAACTTCACCACCATCTCCACCACCACCTGCACCACCGTAGCCACCACCAAGCATACCATCTTCACCTCCTCGTCATCCTCTTTCCGACGAACTATAGATTCGTCCTCCGAAACATCGTTTGCAAAATCCCATTTTTTCAAATTGAACTATACTTGCACCTTCAACCTCTCTCCTTCTCTTTTAAGGCCGGCCACCTCCTTTGGATTGGGGGTCGTGCTCTTCTTCATCATCGGCAAGACTCTAGGGCCGGTACCCTCCTTTTGGATTGGGGCCGGGCTTTTCTTCGTCGGCAATATCGCCGTAGATTTTTCGGTAATCGTTCGCGATTATTCCGGTAATCGTTTTGGTGATAATTGACGACCACTTTAACAAAGAACTTATCCTCACTTGGTATTTTTCTCCCGAGGCGTCGGACGCATCAAAGGAACAATTTTAGGCGAGTAACTTTACTCGCCAAGACTTGGATAACTTATTTTTATACTAGTATTTTTATATCAACAACCACAACCCTCAAAATTAGTTCTGCTCTCAGTTTGCCCTCTGTTAGTCGACTTGATCCAGTTATTAGTCGACTTGAAACCTTATTAGTCGACTACTTCCTTGTCTCAAGTCGACTAGCTTATTTGAGACGCGACCCTATGAGACGCGGCCTTATTAGTCGACTACCCCTTTATCCCTAGTCGACTAACTTTTTCCTGAAGACGCGACCCTATGAAACGCGACCTTATTAGTCGACTTGGCCTTCCTCTATAGTCGACTAACTCCTTCATAAGTCGACTACTTGCCTCTCCTAGTCGACTAACTTTGGCTGTCTGCTGTGGTTAATCACTTCCTTGAATATGGACCTTATCCTCGGGACTTGTATTATATATTGTTATTACATGACTTGTCACTTGACGAATATCACCTCTTGTCATGCTATCTCTTAACACCAGGCATGATACACTTGACTCTTATAATTATCACGATAACGGGAATGATAACCGGACATCATGTTTTACAAACTTGAATTACGTAATAGTACACATCGTACTCCTGATACTCCTGTCTTCATAATATTCCTGACTTGCTCCTGCTCATTCCCGAAATAGGATAATTATCTAAAGAACTCATAAAATGAGACAACTTACATCGGGTCGGGGAAACATGCAGCTATCAATATATGTTCATGTTTACAGTGGCACTAGGTATGTTGTGCAACTAAATTTCCGGTCTGACCTGTGGGCCTCCAGGCGACCGAGGGGAGTGCTGGCTCCCTCATTCCTGGTACCATCTTGATAAGGGCATTCCATAAGACCCTCCTGTACGCCTTGCGGCTGGTTCCGAGCACCAGTAACGGAACGTCATGGACCGTGGTCCCGGGCAAGCACGGGACCCACTGTAAACATTGTTCGTTAATACCCCCGTTGGTTTCCAATAACAGCCTCGATTTACTCCTATGTGGATGTATGTGTGCTGGGACGCTATTACACATACCTAGACATATGGGTAGATCGAGTAATGAGTATAAATATAAAAATGGCAGAAATAGATTTATTCAGGCCCTATTACCTTCATTTTGTGTCTCCATTTCATGTTTACTGTACACGTACACTCAACACAGTTTTTGATGTTTAATACTGTTTGATCATATCAACACATGCATATACTTATCTCTTCATGACATTTGGCTTTCACCTGCATATTTGTTAGGGAGTTCTGACTCCCCTGAACTCGCATGTTCAGGTTCTGAAGCGTGGACTGAAGTGGAGCCCTCCACTGAAGATCAAGCCTATTTCTCGGAGCAAGCTGATTTGTCCTAGCTCCTTCCGTTCCTGAATCCTTCTGCTAGCTCGGGGATTTTCTTCTCAGCCCGTGAGCACCTTTTGTTGTACAAATTGTAATTCTTACTTTTGTATCTAGCGGTGATATAATGAACATGTACTAACATATCCCGCTCTGTGATAACTTTGTAATCCTTATGTTGGAATGTATATTGCCACGTGCTTCCGTACTCTTTTACTTGCCTATACTGATGCTTAGCGTATATACGTGAGGGTATTTCCGACCTGCGTATGTACGTCGCAGTAACGTCTCCGTACCCGCCGGTTCGGGTCGTTACAGTGACCTAGATTCTCAATTTGTGATCTAGTTCAAATTCCCGAATCAATATTGACTCATGTTTTTGTTACCCGACTTGAATAATATTTTAGAGTCATTTTGATTCCCACACCTGTCATTCTTGAACTTGAATCACCAATATTAAGTCACATTTCATTGTGGGAAAATGAATGTGGACTTGAGTTTCAACTTCTTGATTTGGACCCACTTCCTGAACCAATCTCGACTCCTGAACTTTACTTGACTTAAGTCACTTTCCTGAGTCGGATTAGTTTCCGTACTTCGTAAGTCCAAGTCAATCATTCTATCTTTTCACACTCCATTTTGGGATAAGGCGGCTGACAAAATTGACTCTGAAATTGATTATGGAATTTGGAAATTAGATGGGGTTAAATTTTTTAATAAAAATCGTTCATATATACATCATTTTAGTGGGTTATATAAGAGAGATTTGGTGGGTGTTTTCCATTGATTTGCAAAAGGGGAAAACTTACAAATAAAAGTTTGAGGAGCTAAATTACAAGTATTCTCAAAAGATTACAAGTAGATCCCCTCAGAGATTCTGGGAAAATGTGCCGATAGGAGTCTGGTCAGCGCGCGACCACTTTGTCCCTTTGACGATGCGAGCGATGAGATTCCCTTCTCGCCTGGTTTCGGGAATCAGAGAATAGAGGATTGGTAGAACCCTCTTGCTGCTTCTCAAAATCGCCTTCGATAAGGAATTCCTTCTCGCCTGGTTCCGGAGATTCCTTGAGAAGAAGGACGATGTTAGGGTATCAACACCCTGGATAGAGAAAGCAATTCTCTAAAAGGTCTCTGAATTCGAGAACGCACGGTGCGTTATGAAGAAGCCTCAGTCGAAGAAGCTAATTGATCGATTCTTGCGATCAGAAGGCAATTGATGGCTCCTTCCTCTGCAATCCGATCTCTCTTGATTGGTCCTTCCTCTCTCTGTACCCCTGGCGGGTTATTTATAGGGAGAGCAAGGGTATAATCGTCCCCTTGAAGATATGGAAACAGGTTGAACCGAATCTGTTTGAATCTGGAAAGTAGCCTTGCTGCGAGGCTAGAATAGCTTCCGCGGAGCTAGAAAATGGCAAGTCGGTTGATCTTTCCGATTTGTTATGATCCTTTCCATATCGTTGAAGGATTTTCCCTGATCCTCTTACTCGTTTCAAGAGAGTCAAGAGATTGTGGCAATCACCTGCCATATTTGAATCCTGATTGGATTTGATTTGTTTTGAATCCGATCTTATCAGGAGATTTGATTGGTCAAAGGTTGACCATAGCAGGCTGATGGCGGAGCTGCCCGCTTTGAAGCTCATAGCGGAGCTAGAGGCAATTCCTTGCGAAGTCCGAAAAGAGGGTCTTCGGCGAAGCTGTCAGTTAGCTTCCTGGCGATGCTCTGGATGATGTAAGCCTCTCAAGCGAGGCTATCTCCTTGGGCTAATGTAATGCCAAATGCTAGCATTTTAGACCTGCTGAGGTCTGTTTAGAAACAATCCGGGTTCACTGTTCTGCTTGCTGGATCAGTGGAGTCCAAACCGCTTCCTTGTCCCTTAGAGGTGGGTGAAAACTGGTCTTCAGCTTGTCTGTCCCTTGTCTTTTGTAAATGTCAACAAGTTTAGACATCGTTCGGACCAATGAGAATCTTGTCTTTTTTAAGTGTCAACAAGACCCCCTTCAAAGTTTTCGAGAGTCTGCAATAGCCCAGACTTCGAAACACTTTGAACTGCTGTGATGGTGGTGTGGAGTATGAACGTCGCCATGATGGTTGAGTTCAGCTTTGCTTTCAATCCTGCTTTGGGATGTAGATTCGCCGAGGAATCATGTAGACTCGCGTCTGGGTAGCTTCGCGGCTAGGTAAGTTCGCTCTGGAACATCTGTCGCTTTCCCGAGGCCAACTGCCGTGGGCCAGTTACGAGGAGGATTACTCCTTTCTTCATGCTGATCGAGGGAGATATTCTCCGATTTGCACGTTTCCAAGGGAGGATATTCCCTTTCTTCAAGGCGCCATAAATGCCTTTTATGAGGGAGACGTTCTCTTCCCTTGTACGGTTCCAATGGAAACCGTTCCTGTTATCAAGGCGCAGTAAATGCCTTGAATGCGCTCGTGCTTCCACGCTTGAGGTGATCGCACTCAGGCCATGGGGCCTATAAATAGGACACTTGAGGTCCTCTGAAGAGAAATGCCTTGCCTTTCTTCTCTTCTCTTGGTTGTGAGAGATACTCAGATCTCTGAATTAGTGGGAAAGCCCACTCTGGTTGTCTAACCGGCCAAGGACCAGTAAGTCTTGATCATTCAAAGACTTCACTGCTTTTAGGGAATTCATCTCCCTTAATTTAGCTTTGGCAGCTCGCTTCAAGGATTAGCTTCCCTTTTTCATCATCTTGCAATTGGCTGCTGCAGAGAAGGATCTCATCATAGCTTTCTGTGAAGCTATCATCTTGATTTGATCAGAGAAAGATCACTGTATGTTAAGTCCGCTGCGCAGGCAGGACTTGGGACTTGGCTTCTTCAATAGTTGAGCCAGTCTTGCCATATTGGTGAGGTTGAGACTGTTCTTCACAAGATCAGTCTGACTTTGCCGTATAGGCGAGGCTAGGACTTGGCGTTTGCTGAACCATCCCATGGTTGCTGTGCAGGTGGAGCTTATCCTCTGCTTAAGTCGGATTGCTTTGCCGCTGAAGAATCTGACTTAATGTTTTTTGCAGCTCTTTCTGTGCTTAACTGCTAACTTGCTTCAATTTGCCTTGCAGCGAGCTATGCTTGTCAGTCTGGTGACTTGATGGAAGAAGCCATAAAATTGCCTTATGCTTCCCCGGTTGAAGCTTTACTTTTAAGCAGGAGGAACAATTCGGGGCAGCGGGTGCGCGTCCCAGAGGCTGTTGGCAGCCTCTTATCCGAGATGATTCGATCTGAGGTGAGGCTGGTTGCCGACTTTCAACTTTGGTGGCCTTCGTCGGGGACGATCCATTTCAGGGGAGTGGGCCTCACGCACGCGTCAGATCCGCGTCATCAAAACTAGTTCCCATTATATGGGATCTGACGTGTTGGCGGCGATAAGTTTTATTGCCAGGCTTCAACAAAAATGGCCTGGTAAGATCCGCCATTTTGTGGAGAAAAATGACCGTGTCCCGGTGGCAGAACTGGTTAAGCCTTGTGCAGGAGGAAGGCCTTTCGTGTCCAGTTGATCTGGTCTGGAAGCAGATAAAACCGCTTGTATGCCTTTTATGCAAATGGCCTTGCTAGGCAACTATGTGTGTTGTATGAAACACAACTTTGATGTAATATCAATGTACCCTTGCTTTTAAATCAATGAAAATTCTTTGTCTGATCATTTGATTTTTTGCTTGCTTTTGAGAGTTTGGCCATTGCTGGGCTGAACTATATGCAGAATTAAGGACATTGTCCTTCCTTCGAATGATCTTCGTGAGACTGGCATGTCCCGCAAATAGCAGCCTCTTTGGCGGGCTAGGGTAGACTTCCTGGCGAAGTCTTTGAAGGTTTGTGCGAAGCCCGCACTTTGCTCCTGCGCGGAGTTAACCCTTTAGTGGGGTTGAACCGTCGCACTTTGGGAAAAGCGCCTCAGGCGCTTCGGGCACTGTTTCGAATTAATTCGAAACGGCGGCATGTGCCCTTTTTGAGGCCTTGATTTAGGCGCTGACTGGCCTATAAAAGCCTGATCGGGCTGATCATGGGAGAGATCTCCTTTTTTCAGAGAAATTTCTGTCTTTTCCTCTCCTTCTTCCTCCTTTGCTTCAGAGTACTTCGAGAACTCTTGCAGTTCTTCAATGGCGCCCAAGAGACGAGCGGGTAAGGAAGTAGCGACTTCTGCAGTGGAGGGCCCTCCTCCTCCGGTCATTGAACGACCAATCACTGGTAAGAGACTCCTTTCCCAGATTAGGGATGATGGTCTTCTCTTTTTGGAGTCGGCGCTTGGCCATTAGGACGATCGAATATGATCTGTCCTTATCAGGGAACTCGTTTCCCTTAACTTCCCTATTTTGCTTGCACCAGGGAAGTAAGAACTGAACAGTTCTTCTCTTGGGCTTCCATAAGAAGTCATTGCTTGGGCAATCTTCATCCTGTTGAGGAACAGGATATGGGTCGTGTGCCTTCAGTCATGGCCACGAAGGGTGACTGTTAACCATAACGTCCTTTTGATGACGTCAGCGCTTAGGGCTATGCCACTTCCTGCAAAGATGCAGTCTTACCTGTGAAGCGAAGCTTTTTATCAAAGCTATTATCCCCACTGTCCCTGCTTACTGGGCGAGGCTATGCCTTAGCGAATTTTTGTGTCTTCGCGTCGATTTGATTGGTGAACTAATCATAGTTCATTTTCTTTTTGTTTTTTTTTTTTTTTTTTTTGCAGTTCATTACGCCTCCGGCCTCCAGAACAGTCTATTTGGCGTAACCAGTCGAACAGGAAGCCTCAGCTTGCAGTTCCTTGGGCAGGCTTCCTTGTTCAGTGAGCCGAGCTCCCTTGTACGGGATACGCTCATTCAGAGCGGTGGCCCGCAGGCCATGCGGAGCATTTTGACTACGGCTCCGTTTGAAGATATCGACCGTCAGGCTTACAAAAAGCCTGACTTCATGTTCGGGGATGCTGCACCTGATCCCGATCGCCAGCTGCAAGCCGGCGAAGGCCAGTGGGTCTTCCAGTTGGATGGCGAGAGATTCTATCTCCCATCTACTAAGCGGCATTTTGCTTTGCCTTCCTTCGCGAGCGTGACTCAGGCTCGGAAGATGACGTGGGGCGTGAGCCTAAATGCTGAGTCCGTCCATGTCGGGAGACTGTCGTATAAGTCCGGCTATTCAGGGGCGGGCTATCCTCGTAGCATAATAGGGCTATACCCTGGGAAGGTGGCGAGGGACCTTCCAGTAGGAGAGAATCCAGCTGCGGCGCCGACCTTTGGCACTCAGTTCTGCGAAGTTGACGGGAACTATCCCGCCACGGACTTCAGGGCTCCTGGTTGGGTCCACCCTCCTAGGTCATGGTGGGTGGAGTTGACCAATTATATCCTCAATCATTTTGAGGGGGAATTAGAGAGGTTGAACCTCTATGAGGCCGTCAGGGCGACCTGCTACGGCATTGAGATGAAGGTGGCGTGCTTCTACGCCATCCTAGAGTTGTACTGCCCGGCCTCGGGGACTTTCTTCACCCCAGTTGGTGAGTTGGGCATGGCCCTGCATGAGATGCAAGAGATCTCAGCTTTGCCCTTCGGGTCTCTTCCATATGAAGAATATTTTCCGTGCGACACGGAGTTGGCTCTCTTGGAGAAGCAAGAGCCTGCCTTGCTTGAGACATATCGGGAATTGATGTGCCACCTGCACATTTGTTCCAGTATCCACACTGGTGGTAAGGGCAGCTCGAAGAGCTTGAAGAGCTGGGGGAGCTACTTGTTCCCGGACATGACTAGTGTGCCCGAGGCAGCTCATTGCGGAGTTGCTGAAGAAGACATCTTGGCGAGGATGGAGGTGCGCGCTGAAAAGGACATCGTCGTGACTGACGATGATGGTCCTTTCGAGAAGGGTGATGTTCTTCGGAGCTTTCACCATCAGGCCCGTCGGCCTATGTCTCGCAAGGCGTTGCTGGCTGGCTTCTTAACCATCTGGTTAAAGAAGTGTGTCGTACCTTCTTCTTCGGGTGACATTGTTCACCCAAATGTGCTGCTGCCTGCCGTCCGCTTGGTCCATGGCCACCGTCTGGGTCTCCTCCCGGCCATGGTGTGTTGTATTCAGAGGGGCCTTCGTATACTGACGGAGGCTTTCTGCAGGCCGATGGCGTCAAGGCGGGGGAAGGGTGCCGTCCTGCCTTGTGACGGGCCCAATCCTAGGGTAGGTTTACCGTACACCTACTTGATGGCGTGGTTCGCCTTGCACTGCCCCGGTTTGATTGGAGCTGGGGAAGATCCACCTCAGGGTGTTCAAACGGCGCTTCTCCGTCGTTTTGAAGGCTGTCTGTGGCAGAAAACTTATGTGGCCGAGGCCCGTAAGTTAGTGCGTCGCTATGACGCTTATAGCCTGTTCCGTTGCTTTCCTCGCCTGCGGAGTGCAGGATACAACGAGGAATTCCATGATGTGGAATCAGGTCGGTCCCCCATGAGTCGGGGTGTTTTCGAGTGGCTGGTCTGTATCCGGCCCTCGCATTTGCTGTACCGGAGTGGGGATACCTGCTACATGGAGCCCTACATCCCGAGCCGGTTCGCCCGCCAATTTGGGTATGACCAGTTGTATGTGGGCAACCCGAATCCGGACCTGGCTTTCATGGGGAGCCTCATTGATGGGGCTCGTGCTTGGCGGTTCTTTACCGCGGATGACACTGGAGCGTGGCTACGCACGCCGTCAAGGGATCCCGGCCTACGGACGACCCTGTGTTTCTGCCAATGGTATGCAGCTTCGAACTCCACGCCTCCTGGATTCAAAGTCAATAGTTCAGGTGTGAAGTTGATTTCCCATCGGCTGAGGCAGAAGGCTTCTGATAAGATGGAGGGCAAACGAGTCCGTGTTCCTGGCATAGAGGAGTTCATCGCTGTGGATGATAGCGAGGCTTCTGATGCAGAGAGCCCGTGCTTCGAGGCAGAGACAAGGCCCGATGCCCCCGAAGCTGGTGCTCGTGAAGCCGGCTCTGGTGTAGTGGGGGCAGCTCTCCCACAGCATGTGGAAGAAGTGGAGGAAGAGGACTCTGAGGTCCACTTCAAAAGGAAGCGTGGGAGTGGATCCCGTAGGAAGTCGTCGGCGAAGAAGCCCCGTCGCCAAACTCCTACCATTGTGGTGGAGGGTGAGCCCTCTGCTGCGCCTCCTTCTGCTGCTCCATTAGTGGCTGAGCCGTCGGTTGATGAACCGACTACTGGTAAGATTGGACCCATCTAATATGCCTTCAGCGCGCTTTACATGACTCATCATTTGCTTTTTGTTGCAGGAGCTGAGGCAGTTGGAGAGCAAGGGGAGCACTACGATCCCCTGTTCACTTATGGAAGTGCAGCGGGTTCCTTTGCTCGCTCGGAGGAGTCCGGAGGTGATGCGGCCGATATTGGCCCTTCGGGCGCTGGGACTTCTAAAGGAAGTCCTATGGCATCCAGCTCTGCCGGGTGGTCTGCGGAGGAATCGGCGAGTGGCCCGGCTATCCGCGTTGAGTCGGGTAAGAACTTTCCGATGGGACCCTTGGATTCTGATGCGGCTGACGATGTGACATCGGCCTTCGGTAAGACTAAGGTCTCTTGGTCCTCGCCTATTTGTTGCGTCTCCTTTTTGACCTTGGTTTCGTTGCAGGCATTCGTCCCCAAGGTGCATCAGCTTCGAAAGAAGCGGAGGGTTTTCCTGGAGGGTCAAAGGGCGATATGAGCGCTTCGACCGGGGCAGACGCAGCTGTATTAGACGCGCTGTATGGCGACCTGCCTTTTTATCAGCCCAAACCAGCGGAAGGCCCTGAGGTTGAAGAGGCGGCAGTCCCGGAGGTACCCCCACTTCCAGTCATATCAGCGAGTGGGGTACAGACTGTCTTGCCGAATACGGCATTGAGGGTGATTGTGAGCCCTACCTCCCCGACGCTGGTAGTTGAGCCTGCTGCTCAGGAGGCGGTGGCCAGTCCTACCTCCGCGGTGGCTGGCGTGCTGGTTCCGCCGAGGTCACCTTTGGCTTGCCCTGCTGCTGTCGATGTTCCCGCTTCTTCTTCCGCGGTGGTGTCGACTAGGTTGGTAGATTGCTCCGAGGTTGTCTCAAGGATTGATGAAGCTGAGAATGACTTCATCGGTAATCTGGTCGACAGCTTCTATAACAGTTTGGAGCAGACTATCGGTCTAGTCTTGAAGGGCTCGCCTGTGCCATTTTCGAAGCTGAAAATGGTTCTCTCCCGTGGCATTGAGTGTATCCGGGACTTTGAGGGGTACCATCAAGCTACTGCTCTGGAGCTCCTGGTGGATGACCTTGAGAAGGACGTGGAGGAATGGCGCCATTTCCATCGATCCGATGCAGCGTCTTTGGCTGATGAACGGCTCGCACGTCTTGTCGCCCAGAAGCGCGAGGCTCAGCTCGCTGCTCAAGAGGCTGTTGAGGCTATCTCCTCTGACTTGAGGTCCTTGGAGGCAGAGGAAGCAGAAGTTGGGAGTGCAATTGATGCTTCCAACAGTGCTCTTCTTGACGCTGAAGATAAGATCAAGAGGGCTGAAGAGATGATCCGAAAGGCAAATCTCCTCTTGTCCAAAGCTACGCAGATGCGTCATGAAGAGTCTGCGCGGCTTAAGCAGCTCAGGGCTCGAAGTGAGGAGCTGGCGGAGCAGAAGTCATCACAGATGGCGACTTTGGCGGAGACCGAGGCTCGTCTGGCTCAGGCAGTGGACTTTGATGAGGCGGAGCTAAGATCACAGGCGCTGGCCCAGGCTGAAGATGACAGGAGGACGCGGCTAGCTTCGCTCGGAGATCGGATCCGATCTTATCATGTACGCCTATAGGCTCCTCCATGTATCCCATTCTTCTGGATTAATAAAAAAAAATTTCTTTTGTCGTCTGTTGTTTGTTTGGATAATGAGGCATGGCTGTCTGTTGGTTCAGAGGTCGCAATGACATAACCAATTGAGATGTTGTCAGTCTCGAAGTCAGCCCTTTGCGGGGCTAAAAAGGGAGATACTTGCCTTTTGTAAATGTCAGCAAGCATCGAGATTGAGACTTAGCTGTCAGCTGGTTCAGAGGTCGCAATGACATAACCAATTGGGACGCCGCTAAGCTCAATGGTAGATGAGGCTTGGCTATCTGCCAGTTCAGAGGTCGCAATGACGTAACTGGTTGAGAAGCCACCAAGCTCAATCAATAGGTGATACTCGTCTTTTGTAAATGTCAACGAGTATCGAGACCTGTCTTTTGTAAATGTCAACAGGGCTCGGGATTGAGACTTAGTTGTCTACTGGTTCAGAGGTCGCAATGACGTAACCAATTGAGACGCCACTAAGCTCAATGGTAGATGAGACTTGGCTATCTGCCAGTTCAGAGGTCGCAATGACATAACTGGTTGAGAAGCCACCAAGCTCAATAATGAGTGATACTCGTTTTTTGTAAATGTCAACGAGTATCGAGACCTGTCTTTTGTAAATGTCAACAGGACTCGGGATTGAGACTTAGCTGTCTGCTGGTTCAGAGGTCGCAATGACGTAACCAATTGAGACGCCACTAAGCTCAATGGTAGATGAAACTTGGCTATCTGCCAGTTCAGAGGTCGCAATGACATAACTGGTTGAGAAGCCACCAAGCTTCGATCGATAGGTGATACTCGTCTTTTGTAAATGTCAACGAGTATCGAGACCTGTCTTTTGTAAATGTCAACAGGGCTCGGGATTGAGACTTAGTGTCTACTGGTTCAGAGGTCGCAATGACGTAACCAATTGAGACAGCACTAAGTTCAATAGCAATGGAGTTTGGGAATAGTCTCGTTTTCACGGGGAGAAACGAGGGAATCGCTGTCATAGGTTTAGTGTTAACGTAACAGCGGAATATATGTGGTCCTACCATTCTATGGATGAGAATTGGTAAGTGATTTTGGAGGTCTCATTTTCTCGGAGAGAAACGAGGGGATTGCTGCCATAGGTTTAATGTTAACGTAACAGCGGAATATATGTGGTCCTACCATTCTATGGATGAGAATTGGTAGGTGATTCTGGAGAGGGAATCAAGTGGGAACAGGTCCCTTGGGATTTTGAGCAAACCCCCAGCTATCAATAGGTTTGATATGTTTGGAGAAAGAGAAAGGCTCTCTTTGTGCGCATTCCGGACGCGCGGATCTCGATCAGAGGTGTAATGTTATCCTGATCGAGAGCAAGATCCTTGATTAAGGATAATACTTTTTTAAGAATTTGCCATTGATCGGCATCATGAGGAGGTCGCCATCTGCAGTTGTAAGGCGGTATGCTCCGTTTGAATAGACTGTCTCTATCACAAACGGTCCTTCCCATTTAGGCTGAAATTTGCCTTTGGTCTTGTGCGTCATAATCATCGGTCGTCTGACGGCTAAGACTAAGTCTCCTTTCTGGAAGACTCTCTGTTTGACCTTCTTATTGAAGGCTTTTGACATCCGAGCTTGATATAGCTCGATGTGTTGTTGAGCTTGCAGCCGCTTCTCGTCCAGGGCTTCGAGCTCTTGAAGACGCAGGCGATCATTGTCTTCTGATGTCATCTTAGTAGTCAAGGCTACCCGTAATGATGGCACCTGGATTTCCAATGGGATGACCGCTTCGCACCCATATACCAGGGAGAAAGGCGTATTGCCTGTCGGTGTCCGAACCGTAGTCCGGTAGGCCCAAAGGCATTCACCGAGCTTTTCGTCCCAATCTCGCTTGTTCGAGGAGACAAACTTCTTGAGCAGCTTGATGATTGTCTTGTTAAATGCTTCTGCTAAACCGTTGGCAGCAGGATTGTAAGCTGTTGAAGCCATATTCTGAATTCGGTATTTATCGCAGAACCGATAGAATCCTTGGCTTATGAATTGGGGACCATTGTCATGGATGATCCGCCTGGGGACACCAAATCGATGGATGACATGGTGTTTGATGAAGCTAGCCAGATTGGAGGTTTTAACTTCGGCCAACGGTGTGGCCTCTGCCCATTTTGAGAAGTAATCGGTTATTGCCAGGATAAACCGGTGACCTCTTGCCGAAGAGGGGCTAATTGGCCCTACGACATCGATTCCCCATGCTTCAAATGGCCATGAAGCAACAGTAGGGTGGAGCAACTCCGAAGGTTGGTGTATGAAGTCTGCATGGACCTGGCACGCCTTACACCTTCGTGCATATTGGGTGGCATCGGCCATCATGGTCGGCCAGTAGTACCCAAGTCTGTGCAGCCTGTCTTTAAGCTTTGGACCTGGCTGGTGAGCTCCGCAAATGCCATCATGTGCTTCTTTAAGCACTTCCTGTGCCTCTGAATGAGAGAGACAACGGAGGAGAACACCGTCATATGAACGACGGTAGAGTGTCTTCAAAGTGGGATCATAGTAGAAACGGAGCGACCTTCGTCTGATGGACGCTGCTTCTTTGGGATCGTCTGGAAGCAGACCGTGTAGAGCATAGTCAATGAGAGGGAAGCGCCAATCCCTCGGCTCAAGATCCATGGAGACATTACAGACTTCTTGGATCCTTAGTATGTGCTTGGAGCATACAAGATGTCGGGTTGCGACTGTGAGGTGATACTCGGTGTCGGCCGGTAAGGCTAGCGTTGTCGCTAATGCAGCGAGAGCATCCGCCTTGGTATTTTGAGATCGGGACACATGCCCAATGTAGAAGCCTTCAAATAAGCTAGCCAATTCGATGGCTGTATGATAATAAGGCACCAAGTCTTCATGACGGACCTCGTATTCGCCTTTAACCTGATTTATGATCAGCTTTGAATCGCCATAAGCTTCAAGGTAGCGTACCCCCATTCCATGGGCGAGCTGGAGGCCAATGAGCAGAGCATTGTATTCCGCTACATTATTAGAGCATGATTCTGTCAAGGAGAATGCCCTGGGAAGGATATGATCCTGTGGGGAGATAAACACAACCCCCACTCCGGCAATAATCTTTCCTTTGGGGCCCATCCGCGATGCTCCATCAAAGAACATCTGCCACACTTCCTCTACTGAGGTTGCATTAGACTCGAAGACTTCATCAGGGATGTCTTCGTGAAGCTTTGAATGTTCCGGGACTGGATGCGCAGCCAAGAACTCTGCAAGGGCTTGACCTTTAACTGCCTTCTGAGGAGTAAAGGTCATGTCGTATTGAGACAACAGAAGTGCCCATTTAGCCAATCTTGAATTCAGCGACCCTGGCTTCGTCATGAGAAGTCGTAAAGGGTTCACTCTGGAGATGACATGTATGGTTTGGCCAACCAAATAATGTCGTGTCTTCTGGACAGCGAAGACGAGAGCTAAACACTCTTTCTCAATAGGATTGTAGCGAGATTCCGCTCCTATGAGAGTCCTGCTCAGATAATAAATGGCCTGCTCATGGCCATTGTCATCCTTCTGAGCGAGGAGGGCGCCGAGGGAATAATCCAGAGCTTTTACATAAAGCAAGAATGTTTTCCCTGATGTAGGGGCCACTAAGACCGGAGGTTTTGTGAGATACCTCTTAATATCTTCATAAGCTTCTTGACAAGCTCGATCCCATATGAAGGCAGTACCCTTCTTCATGAGACGGGTGAACGGTTGGCAGCGGCCCGAAAGATTTGCTATGAATCTTCTGATGTAGGCTAATCTGCCTTGCAAGCCTCGGAGCTCTTTGAGGTTCCTTGGTGGATGCATGTCCTGGATGGCTTTGACTTTGTCTGGGTCCAGATGGATCCCTTTTGATGTGACAATGAACCCAAGGAATTTGCCACTAGACACTCCCAAGAAGGATTTTGTCGGGTTCATTTTCAGCTGATGAGCCCGCATTATGTCGAACATCGTTCTCAGATCGCGAAGATGTTCATTTTTGCTGCGGCTTTTGACGGCGATGTCGTCAACATAGCACTCCACCGTCTTTCGGAGATGGTTGCGGAAGATCATGCTCATCGCCCGTTGGTAGGTTGCTCCGGCGTTCTTCAGTCCGAAGGGCATTACAGTGTAGCAATATACCCCCAGTGGCGTTCGGAAAGAAGTATGCTTCTCGTCATCGGGATACATCTTGATCTGGTTGTACCCTGAGAAGCCGTCCATGAAAGACATCCTCTCGAACCCGCATGTGTTGTCGATCATGACATCGGTGATCGGCAGTGGGAATTCATCTTTTGGACAGGCCGTATTGAGATCACGGTAGTCGATGCAGATTCGTATTTTCCCATTTTTCTTGAGGACGGGGACTATGTTAGCCACCCAATCTGGATGTTGTTCCTCCCGGATGAAGCCACAAGCAATGAGCTTATGAACTTCGGCTTCAATAGCCTCCATGATGTTTGGGCGGAACCGACGTTGTTGCTGCTTGACTGGCTTAACGTCGGGCTTGATGTTTAGACGGTGCATAGCGACCTGTGGATCAAGTCCAGGCATGTCTTCATAGCTCCAGGCGAAGACATCTATATACTCTTTTACGAGCATTATCAATTCTTCCTTTTCGATAAGTGATAAGCTTTCACTTATGAAAATAGGCTTAGGGTGATCTTGACTGCCTAAGTTGACTTGGACCACCTTGTCTTCGGTAGGTGGCTCGCGTAGCTCAAACCGCTTTTCCCATTGAAAGCTCAATTGCTGGGCCCATGATTCCTCATTGGCAACCTCTGCGGGTTCCAACTGACTGCTTGAAGTCATGAGGCTCTCGAATATTCCCCTATGCTGACATCAGAGTCCCATTCGGAGGATGAGGTCGACTGTGATGGGATCGATCCGTCGCCTTTGACCTGAACTGTTGTTGATGACGTGGGTGTAACATACCCTAACCCCCTGCGTGTACTATCATAGTAATTTGCAGGTTTTCCTCTTGGGACGAAGTTACGCATCAAGCCGCGTCTTCCTTTTCCGAAGTTTAGGCCCGCTCCCTGCTT
Source organism: Agave tequilana (assembly GCA_038442645.1). NCBI lineage: Eukaryota > Viridiplantae > Streptophyta > Magnoliopsida > Asparagales > Asparagaceae > Agave > Agave tequilana. Next base: position 130,517 of record JAVJIF010030687.1, read on the forward strand.
CAGGTTGTAGCCCATCTTTTTCATAATATGGCGCGCTGATGGCGCGTAATGGAAGAACTGTGGAACTTCTGAGTCCGAGCTTGAGTCTGTAGTTGAGAATCCCCTGGCCGGGCTCTGCCGAAGATTATTGGCGACTGACCTTGCTTGGACGGAGGGACTACCAGCGTGGCCCCTTCTATAACCTCCACAGATGTAGTGGCCGAACTTGGCTCATGTACGGGCATGCGAAGAGGGTCATCCATAATGGATTTAATCGACTCGATGCTCGCAGGATAATCAAAAGAAATATTATTATTAATTATCCATTCGCCTTCCTCATCAGAAGTGATCTCACATCGGGGATCATTAAAGCATGCTACAATTGGCTCGCCAATCAGAATGGCCGGCGTGCCTGTTTCAGATTCCGAATCTGCCTCATTGCCACTTTCATCATCGTCTGGCAATGGTTCTCCCGGCGTTCCACTAGCCTCTTGATATAGGAGGGCATCAGTGAAGTAGTTTTCCACCCCCTTAAAGGGTTGCTTTTCAGCGAAGACAGTTTGTACTGTCGCATCATCCTCAACATACTTGAAGCACTGATGGAGAGTGGACGGAACGATCCAGTTGGCATGGATCCAAGGTCGTCCTAGTAGCAGGTTGTATGATGTGTCAGCATCAATGACATAGCACGTTACTTCTGACTTCAGGCTTCCGATTCTGCAGCGGAGCCGAATCTTTCCAAGCGGATGGCTGCTCCCGGCGTTGAAACCATATATTGTAGTGGTGGTTGCAGACAACCTGTACAGCGGTATGCCGAGGAAGTAGAGGAGCCTTTTGGGGATGATGCTGAGAGCAGACCCCGGATCGACTTGTACTCTTTCAATGCAGGTTGAACCGATATATCCGGTATAGTACAGGGGTCGATCATGCTTGTTGTCTTTGAGAAGCATATCTTCCGCCGTGAAGGTAATGGCAGGTACCTTTGACTGTGCGTGATGGCACTCTGAGCAGGAAGGCTGCATCTCATCACCAGGGATCTCAGGCATGCATGTCAGAAAGGACTCTGAGTTGGCTAGCGCATCTCTGAGCGCCTCTCTCGTCTCTTTAGAGAGACGAAGAAGCTCGTGTATTGTGATACGGGCCGGGATATTGGCTAAGTGGGCCAATATATCAAAGCGAAAGGGCGTGGCTAACCCTTGGCCTGGCGGTTTCTTCAACACATGGTCGAATCGCACCTCCTTAGGCTTCTCCTTCCCTTTGGCTGGAATTGGAGTGGATGCCGGCATTGGTACTGATGTCGTTAGCTGCTGTATCTCGTCAGTAGGCTTGTCATATTGCCTTTGATATGACTTTCCAGACCGGGTGCCCGTCTGTTGAGGCGCATCTGCCTGCGCCGCACAGGCATGCTTTTCTTCTTCAGAATCGCTGAGGGAAGCCGAAGTAAGATTACCATCGTCTGGTAGGACAGAGATGACATTGCAGGATTTGCCCTTTCTGCTGGAATCCTTCGACGTCTGCTGTACGTCTTGGATGAGGTCGGGGTGTATCCACATAACTTCCCCTGTCTCCAATGTCAAAGGGACGAGACCCTTATTGTATTGAGTCATGGCTGGAGGATGCTTGACTTCTAGCCGTGGCGCCGGGGCTGAGTAGGTCTCGCCAGGAACCATGACCTTCTGGGCAGTGCCGAACTCAAGAGTCACCATATTGGCAGTGACTTTCTTCTGTTCCGTCTTCAGTGTGAGGACTCCGGCGTCGACCAAGGCTTGAATTCTATCCTTAAGAACATAGCACTTGTCGGTAGGATGGTGGATCATCCTGTGGTAGAGGCAGTATTTAGGGTCATTTGTGCGCCCTACCTCATTAGGACGCCGAGCATCTGGCAGCTTCATCTTATTCCCTTTATGGAGCAGATGGAATATTGTGACCACCTGGTCATCTCTGAAGGAGTACTGCTTCGGAGGAAACTTGGGCTCTTGGCTGTTGACGCCGCTCTTCTTGGCCTTTGGCTGTGTGTCCCCGGTCAGCTCGACGGACATAATTTCCTTCCCTTTAGCTTGGGAAGACTGCGGGAGATCGCTACGCCCTTTGTTGTTCGTGCCCCATTTGCTCCTAGGGGCGGATGGCTCGAACTTCTTAGCCGATTTCTCGGCTATCTCGGCTTGTTCGACCAATTCCTTCCAAGTATGGGCCTTGACAGCCCCCATGCGAACTTCTACTTGATCCAAGAAGTTGTGTCTGCATGTTTGTAAAAGCATGGGTAAAGGCATCCCTGCTGGGCACATCAGAGATAGATTTCTGAACCGCTCAATGTATTCACGGACAGATTCGCCTTTCCTCTGCACAGTGGAAAGGAGCTTATCCATGGTCACTTCGGTATCGTCCTCATAGAAGCGAGAGAGGAACCGGGTTTCCAGATCGATCCAGGAATTGATAGAGCCCGGGGGAAGACTGCGAAACCAGTCAAACGCCACCCCTTTCAAGGTGCCGATGAACAACCTAGCCATGATGGCGTCGTTGTTTAGAACATTACCGGTCTGAGACCGGAAATAGTAGATGTGCTGATTGGGCGAGCTCTTACCATCATACGTGTGCAACGTTGGTGGTTTGAACTTTGGCGGATATGGCACTGAATCCCATTCCAGTGGGTAGGGACGGACTACCCCCACTTTCTTCAATTCATCCTTTTGCGCCAGGGATGAAATTTGAGCTTGAAGGCCTTTAAGGACTTCGGCATCCAGGGAAGAGCCTCCCTTGGATCTCTCCGTCTTGGGCGGATCATTGCTGAGATCCCCCTCCTCGTCATGATTACTTCCGGTATCATCATTCCGGTTGCTGAGGAGTTGAGCTAGCATCTGCTGGATATTGTCCAGGGCCTCTTGCTGAGTTCTAGAGGTTTGCTCCTGAGCCTCCAAACGCCGACGAAGGTCGTCATTGGCGTTATCGGCCATATTAACCGATGCTTTGTCGGTTTGCACAGAACTGACTGTTGCTGAAGAGGCATACCCGCTGTCTTCATCTTCTCCGTCAGACGATTGGGGTGATCGTCCGGACTGTGGCGGGATCAGGACCTTTGAGGAAGAAGGCTGTTCATAATTATAGGGTATCGCTACCCTGGATCTGGTGTTTCGGAAAACACCTTCTTCGCGCACCAAGACTTCACCTAAGCCTGGGCAATAATCTGGATCTGGGGAGCCGAAAGGGGTATCTTCGGATGTATGACCTCCTCTGCGCGGCTCTCGCCCCCTTCCGGTCATGTTGACGGATGCAGAGGCTGGATCTGGCGAGCCACTCCTTCTGAGATGCTTCATTGGGATGCGCGCAGACAGTCGATCAAAGACTGATCGCCGATATGGAGAGGTGGCAAGGGTTGGTCGTAACCGACACTGCATAGAATGGACCATCACCAACTGGCATCCACTTCGTCGATAACAGGAGGAAGTAGTCTGGAAATGCTTCAATCTCCGCTTGTCCGCCAAGAATTCTCGCAGGTCGGCCCCGTAGGGGCCTGAACAATCTGGTATATGGGACAACGCATCGTTCCCCTTATTCCTGCGGAAAGGATTAGCACCGTATAGTGCTCTGGTTTTAGCCTCGCGGCTGTAAACCCGATGAGTATGCCGAGGTACAATAGCCTTGCTTGCGAGGACAAGGCTAGCAGTAGGCGTCGCTGCACTAGGAGACGGTATGATTGCCGTCTTGACTTTATGGTTGGCAGCATTGTTGGCACAGGCGGGCATCTTGCCTTTTTCTTCATAAGAGGGGCGCGGCTTTGGCGAGGCTACGCCTGAAGCTTCAGCAGAGGACTTCTGTTTAGGCTTCCATACCCGCTTTGACAGAGGATGCGTAGGTTCGCAAGGAACCTGAATAGCCACAAGCGGGGCTGTGGGGTGCTGGCAGGATTCTGCCTCTGGTTTCTGATTTGAAACCTTGGCCATAAAGACCTTCTTGTGCTTCCGCGCTCGAAGCATCAAGCCACCCCCAGAGAGGACTTCTTCAAATCTTCTTTGACCGATCTGGATAACCAGGTTCTCAAAAGTGCAGGATCTGGGCTGCGGGCATGTTTCCTTGTTGCGCCAGAGAACTGCGGCAGGTTTGCAGAGAACTTTTTCCGTCTCCGCAGAGACTTTGCTTGAAGATTTAGCCAGAGAAGATCTGGCTGCACCGGCTTTTCTGAATTCAGAGATAGACCCGAAGGTCTGTTCGTCGCATTGCGACACTTGATTCTCAGCAGAGGAGAATACATTCCCCAGCGGAGTCGCCATCTTGTTTTCCATTGATTTGCAAAAGGGGAAAACTTACAAATAAAAGTTTGAGGAGCTAAATTACAAGTATTCTCAAAAGATTACAAGTAGATCCCCTCAGAGATTCTGGGAAAATGTGCCGATAGGAGTCTGGTCAGCGCGCGACCACTTTGTCCCTTTGACGATGCGAGCGATGAGATTCCCTTCTCGCCTGGTTTCGGGAATCAGAGAATAGAGGATTGGTAGAACCCTCTTGCTGCTTCTCAAAATCGCCTTCGATAAGGAATTCCTTCTCGCCTGGTTCCGGAGATTCCTTGAGAAGAAGGACGATGTTAGGGTATCAACACCCTGGATAGAGAAAGCAATTCTCTAAAAGGTCTCTGAATTCGAGAACGCACGGTGCGTTATGAAGAAGCCTCAGTCGAAGAAGCTAATTGATCGATTCTTGCGATCAGAAGGCAATTGATGGCTCCTTCCTCTGCAATCCGATCTCTCTTGATTGGTCCTTCCTCTCTCTGTACCCCTGGCGGGTTATTTATAGGGAGAGCAAGGGTATAATCGTCCCCTTGAAGATATGGAAACAGGTTGAACCGAATCTGTTTGAATCTGGAAAGTAGCCTTGCTGCGAGGCTAGAATAGCTTCCGCGGAGCTAGAAAATGGCAAGTCGGTTGATCTTTCCGATTTGTTATGATCCTTTCCATATCGTTGAAGGATTTTCCCTGATCCTCTTACTCGTTTCAAGAGAGTCAAGAGATTGTGGCAATCACCTGCCATATTTGAATCCTGATTGGATTTGATTTGTTTTGAATCCGATCTTATCAGGAGATTTGATTGGTCAAAGGTTGACCATAGCAGGCTGATGGCGGAGCTGCCCGCTTTGAAGCTCATAGCGGAGCTAGAGGCAATTCCTTGCGAAGTCCGAAAAGAGGGTCTTCGGCGAAGCTGTCAGTTAGCTTCCTGGCGATGCTCTGGATGATGTAAGCCTCTCAAGCGAGGCTATCTCCTTGGGCTAATGTAATGCCAAATGCTAGCATTTTAGACCTGCTGAGGTCTGTTTAGAAACAATCCGGGTTCACTGTTCTGCTTGCTGGATCAGTGGAGTCCAAACCGCTTCCTTGTCCCTTAGAGGTGGGTGAAAACTGGTCTTCAGCTTGTCTGTCCCTTGTCTTTTGTAAATGTCAACAAGTTTAGACATCGTTCGGACCAATGAGAATCTTGTCTTTTTAAGTGTCAACAGTGGGTTCCTCCGAACTCTATGAAAAGTCGATTGGCCGCATTTTGTGGACCAATCAGACCACTACCGGAACCACCACCTTAAGGTAGTATTTTACTTCCCTTTCTTCTTTTTCATACATTCATGCATTAATTCATACATTGAGGACAATGCATGAGATAGGTGTGCGGGGGGTTCTAACATAACTTAGGTTTTTCTTTTTATTAAATTTTTTTTTAACCATTTTCTTTACTTTTAAAAAACTTTTTGAAAATAGAAACAATATTTTGACATATTTTTTGTAAGAAATTAAGTCAATTTTAAGGAATAGGAAAATAAAAATTAGGATTTCTTATACTTGGTCAAAATAAGATCATCTGTTTGATTTCTAAGGTTAGGAAAAAAATTTGTGAAAGTAATTTAGTCTTTACCTTGATGAAATATGCACACTTTATACACTTACACACTTAGGGTTCAAAAAAAAAGATTCTTATGCCTTATGAAAAAAAAAAAAAAAAAAGAGAAAAAATATATCTATGAAAGATGAACAAATCTAATTATTGATTAGTTAGGTGCTTTGGTCTAAGTAAGCCTTGGTATTTATGCGAAAGATGATTAGGTAAGTTTGAGAGAAAAATATATATATATAAAATCCTCTGATTAAGCTGGGTATTTGTGCCTAATAAAGCATAAGTATCCACGCCTAAAAGTAGTTCATATAATAAAATCCTTAGTTTTGTGGCCTTATTTGCTCGAGTCCTAAGTCCTTGAGGTGTTTTCTCACCCGGTGCCCTAAGACCGTTTGGTTTGGGAGTCATCGATTAAAGGCTCGTTACATGGGCAGATTAGAAAGCCTAATAGAACTAAGGAATAATATCATCAATATATATATATATATATATATATATATATATATATATATATATATATATATATATATATATATATATATATATATATATATAGGCATAAGAGTTAAAGTTAAAGAACCCTTAGTCAAAATTTTCACGGTCACAACGTGCATATGACTTAGGGTAAAGTAATAGACTAGATAAGAAGTACAATTTGACTCCTTACTTTAATTGATAACAAATTTTTAAACAGAGACTAAGTTTAGGAATGAAAATTCGGTTTTCCTATAACTTATAGATTACTTAAATCTTACAATAATATTTCAAATAATTTTTTCTTTCAAAATGTTTTTTGAAAATAATAACTCTTTGTTACTCTTTCTTTATGAATTTTGTGGGTGCAATCCACTAAAAACCCTCACGAGACAAAACTCGTCCTCTAGGGGAAATCTAGAGGTTTAACGGCTTGTTGCACATGCTTAGTCAATCGCGTACCTGCGAAAGTGGTCTAATAATCTTTAGTTTAGTTTTGTTGATTTGCTCGAGGACGAGCAAAAGATAGGTGTGGGGGTGTGATCGTACATATATTTTGTATTCTTTTCATTACACTCCTACATTTATCGTGTAATAAATCTGCTAATTTTCTTGTCTTAAATATCTATTTTGTAGAAGATAATAATGAAGAGAAAGAGGATTAAACCAAATAAATAACAGTTAAAATCAGATTTAACTGGATCTATTTGATTAGTTGAGGATGATCCCAGATCTAGTTAGAACAAATCAAGGATTGGGGCAAATGTTCAGCTGAAGATCAAAGCAAATCAGAAAGATAGCACCAAATGGAAACCGATAAAATTCAGATTTCTATAAATCTATTTTGGTTAGCTCAAGATCAACTGAGGATAATATCAAATACAGAGAGATAAATGGATAGAGAGAAGATTAACGGATGAGATGAAGCAAGTTTGACTCAGATTCTAACTGGATATATTTTAGTATTTGAATCATAACTTTCTCTATTAAATTTCAAATCTGATGATTCAAGATGATCCAGAAAGCAGACTTATAAGGCTACAACTCTTATGTTGATCTCTATTTTTAATCACGCCAACAAGCTGCAGATCAGAACTGAATATTTACATCAAATCAAGTTTGGAGATAAGGGGGGGATTCAAATTCAGAAATAGCCAGCTTTTCCTATCTTCATACTCCTCTAACCTCTGCATTTCTTCTATAAATACCTGCAATCTCAAAGGCAAAGAGAGGAGGACCATGCAGAGATAGAATTTTGTCCACTTTTTCATTCTTTTTAGTGTAGGTTTTTATTTTCTTTTCATGTAATTTTTAATTCTTTGTAAGTATAGTTTAGACTGAGATTCATGTAAGTAAGAGAGTGAGGCTTATGTTGAGAGTAACACCGATGTACCTTCTCCTTTCTTCCATCGTTTTTGCAAGCAATAAAAGATAATTTTTTTTATGTTTGTCTTTACTTTTATTTCCTTCTTCTTCCTTCTACTTTTCCTCTTTTGGTTATGATGAAAGTGTGCATTCAGGTAAGGCCCGAGATGGCCCAAGCCATGGCGGTAAACCAGCCAAAGGTCCCGGGGAGAGGGGGAAGAGTTAAAGGCTTCACAACACGATTACAACCAAGGAAAGATTCAAGGTAGTAATTCAAAATCTCAAGGTATTTTACTACAGGCTTGAAAAGTAAGTCAAGGGAATTTTTCTTATTTTTAAGAGGAGTTGATGGTCCAAGAAGATCCAATCGAGTTGAAAAAAATGATGGCTTAAAGTAGAAGAAGAGAAGCAGATCAAGAAAAGAAGTCGATTAGTTGACTTATAGTCGACTAACAAAGACTACTAGTCGACTAATCAGAAGTACTAGTAGATTAGGACAAATACAGAGAGAAAACTTTTTACAGTAGTCGACGATATAAACTTATTAGTCGACTAATGGAAGAGATTAGTCGACTAGGCCAAAGTGCTAGTCGACTATACGGGGAATTTTTAAAGCAGAATCAGTTTTCTTTTCAGACACCAGTTTTCTTTTCTGATGGAGTACGAATATGACTCAGTTTCTATACAATGAAGAATTTGTTTCTAAAGATTAAAGGGTTTAGAATTCTTTTAGACCAAGGAGATCAATTCCTAATAGAATGATCAAGATTCTTCAAGCATCCAAACGTCAAGATCAACTCATAGTCCAAATAGGAGTTGGTATTATAAAATCTTATAATTAAAGTTGTAACCAACCATTGTAATATAGAAAATACTGATCTCAAGGAAAAAAGGTGAAGAAAACTAAAGAGATCAAAGCAAGCTAAGAAAGAGAAGAGCAAGGTGAAGATGCATAGAGATAAGGTAATACTATTATAATTTAGGTCTAGTTTAAAGAGGAAGGTGAATACTCTTATTATATCAAGAGAAATGTTAGATATCTTTGTATCAAGTTATTATTAAAGCTCTCTCAAGTTTTCTTCTCATTGACGTAGGTCAAGTTTAGATCGAACCATGTTAAATCTCGTGTTCTTTCTTATTACTCTTTTGTTTAGGTATTACTAGTTTGCTTTACAATAGTTTTCTTTTGTAAGTACTGATTATATTGCCAAGTTCCGCAAACGTCGATCCCAGGAGTAACGATTGGTATCATAGCATATCAATTTCGTATTAGAATGTGCTTTCATCAGCTAAGAATTGTTTAGAGCTTGGTTTAGTCTAGTATTTCGATGAGATGATTCAGAAACCATTTTCATCCTTAAATTTTGCCAGGTAAAAGTGCATTAGCCAACTAGTACTAGTCACCCTGCTAATGGACAAACTTACAAAAAAAATTTGTTCCATCAAGTTTCCTTTTCTTGAGCTTCCTTAGGGAAAGATATCTAAAACCCTAAACTTCGCTAGTCAAGATAGGGACATCCGAGAATAATAGGGAGATAGGTAACGAGGTTACTGTTGCTTGAGGCTGTTTTCGGAGGTGGTCACCATATTTGGTTTGCAGCTGGCTAGGCGATATGATAGAAAGAAGAGGAGGAAGTGAGATGAGGAGAGAAGAGGTGGTCTTGAGGGACATCCAAGAAAATAGGAAGGGAGAGGTCCAAGGGTGAGGGTGATTGGTCAGTGAGTGGGACAACTTGGTCAGTGTTTTGGATGAGGATTTTAAGTACTGAAAATTTTTCACTTATTAAAGTCCTTCCTACTATATCAAAACTTGAAAGTTTCGGTGAGGGTTGGGAGTTATATACTAATATCCTAACATGTGCCCCCACAGGTCGAACTTCCTCTTTAAGTGCTAAAACTAGGAGTTTGTGTAGCATTATTTTTTAAATTCATTTTTAAAATGCAAAATTGAACTCGAGTTACTCTAATACCATATTAAAGCCTCTTCAACTGTACTAAAACTGCTAAGTGTGTGTGAGAGTTGAGAGTAATATATGTATATTTAACATCCCTTTTTTCTTTCTTTAGAGAATGATACTAGCTTAGGACTTCATGATGTTGGAATTAAGAGCTGGAGAAGATGGAGGGGGGAGGTAGAAAAATAAAGTTTGGAGTTTTTTTTTTGTCGTGTGTAGTGGGGGTGTTCTTTTTTCTTTCTTTCTTTTTTTTTTGTTGGGGGGCTGTTTTTTACGGGCTTACCGAGAGAGCAACTACACATTGACATAAAAGACCCACAAGAGCTAGTGATGCGGAACGGAAAGAGGAAGAAGAGAAAGAGGGAAAAAGAAATTAGGCTTTTAGAGGAAGAAGAGAGAGGAACATAATAAAAATGGATTTGGGCTTCAGCTCTCAGGCGATCTCTCTCTCACTTTGCACATCACCGTGCAAAGATTCAAAATTGAATAGCACATCGGCATGTTAAACAAAAAAGTTTCATTTAATCAAATCATCATAGTCTACCAAATGATTTACAAGTTTTGGCCTTAAATAGGCCTACAACGCTAAGAAGTAACAAGTAAAACTGTCAATTCCGATGTTGGCCGAGGTTATCTGCTGGTGAAACGGAACAATATGTTATTAGGTGTTTAAGGTTTTGTTTTATTAGTATGATGAATTTTCTGGAGGGAGAGATCTGCAATAATAGATGTTTAGTACTTGAAATTTACCTTAAATGATTAGATTGCACAAATTTTCCTTTTTATTCTAGAGGGTGCATTGATTCCTTATCGTATCGCGAATATGTGTTTATTTGCGCTTGTTTGAGATATTACAAAATTGAAAATGTTTAGTTTGTGTGAGTGTAGGAGTCCACATCGGCTGAAGCATCAGGTAGCCATTACGGCCTCAGGCCCAAGGGCCTTGATACCTATGAACCAACAGACTAAACACATTGACAATATGAAAATTCACCCTCTATATCTCAACATTTTATAATATTTATGTGTAATTTATTCATATAACTAATAAGTTTAAGGTAACAAGCAATACAGTCAAACATGTACGCCATGTTTTCATGATATTTTAGGAGCTACTTGTTTGTCTCATAGAGAACAACTTATTATAATCTTCACAGCTTTGGACCATAAACATAACACCACCTTATTCTCCAATTTCATAGGTTTTCTGGGATAACCTTGGAGCGGGCTGGGCCACCAAAGGGACAGCCCGTTGCAGTGTAAACCCATAGGCCTCCTCCATGTCCAACTTCTCTGCCACCTGGCCGTCGGGCAAGGCCCAGTCAAAGGCGTGAACAAGCGTCGCAGTCAGAACCTCGACCATCCTCAGGCCCCAGCTCAGCCCGACGCAGATCCTTCTCCCCGCCCCAAACGGTATGACTTCAAAATCATTCCCTTTGATGTCGAGGTTCTCGTACCCTCCGCCGGGGAGGAACCGGGCTGGGTCGAACTCTTGCGGGTTGGCCCACACATTTGGATCGCGGGCTATGGCCCAAATATTCACCAAGAGCGTCGCGTTTTGGGGAATGTGGAAGCCGTCGACCTCACATGCCTCAGAGGCCATGCGTGGGACGGACAGCGGGGTCGCGGGGTGGAGACGGAAGGTTTCTTTGACGACGGCCCGGAGGAAAGGGAGTCTGGGGAGGTCCGTCTCGGAGACGAGACGATCCCGGCCCACGACCAAGTCGAGCTCCACTTGGGCCTTCTTTAAGATCTCAGGATTACGGATCATTTCAGATAAGGCCCATTCCACAGTACTGGATGTTGTGTCTGTTCCAGCTGTGAACATATCCTGTAAAGTTGAATGTCAAGTAATTAGAATGGAGAAATAAATAAGAAATTTATTAATATAAACATATTCAAGCTTATAGAGTAGATTTAGAAATGTTTGGAAAAAGCTTAAAACTGGAATGACAAGTAAATATGAAAAAGTTAAATTAATAAATTGAATTTTTTCACTCTCTTCTTTTTTTTCTTGGCAAGAAGTATTTTTGTAACATTTCTAACAAATTTTTAATACTAATTTCTTCTTGATAAATGATTTACCTTAACTGTGACTTAGTCATAAATGTTTCTTAATTAGTAAACTTATTTATACGTAAAATAATTTGAAAAAATAATAAATTAAATAGGAATTAATAATTATTATTTATTGTCTCTTGAAATAGTGTTTTATAATCATTTTCTAATAAAGAAACAGTCGAGATTTTCGATTTTGAGACCCGTCCTTCTCTAAAATTTTTGAGATTTCTTATCATATTTTTTGTTTGGATATTGGTCTTGATAATATTATATTTGAGTATTAGTTCCTCATAATTTATTGTTCACTTATTATAAGTCCTTTTCTAATAATTTTATCTCAAAACAAAAAATATTCTATTACTCCCTAATTGTCTCAGCGTTTTTACCTTAATAATCGAAGAATATATTTGTAAATTAAGTTAAAAACTTGAGGATATATAAGTAAATATAAATAAAGCAGGAATAAATATATGATATGTTTAAAGAGGAATCTGTACCTAAGCCGCCAGCTAAGAGAGACTCTCTCAGCTGGCACAACGTGGCTGAATTTTAACCATAATTTTGGGTGTTAGTACCATGGTCGCAGTTTTATATGAGGAATGTGATTAAGTCGCGGTATTTTTATGAGAACTGCTGTCATGGTCGCAATCTTTTCTAAGGATTGCGACCAAGGTTGCAGTTTTTTTTCTGAGGACTGCTATCATTGTCGCATTCCTAATTACACTGAAAATATATGATTTTTTAGGACTGCGACCATGTTACAATGAACTGCGATCATGTTGTAGTAAGTTTGCAACCATATTGAAGTGACATCTGAGAGAGTCTCTCTCAGCTGACGGCTGAGGTACATTTTTCTCATGTTTAAAGCACTGGGATATGTATACACTAAAAACCCTATTAGATAATAAAAGAGGGGGAGAGAATGCAACTAAACTCACAAAGAGTAGAGCCTTGATGTTAGTGTTGGTGATCTTCCCACCATCGTCATCCACATCCTCCTTCAACCTCATGAGCACGCTCAGCAGATCACCACCTTCCTCCTCCTCCGTCCCCGCCGCCAGCCCGTGCTCCTCGATGACCTTATCGAGAAACGAATCGAACCTCCGGTGCAACTTCTTCAGCTTTCCGATCAGGCGTTGCGGGTCGAGCCACCGCAGCGCTGGCACAAAGTCACCAACATTGAACACTCCGGCCAGCTTCATTGATTCAAGCACCATCTCTTTAAACTCTATGGCTTCGTTGCTCTCCTTTTCAAACACTCGTCGTCCCAGCATCGCCATTGATATCGCATTCGTGGTACATTTGTACAGAACTTGGCCCAAGTTCACTGCGGAGCCGGCACGTGCACGGGCATAAAGCGCACGTCCCAGGGCAGTGGCCTCCATGGCCCGGACGGGACAGAGATTGTCAAGGGCTTTCGGGGAGAAGAGATGGACTGCACACAGCTTTCGCATCACCCGCCACCGCGGACCGTAGGGGGCAAAGGCAAGATCCTGCAAGAGCAATTTAGACACGTGACTTGTGTATTCCAATTTTAAAAAAAAAACTCAAACTTGAAATCCCAACCAAATTATAATAACCATAATATCGTAACTACACCTGACGATTATAGGCAACAATCTTGGGGCCGGAGGCAAGGGGCCGGTTGCTGAAATTGACGTCGTGTACTTTAAGAAATTGGGCGGTAGCGGCAGCGGAGGCGGCCACAATGACATCAACAGAGCCAAAACGGAGACGGAATAGTGGGCCGTAAACCTTGGAAAGTGCACAGAGAGTCTGGTGAGGCTTTGAGCCGAGCTGGGGAAGATTGCCCAGAATAGGCCAGCCCCTTGGGCCTGGCGGCAGGGGAGCCCGCCGGCGTTTGCTGTTCTTCCTGCTGAATAGGAGATAATAAAGAAGGGAGGCGAGAAGGAGAGTGGAAAGAGAGAGCAAGAGAGGAGCCATATTTTCAGTTTTAGTGCATGCAATTGTTCATGATCAACTTACAGTCTGTTGTGCCTTTATAATTGTGTGCCTGTGTATGTGTGTTGGTGTGTGTGTTGACTATTTTTTTATTTAAAGAAAGATAAATGTTTTTCTCACAAATTTCTAAACTCAAGGCCAAGTCAAGAATAGACATGCCCGTTTAGACCCGTGAGTTACACTTGAGACAACATATTATGCAGTGAGAATTTTGAATCAAATTCAAACTAGAAAGATTTAGATTCCTTCTCCAATGATTTTGTGAATTTTGCTATCCGATTTCTTATCGTATATAATAATTTTCTCTAACAATGACGGGTAGGCGAAGAAAAGGAGATAACATGGGGCATTAAAAATGTTGGCGTGGTTCGTCAACTATCAAAACTTCTTCCTATGATTATTATTGTGTTATAATATTGTTGGATGATTTGGTTCATAATATTAATTAAGCACAATATTATGAAATTAACTAAGTTTCCAATGTTGCCAACTTCCGTAATATGTTCTCCCATTTGGGCGCGAGGTCACGTGCCCCCCTCCCCACCCAATGTTAGTATCACTTCTAATTTATGCAGATTTTTCCCTAATAAATGAAGTATATTAAGAGTTATAGCATAGCTGGTAGTTGTTAGTAATCTTTTATCTAGATTTATGAGTGCTCGAGTCTCACTGTTTGAGGAGTTTTATTCTTTTTTATTGTCAAACACCACCTTTTATTAATTAAAAAAAATAAAGTAGAAACATTTTTATTAATTCTCAAACACAATTTTTTATTTCTTTTTTCTTACATTTTTCTCTAATAATAGTACAAATATAGATTGCACTCTATTTGAAAAGTATTGAAGATTAATTCTTAAGGATTAGAATGTATTCAATAATTTAAATTTTTTGACATATTATTAATTTAAAACTAGAATCAGGAATTTTAATTTAAAATTTTTAGAGTTTTAACTAAAATTTTCTGCTAATCAGATTTTTAATAAATTTAATAATAACATATTTTATTAATTCAATGATGGCATACATTTGAGAATCATATTTTTAAGGTTTTCAATTTAGATTTTGAACATTTAATACTTTTAGATTACATCAAATATAATAAAAGTCTAATGTTAGCACGATACATTCACATTAAAAAAAGATATTGCGTTCGGCACTATCTTCTTGTTTTCCTTAAGCGCTTGGCGGAGTATTTGGATTGGTGTATGGAATTGCTCCCCAAAGTAATAAAAAATTAGGGGTACGCGACTTTGTTAACCACAAATTGGATGGTTTGGTTCTTGAGAGAATGAAATTTTGCTTTCGATACAAATGAATTTTTCTATATTGTTCTTGAGAATAAGGGACATGCGTGCCTGCATGCAGTCTTCCATTAGCATGTCGAAAATAAATTGAGCAGTGTAAGAGCTTGAGTTTAACAAAAATGGTTTAGTTTGAAAACAAGAAATATGTGAAAGTTATAATTAAACCAATAATTATGTGCCAATTCTTCTGTGACTGAATAGCTCGTAGTTCGGAAAAAAAAAATAAAGATAATGTTATTAAGGCAGAGAGAGAATGACTCGTCTCTTTCTCAAAAGTCTTTCCTCTTCTTTTTCTCAAGCTCCCCTCACTCTATCAGTTATTGATGTAGATGGATATAAATAGACTAGGATTGAATTATAGTATCTGTAATTTAACAAATGTTCATATTTTGACTAAGATTCAAGTATGGAGACAGTGTATTTTGACAAATGTTTATATTTTGACTAAGATTCAAATATGGAGAGATACGAGTATCAATGAAATCCTATTTTAAACATCAAATAGATTATCTTAACGTACAAGAGCTTTCATGAGCAGCAAACAATGCAAAAACAAGGCCATAAGTCTCTATTTGATATGGTCGGGTGGGATAATTAGCGTCATTGCTGAAAGGAATGTTTTTCTAACTCTCAAGTCTCAAGTTCCGAACTCAAATCTAACTCAAGAGTATGACATGTACGGACTATGTCGCGAATTATATATGGACCCCGTATATTATACAGCTGTTTAGGGCTGTTATAAATCCCCGAACCTGTCGCAGACTCGTATCTTACTCGACTTACGTGCATGTAACAACTTGGTATAAAAGTTAGAAAATCTTTTTTTGCAAAGACTTGGGAACTAATGTCAGCATCAAGACAAGAAAAGAAGTCAGATGCTTGAATTTCGTAGAGGTGTGGAAAAGTCCTTGGTCACCCCTAGTGTCCCCATTCTCTACAATGACAGATAAGTAAATGCATATTTTCATATTGGCAATTCAACAAGTAGCTTTTTTCAAACGTTGTGTGTTTATTTTGAAGGTTGATAATGTCTTAGTAAATTAAATTAAGACGAGGACTGAAAAAGACATTTAAGATAATTAATTATGAATTTTCTCAAACAGGCGGGAATTTTCTCTAACAGTGATGAGAAGACGTAGAAAAAGTGATAACATGTGGCATTAAATATTGGTGTAGTTGGCCAACTATCAAAATTTCTTTCTTATTAATATTATGTGTGATAATATTGTTGGATGATTTGGTTCATAATATTGATTAAGCACAATATTATGAAATTAATTAAGTTGACAATGTTGCCAACTTCCGTAATATGTTAACCCATTGGTCAAGGGGGCCACTTGGTCCCTTGTCCCCACCCAAAAGTTAGGACCAGTTCTAATTTGTGCCCCTCGTACAAATTTCTTTTTCCTAATAAATAAAGTACATTAAGAGTTAATCTTTTATCTAAGATGCTCACTGTTTGAGGAGTATTCTTATATTTTTTTTCATTGTCTAACACCCTCTTTTAATAATTCAAAAAGAAAAATTAAATAAAAATATTTTTTGTTAATTCTCAAACACAAGTTTTTATTTCTTTTTTCTTACCGTTTTCTCTACTTATCCAATAACTTTCTATTAATTCTCAAACACAAATTTTATTAATTTAGAAACAAAAAATAAGTAGAAACAATATACTATTTAGAAATCAAGTATTTAACAATAAGGATAAGTTATTTAGAATAACGTAAAGATTATAACAGTAAAAATATTGATTACACTCTATTTGAAAAGTAATGGAGATTAATTCTGAAGAATATTTATTAATTTAAGATTAGAATCATGAATTTTAATTTAAAACTTTAGAGTTATTACTAATTTTTTCTTCTAATCAAATTTTAATAATTTAATAATAACATATTTTATTATTCAATATCCACGTATGCATGAGAATTATATTTTTAGGATTTTAATTTAGATTTTAAATATTGTACTATTTTTAGATTACATCAAATATGATAAAAGTCTAATATTAATATGTTACGCTCTTCTTAAAAAAAAGATCTCAAGTTCATCATTATATATTTGTTTTCCTGGAGTGCTTGGCGGAGCATCTGGATTTGTGCATGAAAGTGCTCCCAAAGTCAAAAATCCTGGCTACACGATTGTGTTAACCACAATGGGACTCCACTGTTCCTACAATTTTCGAGCAATCATCTTCTTGCCCATAAATTGGCCAACCAAAGCACACTTCCATTGCTCTCGAGACTCCTTAATCTTTCATGACCTCCTCCTTGAACACAGCCTGGAGCCTTGCCACCTCCTCCTCAGTAACTCTCCCATCTTTCTCGCCTTTTCTTCTTCTTCCCATCTCTTATGATGGATTAGTAAGGTCTTTCTCTTTTTAGAAGCAGAGAATCATTCTGAACCCCAGGCTTGCTAGGGTGTGTGTGGCTGCTGGCCATAGCTTGATCGTTGGTGGTGGCCTTAGGGTTATTTGAACTAGAGTCTAAATTAATTTGGGCCTACACAGGTCTAATTTGAATATTATACACCCGTCTCTATAATCATATATTGTTTAATCCAATAAAAAATTAATTAAGCCTAATGATTTAGGTCTAAACACATTTCAATTACGCTTATTCATGAGTGTATTTAACTTATGATGTGAGACTCATCTACATGTGTGAAACTCGTGTTATTAATTAAGGGCCTAGTCTATGATATGTTAAAGAAGAATTCCTTGATGCTATATAAGTCATGGGTAAGATTCTCTCTTCATCATTATGATCTAATCCTCTTGGAGGCCTCTCATCTTCTCTAAGGATCAAGAAGAGAACTTGCTGCTTGAAGAAAAGAATCTCCTCGATCATCCTAAAGTGTTCGATGTCATGCTACCTTCGGTGTCGCCTTCGTGATGGAATCAGATTTGCCTAAAATCCTCCTCCCCTTTGATCTTGATAAAGAGGCTATTGCATGCATGCGATCTTGTTTGAATAAATAATATTTAGGTTTGCAATTAGTATCAGAGCCTCATTTTTATCGGATCATCAGGATATAAAGTAAAATCTTCAATCTCGATCTATAAAATCATGAATAATACCTCCCTTGATTCAATAAATATTTTGTGTCTCATATATTGAATTAAAAGTTTAAAATGGTTGATTTTATATTTTTTAATTGAATTTTGCTTTATATATTTTTTTCTAAAATTTAAATCTGTGTGTTATTGTTACTATTTTAATTATACAAAAAAAATTTAGACGCTGCAAAGGCTGCGCACACACGGCCATTGCGTGTGCCTCTAGCCCAGCCACCTGCACACACTTGCACGCACAAAAGTGCGTGCAGGGGCTGCTGTGCCTCTGCAGCTGCGCTGCCCCAGGGTGAGCTTCCCTTTGCCTGCTGGCGATGCGCGGGAGCTGCCAGCCACCATGGGCCGGCGATGACAATTTAGACGATAAAACACATAAAAAGGTATTTTTGTTAGTGTTAGTGTTTCTTGATTAGGGATTGTGAGATTGATTAGGATTAATTTTTTTATATATATAAATACAAAATTTAAATCTAATAAAGAAACTCAAATTAATCTATATTGGTCCAAAGGCCAATCACTCTAGTTTTGATGATGGCTAACTTATGTTGTTATAGTACTAATAATTTTGTGATGTTTTAGTTTCATGTTTAATTATAGATCATGATTTTAGTGTTTAGCTTCACAATAGACTCAAAGTCAGGTTTTGAAGCTAACTCGAATTGATTCAAGAGCTCAAGCACAATGATCACATCAAAGAGTCAAGCTCAACGAGAATCAAGTTTGGATCAAATCAAGATAAAGAAGAAGATCAAGAAGAAGACTTGAGTTCATATGTTTGTAAGTTTAGATTCTTGTAAAGTTTAGATTAAAATTGATTACTCAAGCTTACACACACGGGCGCGCACACATGATCGTACATGTATTTTGCATTATTTTTATTACATTCCTACATTTATTCTGTAATAAATCCTTCTAATTTCTTGTCTTATATCTTATTTTTCAGGTTTGTCTTAATGAAGGGAGAGAAGATAAGACCAAATAAAAATCAGTTAAATTCTGACTTAATTGAATCTATTTAGTTAACTAAAGATCAAACCAAATAAATACAGTTAAAATCAGATTTAGAAGAATCAATTTGGTTAGCTTGAAAAATCAAAGGGATATTGTTAAAATCTAGAGATTCAAAAGAGATATTATCATAAGATCTTTTCTATTGGGCAAGCAATTTTGTCTATATCTCTAACTTTATCAGAAAATCTTTTCTGTTGGGCTCATCGTCAAGCATGCTCTCCCTTATCCATTTCAACTTGTGAATACCACCACTTCAGAAGGCAAAGGGGGTATCATTAAGCAGAGAGTTTAGGTTAGTTTTTATTTCTAGTTTTTAAATTTGTTTCTTTTCTTTTTCTTAACTCTGTATTTTTTTTACAAGTTCAAACTCAATCAAATTTTGGTGTTGTTGTCGGAGAGGGACAGTAAGTAATCTTTTTAATTTACTAATTGATTAACTTTTTTCCTCTTTGTTTTTATGTGCAGGCTTGAATTTTAGAAAAATAGTAGTTAAAAAATGACCATTGTTAGTCTGTGCCTCTGCTCTAGAAAATAGAGCACAGGAAAATACAGAACTACCGCAAAGATGCGGCAAAAAAGTCGTGTTTGCGCGGCTATTCTATATGACTACTGATTGATATTTTCTGCAGGAATTATTCACTGCAAAATACATGTTCTGAAACTATTATTCTTCTCCGTTATTTAATATTGCACACTATTTTTAAATTCAATAGTAATTCGTGTTTGTAAATGCTAAAAAATAATTAGAAATTGTATTTTAAGCACTTGTTTAATCGTTATATTTCTTTTTACCGTTGAAGAGTGCTCACATATCTCATGAATCATGTTTTTAGATGACTAAAAAGAAAAAAAATGATGGTAACATATATTTGTTATATTAATTTTTTGGGTAATTATTTGATTATCAGTTACTAAAATTTATTATATTTTTTTTTATAAATGCATGGAGTTCATTTATGTGGTACATTGTTGGAAGTTTGAATTATTTATGTGGTTCAGACTTTTGGACATAATTAATGATTACTTAATTTGCTGACTTGTATACTATATGTGTACACAATTGCTAGATAGATGTTATTGTTGGCCCAAGGTTACAATCAATCGGTTTTTAAGTTTTGATGATTACAAAACATATATAGATATTTGTACTAATCATTTTTAGCGTTTAAGTAAGTTTCAGGGTTCTATGGATTTGTGATGTGCACTTCCCTAAAGGAAGATCATTTTGACTCAAGACGGTTCATTTCGGGTTCAAAGTATCAAGCTATCTCAAGATAATACCAAGCTATTCAAGATCATGAAGAAGCCCACTTGAAGTCTTTGTAATCACCTAGAACATATGTAAGAATTAGTTTGTTAAAGTTTGAGGTTGTGGTAAATTGGCTCAAGAACACACACACACACTTTCAAAAATACGGTTTTTATTTTTGACTTTTGATTTAAGTTCATGCTTTGATCTTTATACATGACTCAATTTTTTACAAATTTTATATCATGTTTATATCATGTATACCTATCTTTTCAGCATGTTACTTAGCCATATATCCCTACAAAATTAATTTGAAAATTTTCAAAGTTCAAAAAAAATCCCATAACCAATTCTGTTTCAGGCCTGGCGGTCGACCGGATCCTTTCCAGTCTAGGCCGGTCGATCGACCGGTCGACCGTACTTTGAGTCCAGGCATGAACGATTTGTGCATGTCTGTCGGTCGACCGACCGGTCGACCGACTGGAACCACTTTGCTCTCTGTTTCTTGTCGGTCGACCGAGCGGTCGACCGACAGTTCAAAACGAATTTCTCTTTTGGCTTCCGGTTGACAGACCGGTCGACCGAGTCCAACGGCTACTTTGCCAATTGGACTGCCGGTCGACCGGGCCGGCCGACCGACAGCCGTCTCCAGCTGCCAACGGCTAGTTTTCTGAGTTTTTGTTTTGGGATTCGTTAGAGATTTTTGTGTCAGCTAATTCTGAAATCTTGGCAGCTATTTTCTGACCCTATTACCTAGTTTTAATCATGTTTAGACCTCCTCCATTCCCTATAAATAGTGAGGATTGGACTCTTGCAAAATACAAGAAAATACCCATTGTTTTCAAGTTTTAAAAGAAAGAAAAGTGTTTTAAAAGCTCTCAATTCCTTTTAAGCATTCTTGGCTACTGTTTTCAGTTGTGTTTCAAAGCAATTTTTCATTACAACTGATCTTGTTTTATCACTACACTTCTTGAGCCAAAAACCCTCCTCATTCTATAAGGAAGTTGTAAAGAGAAGTTTGTGATCCTTTGTTGATCACTTGGTTTCTTGTTCTTCTTACTTTGTAATTCCTCTTCGGTAGAGGATTGGATTGGTGGAGTTCGGTACTCCGGTCTTCGGTAGACCTCTTATAATTGGTGGAGTTCGGTACTCCGGTCTTCGGTAGACTCTTGTAATTGGTGGAGTTCGGTACTCCGGTCTTCGGTAGACCTTGTAATCCTCGGTGGATATAGTGAAAACCCTTCACGGCGGTGAAGGCGGGGAGTAGAGCGGTGGCTCGAACCTCGAAATAAATACCTTGTGTTTGCGATTGATTTCTACTCTTTGCTATCCTTTATTGCTCTTCATTTCTTACTTGTGTTTTAGCATTTTATTTCTAACTTGTGATATATCTTGTGTGCACTTCAACATTGTAAGTTCACCTAGAGGGGGGTGAATAGGTGATGGCTAATCTAATGGTCACTTAATGCCAAATAATGCGGAAGCTAAAACAATTATGACCTAATTAAAACTTTTACACTAAACACCACGTATAACCAAAGGCCATTAGCCCAATATCCCGTTGAGTATTTTGATGATAACAAACCATATTTAGTTATGTATTTAACAATTTTGTTTAAAAGAATTTCAGGTTCAAAACTAGTTGATTTGACAGCTCCACTATCAAGACTCACAAGTTTGGACGTCGCCTAAAGATTTGCATTCCTAAGCTAAGCACATTAGAAAGCTTCGGAAACAAGTTTTTGAAGAAAAGACCAAGTCAAGATCAAGACAATGAAAAAGTCAAGATTTGTATTTTTACTTTTCTTTTAGACTTTTTGTCAAAACTAGATGTTAGAAGTAGATTTATGGGATTGTCACTCACACACACTTTAGTTTGATTTATGGCTTCAAAAACAATTTCTATTTCCAACTTAGTTTTATAGTTAACATGTTTTGGAAATTTGTTTTTAGAAACTTTAAGTTTTGGAAAAACCAACTTTTGAAAAAACAAGTTTTTATCAAGAGAATCTTTATCAAAATGTTTTAACATGTTAGAGTAGTGACTTATGATCATACTCCTATTTTTACAAAGTTCAAAACCTCAACCCAAAAGACCACACCCTTAATTCCAGGTCTGATTTCTGCAGGTCTGATTTTTTTCAGAACTGACAAGAGCCGGTCGACCGTCCGGGTCGACCGACGTGCACAAATTGTGCATGTGCACGTCGGACGACCGCTCGGGTCGACCGTGCACCCTTCGGTGCTCTCTGTATCTCTGGGTCGACCGTGGCGGTCGACCGATGTCCCCAACGGTCAGAAATATGACCGTTGGCGGTCGACCGGCCCGTCGACCGGCAGCTGTCAGAAAGTCTGACAGACTCCAACAGCTATATTTTCTGACAGATTTTGTTGGGATCTCACCCCAATGAATCTCTCTTGCTGTCTTACCCTGTTTTTCATCCCCTATAAATAGTGGGTCACTTCAACATGATAAAACAACAATTTGACAACAATTTTCATAGATATTTTACAAAAGATTTTCAAGCCTTCTTTCTTTGAGAAAAGATTTTCAAAAGCCAAATTTCCATACACCCATTTGAAGCCTATACCTCTACTTCACTCTAGATATTTGCACTACACAATCCCAAATTTCTACATCTACATATTGGTTATAGGATTGTGCAAGTGAGCTATTTGTGATCAAGTGTGATCATTTTCTTCTTGAGCGAAGTTGTAGAGGCATCAGCCTCAAGCGAGCGAGTGTGCTTCGGGTGGTGTTGCGGCATCACAAGAGATAGGACAAGTGTGTCCTTGTATTGGAGATCCGGTGGGATCAACAATAGTGGAAATCCTTCAAGTGTGAAGGCGGGGACGTAGAGCGTGGCTCGAACCTCGGAAACATATACTTGTGTTTGCGTTTGCTCGAATTTTCTCTAAACTCAAACTCCTTTATTTCTTGCAATACTTATTGTGTTTATTATTGCTAGTCCTTTAATTTGAGCAATTTGTTAAGTAAACTGTTAATTCCGCATTATTGCCATATTACATATAGCCATCACCTATTCACCCCCTCTAGGTGATTTCAATTGGTATCAGAGCTTGGTACTCTGATTTGGGTCTAACAACCTAGAGTTAAAGATCCTCAATTTTAGGCTAATCACAATATTTTATACACACACCATGGACTTCATGTCACCACCCACCTTTGACATCCTTAACATCAACATTTGGAAGGTTAAGATGTCATTGTACCTCAAAGCCTTAGGTTTTCATGTTTATCTTGCCACTACTAATAATGCATATTGTTTAAATGGTAAGAATAGTGAGGCTAATACAAAAGCCCTACATGCTTTAAGATCTACCCTAAATGATATTTATTTATCTAGGGTTGCTAATCTTGATTTGACTTTTGTAGTTTGGAATACCTTGATCTCCCTTGACGAAAATGAACAATACTATGCGGGGAGCGATTCGGACGTTGGAAGCGACACCTCCAACGTATGCTATATGGTCCAAGGGGATAACCCCCTTGAGGTAACTATCGAATCCGAGGTAGAAGATGATAACATGTCATATGATGAGCTTACTACCTTTTGTCAACTTGTGCTTGAAAAATATGACATGCTTAAAAAGAAAAATAAAAATTTGAAAAAGAACATTGCTTGCATGCATAAAGAACATGATTCATTTAGAGATAACTTTGCATGCTTAGAAAAAGAAATAATAATTTGAAAAAGAATTTTGATGCCATGCTTAATGAAAGATTCATTAGAAAATAAAATGGCATGCTTAGAAAAAGAAAATGAAAATTTGAAAAATGAGAATGTTTCCTTACTTGCAAAATTGAATGATTTATGTGAAGGGAACACTAGTTTGAAAACTAAAATTGCTTTGGTGGAAAAACAAAGAGAAGTTATTTTTCAAGAAAATAAATCTTTGAAAAGAAAAATTTGTGAAAAAGAAAAAGAAGATGTTTGTAATAAGAAAAGGAAAATGAATCTTTATCTCATCATGCTTTTCATGCCACCACTAATGAGATTAAAGATTTAAAAAATGAAATGAATGGTTTGAGTTCTACTTTGAACTCTTGTGCTTTTAATCATTCTAGGTTGGAGTCAATGTTTTCAAAGAAACAAACTTCACACATTCATGCACATCATAACCATGCATTTGCTTATGTTGCACAACATGATCACACTCCTACACATAAGCATACTAAGGTGTACATATGTACACATTGTGGCCGCAAAGGCCATTTAGCAAAGTTTTGTTATGATAAGATTAATTCTAAAAATTTTGCTAATAAAAACTTTTGGGTTCCTTACAAGACTAACCCAAAAGGACCCAAGAAAATATGGGTACCAAAATCCTCACCTTTTGCTTTTGATGTAGGTGAGGGCTCTCACAAGACGTGAGAGGATTGGTGCCTTGGTAGTGGATGCATTTGGACTTGATGGACATACATTTGGATGCATCGCTATCAAGGAGTTTTGTTGGAAAGGCCACCATGATTGGAGCTTTGGAGTTGGTAACAATTTCCAAACTCCTATTTTTTTGTACATGCTTATTCATTTGATATCATATAGCATGTTCATGTTTTATGATTATTGTGCTTCATGTGGTGTGAACTAGTTTAAATGTAGATTTTATCAAAACTTGCATGTATACATGTAGAAATAGTGAATTACAATTGATTCATATATATTTGAACTTCATGCTCATTTGTACCCACTATATGCATATGTATAGACTAGTTTTGATGATTCTCTCATTTATACATGCTTTGCCAATCTTTATGATTTTACTTCATGTATATGTATTTTTAATTCAAATCTAATAAATATACATGTATACCCGTGAGTCTCTTGCCTTCATGCAAACATCATTAATAGACTCTTTTAGATTTGGGATATGTATGTGCATTGTTAGGATTGGATTAATCATACATATACCATGAAGATTAGTGTTTTGATGAAAAATGATTTTTCGTGTTTTGTTAAAAATGTGACTTATGATCTTTTTGAGCTTCATTGACTATTTTCATAAAAATGCTATTTACATGATCGTTTAACACTCACACTTTTGTTAAAATCACTCATTTCTCCAAAATGTCAAAGAGATCTAGGTCTGAGAAGGAAAAAAGTGTAGTTCCCTCATCTTCCACCACTCCTAAGCCTAAACGCCCCTTTGTGAACGATCTTGCTGAAAATCGTTTCATTCAACTCTCCAAGAAATCCGTTATTTTGGGAAGATGTGTCATTCTTAAGGATTTTGAACACCTAGGCATCCCCCGCATCCTCAAAAGAAATTCTTTGGATCTTTTTATGGCTATTAGGGAATCTGTCTACACATCCCTAGTTCACTACTTCTATGCAAACTATGCTTTTGAGGGAGATCGTGTTAGATCACGTATCTTAGGGAGAGATATTGACATTCCTATAGAACGATTTGCTGACTTGCTTCATCTCTCCTCTGAAGGAGTGGATGTCTATACTTTTGATCTACACGACTTTGAGTATCCGGACGGTGAGTCTGCGCTCACCGCTTCCACATTGATTCACGGGGATGACAACCCCGGTTTAGTAAGAAATGAGGAGGTCAACAAATTCACCCTCACCTCCCAAATCCTTGCTAAATTCATTTTCTATAACATTTTACCTAAGTCCGGTGAGTATAGCAATGCTAGGGGTCCAGTTTTTCTCATCATCTATTGCCTTCTGAAAGGCATTAAGATTGATTTCCCTCATCTCATTGCTACTCATATGGCCTCTGACCAGATCCGCATGCCCGGTAGGCACTTGCCTTATGGGATGCTTATCACTCATCTACTTCAGAGACTAGGTTTTGATCTGTCCTCAGAGACTCCCTGTCAACCCGCTGTGAACCTAGACAGCGTTCTTTTGAAGAGGATGCAGGCTTAGATGCGTCGTCACGCACAGGAGCACCCTCCTGCTCCTCCTGCTGATATTCCAGGGTCATCTTCGGCCCCAGAATCCTCTTCTATCCCAGGGATTTCCTCTGCTCCCGGGCCATCTTTATCTCCTGAGTTCCAGTCCTTCATTTCTTCTGAGATTCGCTCTCAGATCCAGAAGCATCAGTCTTGGATCGAGCAGCGAGATGCAGCCTTTCGTGCGGATATGGAGCAGCGTGATGCAGCCCTTCGCGCGGAGATGGACTCGCGCTTCCAGGGAATTCAATGACATGACTTACTTTGCGAACGCCATGAGATTCGTGGACTCGCAATTTGAGGCATTATTTGTGAAATTCGATATGCTTGGTCCAGATCCCACGATCATTGCTCGTCCTCTTCCATCCTCCGGTCCTCCATTTCCTGCCAGAGACCCTACTGCTGCTCCACCTCCATAGCCAGGCGTTGCTGGTATCGATCCAGAGGAGGCAGGTCATCCCTCTTCTGATGATGATGATGATGGTGATGAGAAGATGGCTGAGGGTACCGCTGAGGAGAGCTCGTCTGAGGAAGACGATGCTGAGGATAGTTCATCTGAGGACGATGCTGCTGGTGATGAGTGACTCCCCTTATTTGATGATGACAAAAAGGGAGAGAGTTATTTATGAGAGAGATATATTTCATATTTTGTGTATTTGTGTTGTGTACTGTGTATTGTGTTTGTACTGTGTTTATGTGTTTGGACAAACACATCCTTTTATGGTGGACATATATCCTTGTGTTGTTGTGGACATGAGTTCCTATATTTATGTTGTGTTTTTATAAAATGTGTTATCTTTTTATGACATGAGTACCTTTGGCATGGACATGAGTATTATGGATGGGTATTGCTATTTTTTTGTGCTATTTATCTATGCCTGAGTTTGATTCTTTTTATATGCATGTGTTGAGGGGGAGCTTCACTTGAAGTCTCTACCCAAAATATTTGTGATAACTGTATATGTTTTGTCATCATCAAAAAGGGGGAGATTGTTGGCCCAAAGGCCATTAGCCCAATATCCCGTTGAATATTTTGATGATAACAAACCATATTTAGTTATGTATTTAACAATTTTGTTTAAAAGAATTTCAGGTTCAAAACTAGTTGATTTGAGGGCTCCACTATCAAGACTCACAAGTTTGGACGTCGCCTAAAGATTTGCATTCCTAAGCTAAGCACATTAGAAAGCTTCGGGAACAAGTTTTTGAAGAAAAGACCAAATCAAGATCAAGACAATGAAAAAGTCCAAGATTTGTATTTTTACTTTTCTTTTAGACTTTTTGTCAAAACTAGATGTTAGAAGTAGATTTATGGGATTGTCACTCACACACACTTTAGTTTGATTTATGGCTTCAAAAACAATTTCTATTTCCAACTTAGTTTTATAGTTAACATGTTTTGGAAATTTGTTTTTAGAAACTTTAAGTTTTGGAAAAACCAACTTTTGGAAAACAAGTTTTTATCAAGAGAATTATCAAAATGTTTTAACATGTTAGAGTAGTGACTTATGATCATACTCCTATTTTTACAAAGTTCAAAACCTCAACCCAAAAGACCACACCCTTAATTCCAGGTTCTGGTTTCTGCAGGTCTGATTTTTCTCAGAACTGACAGGAGCCGGTCGACCGTCCGGGTCGACCGACGTGCACAAATTGTGCATGTGCACGTCGGGCGACCGCTCGGGTCGACCGTGCACCCTTCGGTGCTCTCTGTATCTCTGGGTCGACCGTGGCGGTCGACCGATGTCCCCAACGGTCAGAAATATGACCGTTGGCGGTCGACCGGCAGCTGTCAGAAAGTCTGACAGACTCTAACAGCTATATTTTCTGACAGATTTTGTTGGGATCTCACCCCAACGAATCTCTCTTGCTGTCTTACCCTGTTTTTCATCCCCTATAAATAGTGGGTCACTTCAACATGATAAAACAACAATTTGACAACAATTTTCATAGCTATTTTACAAAAGATTTTCAAGCCTTCTTTCTTTGAGAAAAGATTTTCAAAAGCCAAATTTCCATACACCCATTTGAAGCCTATACCTCTACTTCACTCTAGATATTTGCACTACACAATCCCAAATTTCTACATCTATATATTGGTTATAGGATTGTGCAAGTAAGCTATTTGTGATCAAGTGTGATCATTTTCTTCTTGAGCGAAGTTGTAGAGGCATCAGCCTCAAGCGAGCGAGTGTGCTCCGGGTGGTGTTGCGGCATCACAAGAGATAGGACAAGTGTGTCCTTGTATTGGAGATCCGGTGGATTAACAATAGTGGAAATCCTTCAAGTGTGAAGGCGGGGACGTAGAGCGTGGCTCGAACCTCGGAAACATATACTTGTGTTTGCGTTTGCTCGAATTTTCTCTAAACTCAACTCCTTTATTTCTTGCAATACTTATTGTGTTATTATTGCTAGTCCTTTAATTTGAGCAATTTGTTAAGTAAAATTTTAATTCCGCATTATTGCCATATTACATATAGCCATCACCTATTCACCCCCCTCTAGGTGATTTCAAACATTGCATTCATTCCACTCCTTGCCATATTGTCGATCATTACTCATACAACAAGATTGCAATACGCACCTCAAACTCTTATCTAGAGGAATCACGAGGAAGGAGTTCAGAGCCCTTCACCGGTATTCGGCTCTTAGTCTTGTTTTGGGCGATCGTTGCATCATTTATTCATCTTGTTTAAAAAGATCACTAGATTAGCATTAACACTTTCTTTGTATATGTCTATTTTCTGTTTTACTCTACCTTCTCATTCTACCTCTTTCTTTCTAACTCAACTCAACTCAATTTTTCCTTTTTGTTTTAAAGAACTAAGAAGAACTTTAACCATACTTTGTAGCCTAAAAGAGAACTTACTAAAAAGTTTCTATCGCTAGTCCCTCCTTGTGGATCACGACCCGCATAGCCACTTACTATCGCGGTAGAATTGAGCACTTACACATATCTATTTTAAAGTTCTGAAATTCTGTATTTGTGTGCAGGTTCTAGCTCAATCACCCGCGTCTCGATTATAACTGCCCTCATTACTTGGTCAATTACTGCCCACATAATGAGAGAGTTAACCCCCATTATGGAGTATTTTTAGGTGACAGTTTTACCGCTGAAACCCCTATAAATAGCTCAGTTTGCTATGGAAAAGGGTTCGAAAGTTTTGGTCAGAAGAATTTTTGTTGTAAGCCTTAGAAAGACCAGAATATCTAGCTAAGAAATACAAAAGAGTAAAACTCTTCTAACAACTTGCTGAGTTCAAGTTTGTTCTTGCCTAAAGTCTCTTTTAGATTTTTGTTGGACAGAAGCTGTGTTACTTCGTCCACCGTCCAAAGAGAAGATTCCCAAAAGATCGTGATGTTCACCCAGTCAACGGAAAAGAAGATTCACTTTTCTTTGCTACATCAGAACCCAGCACTAAACAAGGGACGATTTGAGCTTGAATATCTTCCTCTCTTGTAATTAGATTATTAATCTGTTGTAACTTTCTTTATAATCAAATAAAGAATTTACACGCCTTCAATTTTCCCACCAAATAAGAGATGGCGACTCCGCTGGGGACAACTTTCTCTACTGATGAGCAAGTCGTGGCGTAAGGTGACGTCACATGCATGGGAAAGGTGGTTGATTCGCTTGTCATAGAATTCGACCAGGCAAAGTATGAAGAGTTCCTCTCTTCCGGCTCGAAGAGCCCTAGGGCGCGGCAGTACCGCAAAGTCTCCTTAGAGATTCATTCTCAGGTCCCTTCAAAGGCTTCCCTGTTGCGTTCTGCGCGAGAACATCGTGGCCGGATGCATCGCACGTAAGGTCCGCGTCAACATCTCCCACGAGACCTGCAAGGCCTACGTTATTGGCGTTCATCCTGCTCACGCCCGTCCTCTTCCTCAGCCCCAGGTTACCAGGGGTTCCCAACAACCCGTACGGCATAACCGGAATGCTGAACGTCGACAGAGATGACGCGCGCGTCAATTACAGATGCAAGAAGATGGAAAACTATCTGTCCAGCAATCTGTCCAATAGATAAAGAACGCGAGGCTCAAGCTCGCGTCTCTTCTGAACTACGCCAAACGCGTGAAGTCCGCATTTGGAGACCTAAACGCGAAGCCCACAAGGCTTGCGTTTCTGAAGCTTTACTTCCCAAATACGACATGCAGCAGTGTGAGGTCTGTGCCTCTCCTCAGAGACACGAGACCCGCGTCTCTACAACCAAACGCGGAATTGAGAAATTCCGCATGTCTCAACTGTTGCTAACTAAATGCAACAATCAGCAGCAAGTTGGTGTAGAAGAGTTGAACTCTTTCTCCGTCTTCTTTAGCTGGAAAATTCTGACTAAATTTGATCAAGTTCGATCAATTCCGCTTCAATAGCAAACTGAGCTATTTATAGGAATTTTAGGGGTAAAATTGTCCCCTAAAAACCCTCCATAATGGGGGTTAACTCCCCTCATTACGTGGGCAGTAATTAACCCGGTAATGAGGGCAGTTACAACTGAGACGCATGGTCCCTCTGTAGTTGAAAACGCGGGCTTCGAGCTTTACTAGATGCGGGCTTCAAGCTTTGCATCTTCCCATTGCAGTGATGCTGGGATGCAGGTTTCGAGCCTCGTGTTGAGACGCAAGTTTCGAGCCTCGCGTTTTGGTATTACAGTGATGTTGAGACGCGGGTGTCAAGACTCGTGTTTGGACATTGTAGTGATGCTGAGACGCGGAGTTTGAGCTCTAGTCTTGACATTGCATGAATGGTTTTAATTATCATCGCGTCTGAAGTATAGACTCTGCTATCTGATGACTTCTCATCAGTGATTTTTAGACAGTCTACAATACGCACCTTTTGTACTATTCATACTTATATATCTTCTTATAAATCATACTTTTGTACTCTCTAGTAATGTAATATTCATGTAATATTAGATCACGCTCTGTGATAATACTTGTACTATATTGTTGGAATCTATATTACCATTATGCTTCCGTTCTCTGATTCATGCATGTACTGTTACTTAACATACATATGTGAGGGTATTTTCGCCCTGCATATGTATGTTACAGTAGCGTCTCCATATCCGTGGGATTGGGGCGTTACATTCCGAGTTGATAGTCTCAACTACAAAGATTAGAATTAAGGAATAAATAAGTAAAATCGTAGGGGAAAATAATTAAGGAAAAGATGTTAGAATTAATATATCATAGTAAAGGATCAACTATATTTATATATGAATCTAAATAACATGTATGATGAATCTTAATGGAGGATATTTAGATGACATACCTCTTTGAAAGATGATGAATTGTACTAAGATCTGGATCATCGCTATAGAGAACGAGATGGAGAGTGCTTAACCCAACCTCCTATAGGTAGAGATTAATAAATAACTGCAGAAAGGGACTTCCTCTATATATAACTCTTTGATTAATAGCATTCTCATAATGCCCCTCGTAATAAGAGAGTAATTCTATGTCCCACTAAAATTATAACTTAGTGCATCTATTAACCACATCTAATATATTGACAACATAAGTTGTACATGTGACATGATATGGGGTAGAAAATAGAGTATGGGTCGAATCAGAAAATATCTTACAAAAGACATGCATTACCAAACTTAGTCCCTTGCAATCCTTCCTCGGGTAGTGAATAATCATTTGTAAACACCCTTTGAATATGCAATGAATGTAATTAAGTTGAGCATGATCTACATGACTAAACTTAATTGCTTGTTATTCAAGGTTGATGATACCTAAGGATGTAAACAGGCTCGTAGATGATTAATCTCTAAAATTACATATTTCATACCACATCTTCACATTTATTTAATATTAAATCCTGTTAATAATACCTCTCATGCATGTTTCTAGGTTCATGGCATGAAATGAAGAAGAAGACCCAAATCACCATATAATTGGTAATTAAAAGCCTACAATAATAGCTATTGACTTTGGAGGTTGTTTCGTCAAAACCGGGGGCCCAAATCCGGAAACTAGCAAGTACAGCTGACAGGGGGACAACCGGGAAGGCGCGACAGGCGGCACTGCACGCGCTTCCAAAGCATTGCTGCGAAAACGCAGCATTACCCCGCGTTTTCGCGGCAATGTTATGGAGCTGCGCGTCGAGATTTGACCGGCTCTTACAGGCCTTCTGGTGCCCCCTTTCGCCTATAAAAGCCCTGAGATTTTCAGAGCTGTAAGAGGAGAAGTTTTGAGGAGTTTTTCTTTAGTTTTAGTGTAGTTTTAGAGTATTTTGTTCTTCTTAGGGTAGCTTAGGTTAGTTATTCTTCTTCTTCCTCTTTGTATCTTTTATTTTTGTAGATCTTGTAATAGGAAAGAGAGTAATACATGAGAGGAAAGCAAGAGTGCTTGTAATAAAAGGTGACAATTTATGAAAGGTTCTCTTTTTATCTCTCCTTATTTTCTTCTCTCTAATTCCTTTTACATGTTTAGCTAATTTTCTCTCATAGCAACTAACTACTAACCACTAACTTGCTAACTTTTACTTGATAATTCACATGAATCTAATAGCCTCTACTTAGCCTTACTCTTACAAGGGCTATTGATGGCTCATGATGATAATTCTAAATCTCTAACATTCTAAATCTCTAACAAGATAACAATACTTTATTCTATACTTGCTCTTATTTAGTTTTGATGGTTTAAGTGTAGCTTGCACTTGTTTTGTTGAGTTTGAATGTGAAAGTTATCTTATGGGTCATACTTTGAAACGCTCTTAAACCAAGGACTAGTGATGGCCAAGGATACATGTGGGGAACTATCACTAAGAAGTTAGCAAGTTAGTGGAGCCATTAGTAGTTAGTAGCCATGAGTTTTCTTTCACTTTTTACTTTATTTTAGAAATATATCAAAAATCACAAATATCTTATCTTCTATATTCTAACTTCTTCGTGTTTCACCGTACTCTTCTCTTTTCACTTTTTGTTTTCTTTTCTTTTCATTCTTTAAAACATAGATGAACCTTTAACACACACGTGAACATTTCGGTAAAAATTTATCGCTTCCTGTCCCTATGGATTCGACCCGTTTAGCCTCTATGCTATAATGGAAGTACCGAGGAAGTTAAAGCACGCACTTTTAACTATTGATTTCAAAACATACACTTTTCGTGCACGGTTTTTCCCGATCAAATTTTGCGCCGTTGCCGAGGATGGGAAAGGTTTGATTTCATATTTTTGTTAATTTTTCTTCTTTATTTTGGTGTGCAGTTCAAATTTTTAGCATTACAGAAGTCCACACTTGTTTTGGTGTGGTTGAGTAAATTCTTGTATATTGCTATATTCTGCTGTTAGTTTTTATTTATATTACCTATGCACTATAATAATTTTAAGAACTTAAATATGGTAATTGGATGTTTTAAAACGGTTTAGACATTTGCATCTAGGTACGTGTCGATTTCAATTCCAATATACTGTATTTTGTTCTTGTGTTGTTATGATCTTGACGGAGGTGTGCATATTGCATGGCATATAGTTAGGACAAACACGTGGGTGATTTACTCTCTTTGTGTGCTCATTCTTATCTATATTGCACACTTGCACGAATTGAACTTAAGAGCAAAATCTAATATAACATAAGGTGGGGAAGTCATTATCCTCCCTTAGCCCAAAAATCACCTTCCCACTCACACAACCCAAGCCTTAATAAAAATTGTAGACGTTGGCCCCTAGGGACATCTCAGACTCATTTAGGAGATTGACCTCAGGAAAAGTTGTTAGAGTTTGACACTTGTTAAATCAGTGTCTAAGGTTGAGGATTGAGAGGCGAAACCTCCAAGAACAGTGATTTGACATAATTAGGCCCGTTGCTCCGGTATGGATACCTCCCACTGATCTTGCCCCTATCTAGCCAATTAACTTGTAGTCAAATTTCTACAAGGTACCCCCGTGGACAGTCTAACCAGTTAGGAGTCATTTAGATCTAAGTCAACCCTAGTATAAGCTTGTTTTCTTTTTCTTTTTCTTTTTCTTTATTTGTTTGTTTGTTTGTTTTTCTTTTTGTAAATTTTGAAATGGATTTTAACAATAACAATTTTTTCAATCCTAATATGAATCCATATTCACCCCGATCTCATTTGACTCGGATAACTCTGACCCGACTATGTACAACATGAACCAACCATATATGCCGAGTTGGGATTATTCGACTCAATATGACTCATATCCCCAATCCTATAACTATAATTTTTAAAATAACTTTCACTCTTCACAGAGTTCATGGGGATTCACTTTTTTCGAGTCAAATTTTCAAACACATTGTCCACAATTTTCACAATATTCATTTCCCGATTCTGCTTCATATCCTCCTTTTCCTGAACCACTAAATGAAGAAAAATCACCGTTGCAAAGGACTTTGGAAGAAGCAATGGAGGCCAAAAATAATTTGAAAACATGATGGCCTCATCATATTCACAAAATTTTCAAATTCATATAATTCTTTTCCAGCACCACTCAAAGAAAAATCATTGTGGGAAAAAACTATGGAATTCGTGTAAGAAACCGAGCGAATAATGCAAAATATGATTGAGTTTTCATGTCCATCAGATGTTCATATGACTCAAGAATCATATTATTTTAGAAATCCAGCTTCAATTTCATCATACCAATCTGAACTTGACCAACATCAAATTCTTGATAGTTTGACAAGTTATCTAATTCCTGAAATTAAACTTGAAGATGAATGTGAACTTGAGCTTCAATTTAGCGATTCGAGTCCAATCCTTGAATCAATATCGTCTCTTGTAGTGTTACCTAAACCAAGTAACATTCTTGAGCCAGTTTTGATTCCCATAATTCCTGAACTTGAATCGATCATTTCACCCGTTCACATTCCTTCCGTAGACGAAAATCAAGATTCAATTTCATTACATCCATTTGAACTTGCCTAAAATTTTGAGAACCAACTTGACATTTTGGCAAGTTATCTTTTTCCTGAAATTGAACTTGAGCTTAAAAGTGATCTTGAATCTCAAATTGGTAATTTTATTTCACTTTTTGAGTCAATAATGACTCAATATCTTTACCAGATTTTTTCTCTATTCCGGAGTCAATATTGAATCCTATACCAGTACACCGTGAAATTGAATCACCAATATCTTATGATTACACTTCATTGACGGAGAAAGTGTGAACAATTTTTTGTCTGGACCCCATTTTTGAACCAATTTCGACTCCCCCCTTTGAATCTCGATTTAATCTGAGTCAAATTCCCGAGTCGGTATCAGTTTTTATTCCTATTCCATTTGAGTCCAAAACAATCATCTCCTAAAATCACACTTCATTGTTGGACAAGGATGTTAAAGAAAATGACTCAGTAATTATTTTTGAAATTGAAAATTAGATGGGGATAATTTTTTAAATAAGACCATTCACTCAATCATTCTTTTATTGGGTCATATCAGAGAGGTCACTGGTGGGTTTCTGCAAGATTCATGATTTTTTGATTGGGTAGCAACACTTGACCCAATCAGACACCACCGGAGCCACCACCATGAGATAATTTTTCTTCCCTTCCCATTTGTTTCATGTATATACACATTCACGATGCATTGAGGACAATGCATGAGATAAGTGTAGGGGAGGATTCACTGACATAATTAGTTTTATATTTCTTTTCTTTTGCACTTCGTTTATGGAGCTTTTTAAAATTTTCTTTTGTATAGAAACTCTTTTCTTTTCATTTCTTTTTACAAAACTTTTTGAAATAAGAGAAATAATTTTGATTTATTTTAAGAAAATTAAGATTATCTTAAAAATTAGGAAGACCTAAAATATGAATTTTTAAACTTAGTCAAAATAATATCTTATTTAAATTTTAGGATAAGAAAGTAAGATTGGAAAGATAACTTGATCTTGAATTTTTTGCCTTAGATATATGCACTTCACATTTACACAATTTTTGGGATTGAAACAAATACTGAAAATGTCATAAAAATACCATAAAAATATATAAAAAATGGTGATCGCTTATTGAAGTTGGGTAATTATGCCTAACGCCTAAAATGGTGGACAAAAATAAAATAATCCCCTTCAGTTTTGTGGCCTTATTTACTCGAATCCTTAAGTCTGAGAGATATTTTTTCGTCTGGTGCCCTAAAACTATCTGGTTTGGGAGTCACCGACTAAAGGCTCACTACCCGGGTGACCTGAAAAGCCTAAGAAAATTAAGAGAAGAAAAATAAATAATAATATAATAAATGGCATGAAAGTTAGAGTCGATATCTCAAAAATCTTCACTATTCACAAAGTGTATATTTTTCTAAGAGTTTTATGAAAGATCAAAGAATCAATTCAATTTTAAATTCTTACAAATTTATAATAAGATTTTGTATTTTGATTTAGTTTAAGGAAAAATAATTTCTGGTTAACCTATGACCTCGGATCACTTAAATTTTCGCAAAAAGATTTTAACACTTTTCTCTATTTCAAAATGCGTTTTCAAAATACTAATATTTGATTTCTTTCTTTATGGATTTTGTCGGTGTAATCCGCTAAAAATTCTCAGGAGACAAAACTCTTCCTCTAGGGGAAACCTAGAGGTTTAACGGCTTGTTGCACATGCTCAGTGCAATCGCGTCACCTGCGAAAGTGGTGTAATAATTTTCTTAATTTTTTGTTTTGCCCTAGACGAGAAAAAGATAAGTGTGGGATGTGATCAGTCTCTAAAATTGCATATTTCATACCACATCTTCACATTTATTTAATATTAAATCCTGTTAATAATACCTATCTTGCATGTTTCTAAGTTCATGGCATGAAATGAAGAAAAGACGCAAAATCATGGTTTAATTGGTAATTAAAAGCCTATAAGAATAGCCATTTATTTTGGAGGGTGGTTTCGTCAAAACTGGGGGCCCAAATTCGAAAACCAGAAAGTACAACCGATAGGGGGACAACCGGGAAGCCTGCAGCAGGCGGCGCTGCACGCGCTTCCTAAGCATTACCGCAGAAACGCGACATTTACTGCGTTTTCACAGTAATGTTGTGGAGCCGCACGCCGAGATTTGATGCGCTCACCGTACAGGCGTTCTGGTGCCCCTTTCGCCTATAAAAGCCCTGAGATTTCCAGAGCTGAATGAGGAGAAATTTTGAGGAGTTTTTCTTTAGTTTTAGTGTAGCTTTAGAGTAGTTTCTTCTTCTTAGGATAATTTAGGTTAGTTGTTCTTCTTCTTCTCTTTTGTATTTTTCATTTCTTGTAGATCTTGTAATAGGAAAGAGAGTAGTACATGAGAGGAAAGTAAGAGTGCTTATAATGAAAGGTGACAATCTATGAAATGTTCTCTCTTTATCTTTCTTTATTTTCTTCTCTCTAACTCCTTTTACATGTTTAGCTAATTTTCTCTTATGACAACTAAGTACTGACCACTAACTTGCTAACTTCTTACTTGATAATTCACATGAATCTAATAGCCTCTACTTGGCCTTTCTCTTGTAAGAGCCATTGATGACTTATGATGATAGATTCTAACACTCTAATATTCTAACTCTCTAACAAGCTAACATTACTTTATTCTATACTTGCTCTTATTTAGTTTTGATGGTTTAAGTGTAACTTGCACTTGTTTTGTTGAGTTTGGATGTGAAAGTTATCTTATATATCATGCTTTGAAACGCTCTTGAACTAAGGACTAGTGATGGTCAAGGATACATGTGAGGCAACTATCACTAAGAGGTTAGCATGTTAGTAGAGCTATTAGTAGTTAGTAACCATGAGTTTTCTTTCTCTTTTTACTTTATTTTAGAAATATATCAAAAATCACAAATATCTTATCTTTTATGTTCCCACTTCTTCATGTTTCACCGAACTCTTCTCTTTTCACTTTTTGTTTTCTTTTCTTTTCATTCTTTAAAACATAGAAAAACCTTTAACACACACGTGAAAATTTCGGTAAAACTTCTATCGCTTCCTGTCCCTGTCGATTTGACCCGTTTAGCCTCTATGCTATAACAGAAGTATCAAGAAAGCCAAAGCACGCACTTTTAACTATTGATTTCAAAGCATACACTTTTCGTGCACAGTTTTCCCACGATCAGTAGATTGCATATGAACTTCAGAAAGCTATAACATTAAATGTTTTAAAGTTCAAAACTTCAGTCCTCTTCTCTTCTTGAATCGTAACTCTTTTTGACTTTGTTGGTCAAGGAGCTACAAGGAATGTATAGTGAGAAATTCATCAGCATAATAATGTAAATATATGTATTAAAAGGAAAGAGATAACTAGGAACTCACAGTGTTTCAGGGCTAAGATCAGTTACTCATCACTATTAGCCTCGTCATATGAACTCTCAGAAAAATTATTTGAAGATAGAGTTTGTATCATGTACCTATCACAAAAAAAAAAGATCAACAAAAAAAAATAAATGAATAAAAAAAGGAAACAGGAAAAGAACTAAATTATGTACCAAGAGAAGCTACACATAAAGGTGACCTTGAAGTTGCAGTTTCATTTTCCCTAACTACCTCCCCATGACTTGTTCCTTGTATTGCGCAACATCCTCAACCTATGAAGCTTTCGACGACAACTTATTGTTGGGCCGAAGGCCCATCACTTGATTGAGAATAAGAATTTGTAAATAAGAAATTGAGTTGTAGAATTCTTAGTCTCAATGCTATCCGCTGTAGCAAGGGCCAAAGCGGGTCGTGATCCTCAGGGAAGGATGCGATGCAAGCTTTTCGGCCGACTTCTTTGCATGCTTCAAATAAAACAAAGGAGGGATTAGATTTGAAGTGTATATGAGCAAAGAAGTATGGTTTTACTGATCTACTACCACAACCCACCATGCAAGTTTTTGGATGTTGAATTTCATCTTGAGATAAATGTGGTTTACCCTAGGTTATTAAGAATGATTCAAGTAAGAAAAGATGATACTAGATTCTACTTAGTTGCATTATCAAAAACTAAACAATTTTCATCCTAACATCTAAGTACAGCTTAAGAAAAGATTAATCTTAAATTTAGGCTGTCCTAGTTCTTAAGTATGAAGTCATGAAGAGTTATTTAAATGTGCAACCTATTTTAGGAAATCTAATTATCAGTTAATCTTCAAGAAAAACAATCTTTAGTCCTAGGGTTTCTAAAGACTAGTCATCAATCGATTCAAATCCTAACTTGCCCTTGGGTTGTTTAAGAGATCAGCAAACCACA
Source organism: Agave tequilana (assembly GCA_038442645.1). NCBI lineage: Eukaryota > Viridiplantae > Streptophyta > Magnoliopsida > Asparagales > Asparagaceae > Agave > Agave tequilana. Next base: position 169,897 of record JAVJIF010030687.1, read on the forward strand.
CAAGGAATTAGTTAGACATCATTTTTTTTTATTTCTTAATTAGAAAAATTGTCAAAAAAGAAGAAATGAAAACAAGAGATCGCAGATTAAAACCGAAACAATAGATCACAGAGAAATAAACTTGACAAGAATTAAATATGCAAAAGGGGTAACCTTTATTCGAATAGATGTCTCCAAATACAAGCTCCTCCTTCCACAATGCCTTTGAAATAAATTACAACTTTGCAGAATTTTAGAAAAGCTAAAGAAAAACCCTAATTTTCTCTGGATGCCCTCTCTGCTGCGCCTGCAGGGATATTTATAGGTGCAGAAGGCGATAGAGTCCCGGATAAAGTCCTCCACGAAAACTGGTAGATGGATAAGGCAAGATTGCCGCGGAAACGCGGCTTGGGCCGCGTTTCCGCGGCCTGGTAGTGGCGGCTGGCCACGCGCTTTGGCGCGTGGCCTCCCCTGGTCCGTCCATCTGGGTATATGCTTCTGGATCCTGACTCTTCATATTGGATTTTCGAGATAACTTAGAAATCAAGTTACCCTTTATCCAATTTCCTCCAAAATGAATCTCATCCTTGCACATGTACTTATCTTCATCCACCAAGCATTTAGGATTGGATAGAATTCTATCCTTCTCTCTTTGTAGTATTTGCAATATTTACATCTTGTATTTGCACTTTTGCACTTGGGCTTGGACTTGGGCTTTTGGGCTTCATTAAGCTTTAATTCTTTATTTAATTCAGAACTCAAGGCCTGCACACATTAAATAACAAAATATTAATAAATGTGCATCATTATATGAATAAATGTGAAAATGTGATAGTAAATATGATGACAATTATGCATTTTTCACTAACAATCACACCCCCACACTTATCTTTTTGCTCGTCCTCGAGTAAAAATCAAAAGAAAAAGAAAATCTAATCTAACTAACTCACTTTCGTAGGAATCACGGTTGCACTCAGTATGTGCAACAAGCCGTTAAACCCCTAGGTTAACCTAGAGGACGAGTGTTGTCTCGTGAGGGTTTTCAGCGGATTACACCCACAAAATCCATAAAAGGGAAAATATTTGAAATATATTTGAAGAGACTAAGTAGTCTATAAGTTTAGGATTATCATTTTTATTCATTCTTAAACTTAGTCTTAACAAAGTGAATTGTTATTTATTTTAGGTAAGGATCAATTGAATGTTTGTATAGTCTTTTTCGTTACCAAAAATCATATGCATCCTTATGAATTTTTACTAGGAATTCCTTAATTTGGACTCTCATGCCTCTTTATTATTTTATAACATCATCTAATTTTCTTTCGTGTAAGTATCAAGGCTTCTTGAGGCCCTCATACCTAACTAATTGACTAATAGATGTGTTAATATAATTTTTTTTTGGCATGTATAACTCATCTAATTTTCTTTCGTATAAGTATCAAGGCTTCTTGAGGCCCTCATACCTAACTAATTGACTAATAGATGTGTTAATACATGTATAATATTTCTCAGTTTTTTTAGGCTTTCTAATCCACCCATGTAGCGAACTTAAAGTCGGTGGCTCCCAAACTGGTCGGCTTAGGGCACCAGGTGAGAAAACACCCCGCGGACTCAAATTCGAATGAACTAGGCCACAAAACTAAGGACTTTATTTTATTTAGAACTCACCTTTAGGCGTGAATACTTATGCTTCTTGGGGCACATGTATCCAGCTAATTGGTGATTATTTTTTTATAAGGCATAAGAATCTTTGTTTTGAACCCTAAGTGTGTAAGTGTATGCAGTGTGCATATTTCATTAAGGTAAAGATCAGACTAAATTACTTTGACAAATTATCTTCTAACTCTAAAGATCAAACAAATAATCTTATTTTGACCAAGTATAAGAAATCCTAATTTGGATTTTCCTATTCCTTAAAATTAACTTAATTTCTTACAAAAATAAGTCAAATATTATTTCTATTTTCAAAAGTTTTTAAAAGCAAAGAAAATGTTATTATTATTATTTTTTTAACAAAAAGAAAAGTTATGTTAGACCCTCCCCCACACCTATCTCATGCATTGTCCTCAATGTATGAATTAATGCATAGATGCATGAAAAAGAAGAAAGGGAAGAAAAATGTTACCTTAAGGTGGTGGTTCCGGTGGTGGTCTGATTGGTCCACGAAATGCGGCCCAATCACCTTTTCTTGGGGTTCGAAGGAACCCACCAACAATTTCTCTAATATAACCCATTAAAAAGATGTATCCATAAAGGATCTTTATTAAATATTTAACCCCATCTAATTTCCATATTCTATAACTAATTTCGGAGTCAAATTTGTCAACCACCTCGTCCCAGAATGGAGTATGAAATGATAGAACGGTTGACTTGGACTCAGGAAGGATAGGAACTAATACCGACTCAGGAAGGTGACTTAAGTCAAGTAAAGGTTCAGGAGTCGAAATTGGTTCAAGAAGCGGGTCCAAGTCAAGAAGTTGAAACTCGAGTCCACATATATTTTCTAACAATGGGCTGTGACCTAATATGGGTGATTCCAGTTCAGGAATGATAGGTGGAGGAATCAAAACTGACTCTAAAATATTACTCCAAGTTTGGTAACACAACAGGAGTCAATATTGATTCAGAAAGTTGAACTGGATCACAGATTTTAGAATCTAGGTCACATATCTCACTGAGTTCGATATCAAAAAATTAAGAACTTGCCAATTT